>JARHVA010001589.1:1782500-2365000 GCA_037957365.1 Torreya grandis
ATTGGATTTCATGGTCTATGTTATCAATAATAGAAAAGGTACAGTAAATCATCATGTGTGGAAGAATGAATGTAGTCAACATGTTCCTCAACCCCCTCTACCTCCTGATAAAAAATTTAATCAAACAAGAGGTTGTGACATCATAAATCAACTAAATAAAATACATGATAAAATTTATATATTATATTTACTCAAGATATCAATGGTATAAAAAACATTTATATAAGGAATATCAAGAAAAAACTCTCCCTAGTAATTTAAGACCAATATAGTTTTCATATATCATGAATACATTCAAGGATATTGAAAGAATGATAACTTTTAATAAAGAATACTTGTCTACCCAACACACAATAGAGAAAAATATACAATTTTCACTCAACTTCAAGTAAACATCAAAATGGTTAAATGCATGTTAGTGGATAATGGTTATATATTGAATATGTGCAACAATGCTTTCTTACAAAAAAAGGGATCAACCTGGCTACTATTCAAAAACTAATTCAAATTATAAAATTATTAAACAACACTTTGCATCAAATAATTGTATGTAAAACTAGGTCTAAATATGATACCTAATATTTTCCATGTTATGCTTAATTAATTAAATTACAACTTACTTTAGAGGTGACCTTGGATAAATTCTAGGGAATCAATACCATCAGCATTTCATAGATATATATAATTCATCTATTAAGGTTATTATAATACACAACCAATATATGATGATGTTTTAGATATTTTAAGCTAACAAAATCTACTAATGAGAACCAATCACAATCATATTTGGAATATCACACTATCATTCCTCCACCATAATCCATTCCAATAGCTCATATGCATACATATAAGGTGGGTGAACCAAGTACTAAAAATTAAAATGAATAAATAATTAAATACAAAGTAGCAATATAACATGAACCCAAAGCTAATATATATTAATCCAAACCTATTAGTTATCTTCATTTAATGGTAAATTTGAAAAAAAGAAGATATCAAGGTCATAGATTATAATGATAATGATTATGATAAGACCAAAATGAAAAATGTGATATGTGATCAACTATGCAAGATAAACTTCAATATTTAATATTAATATTTTTGTCATACTCTACTCTCACTAATTAGAGTTGGATAATATCATGATTATTATATTTAGCAAAAAGGAACAAATCAGAAATTCATATTAAGGCACAATATTTTAGAGGCAAAGGAAATTCAATAATGATAAATCATAAGTACATTCAAAATCTAAAAAATATTTAAAATATTATCTCACACCAGGCATAGGTGATACCAAAGTCAAACATGACTTGAAAAAAAAAGAAATCATGCATTTAAGTAAATAATGTAAATATAAAATATATCAAGGCTCCAAAACCTTTACTAGGGACAAGTATTTAACATAAACAAATAACAATACTATAAATATTAATTGATTATAATCTCATCTAATTATCATCTAATAGACATAAAGTTGTGGAATGTCTCTCACATCAATAAGGAAAATCATTTTGTGATTATCATTTAATCGTAAGATGTTATATGGATCATTTTTATTCACTATAAAATAATATTCAAATGTATAATAATGCAAACATTATTAATTTAATATATATTCAATAGGAACCAATCACATCAATCTCCATAAAAATACCATTTACAACTAAAACCATCAAAAATGTCCTTAATAAGAGGCTCTTTCCATTGCAACATATATAGAATATGCTTATCAACAACAAATTTAGATTTATGAAGACCAACTACCAAATTTATGTAGTTTCACATTATTACAACTCTTGGGGATCAACACTAAATACCTATTCAATCCATATCATGGTACATTAGGTCATTAATACATGTATATGGGTAACACATTATACCACCCAGTGTGCACTACCATTAGGATTGGAATGGTTATACCTAATGCAATCCATATGAAATAAAATAGTTTAATATATTTCCACCTTGAATGAATTAAATACAATCAAGGTTCAAAATAATGGTAATAGTAGTCACCAAAAGGCAAATTATTTAAATAAAACAATATAAATAGAGTATGAATAATTAGAGATTGTGGAAGAAAAGGTAATGCAATTACATAATCTAAGGGACAAGATAGGATATAATAAATTAAATATTGATGATGATGAATTATTCACAAATTCAATAGGACTACTTTAAAATATTAAAAAAATCAAATAATTTAAAAATACAAAAAAAACATGTAAAATATTCAAAACAAAAAACTTAAAGCTTGAGATTTACATGATTATTGTAATACACTATTTACATATTTTATTTATCACTTTTTTGGTATATGATGTTTTCACTTGTATTTTCACCCTTTGATGAGATGTCTCATCTCTCCTCATCCAAATGGCATAATTGAAACACCTCTAGGCTTGTGTGTAGCCTAAGGATGAGGTGAATCTCTAGATAGGGATAGCTCCCTTGATGTACCACTTTGGATCACAACTACACCTAAACTTTGGAAGGAGGGGGGGTTTTGGGGGTGGGGGAGGGGGAGGGAAAGAGATAAATAAAATTAAACTATCTTAATGGAGGTGATACACCAAATTTACTGATGACTTCCAACCAGTTGCATGTTACACATGGAACCAAGAGACTAACCAAACATACACTTCTCTAATCTACATCTTCTCACATCAAATTTACATTATGAGGTTATAGATGAATGTTTAGGATAGGAGGAATATAAAATAGGTCTTTAATGGCACTTGCGTATAGAATAACTCACTCAACCTTAACACTTCCTAGAACACTTCACATGCCCTGCAAGAAGAAGCTTTTCAACTACAAATAAGATGAAAGAATGAGACAATATGCTAAGGAATCCAAGGTCTTCAATAAGAAAGATTCAAAATTCAAGTATAATACACTATTAATATTAATTAAGAGCTAAAAATTAATAGTCTTATTGATCCAATGGTTTATAAATGAGTAGGGCTTTGTCATACTCAGGTGGACCATAAGTTACAATAGCCAAAATGGCTAGTTCTTATATAACTTGAGAGAGAGAGGAGAATAAAAACATCCAAGGGTCATAAGTACACTTTTAAATCTGATAAAAGGATTTAATTATGAATTATAATAGGATTTTTAATGAAAAATTCAAGGTTAAGAAGCACAAGTGCCCATCCAAGTCATAAAACTCATGAAAAGTGGCATGAAACTCCTCATTTTGGCTCAAAAAACTACCTTCATGATTTGGACTTATTTGAACATCCAAAAACTGATTATGGATAGGTATTATTATTTTAATTAAAGGTAATTTTTTCAATCATGCCTCTGTATGCATTGGTTGTAGGCTTGGTCATCTAGAATCATCTAGAAAGGAGTTATCATCATCTGCAGTCCAAAAAACTCTTCGTTCATGCACCCTACACACTTGGTCTCCAAAAAGGAATTATTTTTCCATGAAAATAAATTTTATGTAGTGTATGACACCTATAAATACCTTCCATGGCTTTATAGGCATTAGGCACACCTTAAAATCACTTCTACTTAGAGTTTTCACACTTGTCACTAGTTTGGTCACTATGCCAGTTTTGACTGGCTGAGATGAATCAATTGGTTTGGACACTTAGGAGTTGTTATAAAGAATTAAATGGAAATTATGGGTTGTAAAAATTCATAATAATTCTCCCAAATTTTTTTTAATCTTTAGACTTCTCTTGAAACCTACATAATGCAAAAAATAGTTATAAAAACCCTATTTTACACCCCATCTGTATAATTTTGTACAATCCAACAGGGTGGGGAGGAACATAAAATAGTATTATAAAACTTCCAATATATTTAATGGTCAAAATATTCCATTATATTATCTTCCCATCCTCATTTCCTTCATTAGGTCTTGACTGAGGGTTTGTAAGGGTTTTAGGCTTGTTTTCACTCTTAAGCATTGTTCATAAAACCTAACGTTCAACTTGAAAAAAAATTCCAAAAGAATGATATTTAGGACACTTTATAACACCTATAATATCCTTTATCATCCATTCATATTCTCATGAAATATGTGAGCATTTGAACCTCTCCTATAAAGCTCTTTCATTTATTCCAACAGGCCTAAGTTATCCTAAGGTCCAATATGGCTTCCTTTATACCTTATCTACAATTTTAAGGAATTTAATCATATAATTTGATCCTATAAAAATTATACCATCCATTTTATTAATCATATAATGCCATAAGTGTGAATGACTCCTTATTTGGCTTTGGCCTAGAACCTTGTCTAATACTCCTAATCAAGACTCTTGTGGTCTAGGCCATCCAATTGGATTATTTACATTTCAAAAGATTTAAAACATATATAATTACCATTAAAACATTATTTAACAATATATAATTCCCACTTAAGGCTATAGGTGAAAATGTCCTCTCATTTGGCCTTTAGGCCTAAACATGCTTAATAGGGTTAACTGTAAACATAGCCATCTAGACCATCTTGCTTGGTTCCCTCCTTATGTGAGGTGTTTTAAATGATTTTTTAGGTGTCCTAAACTTCATATACCTTATTTCAATGTTAAAATATCTCCTTAGATCATCCTTTCACCTCTTTTATTAAGACCTTAGGGTTTTACTTTTAAGGGAAGTGCCCTCTATTTGAGATAAAATAGAGGGAAATTCCCTCATTTAATCAAAATATATGAATGTTTTAATGGCTTACCCAAGTCAAAAATACACCCTACATAAAAAACCAGCTCTTTATTATGTCATTTGACCCCTCAAATGCACTAGAAACCCAAGATAGACTTCTAGGTAAAGGACTGTGTGCAATGTTCAGGGTGTAGGTTGTATGTTGCAACATTAGAGATCCTTATCTACATGATTTTAATATAATAAGAGATAATTAAAACCAATATCATAATTATTTATGTATTTAAAATCCATTCATCTTTCTAGACCCTCATAAATCCCTTAAATCTCCAATTTAGACTGTTAGAGGATAAATTATGCATGATAGGATTTTCATAAAGAACATGATATTGTCTTAATCCTTTCAACTCCCCTATTTCCATGATATTAGTGAAAAAAATTGTGCCCATATTCATTTTATAAGTGTGTATTATACCTTCCAACCCTTTAAAACCTTTCAAGTCATACCCCTTGTCTAATTGGTCAAGATATATTGACTATGGTTCCTACCTTTTAGACCTTGTCTGTAGGTTACCTTTACCTCTTTGGACTTTAGTCATGATTTTGGAAAACATTCCTTGAATAATTTGGGTCACTTAACACTTTATAATACCTTCATTCACTTTATATGGGCTAAAACACCACCAAAGCACTCAGTTTGGGTCATTGTTTCCATACCCAGCTATAGGTGCAATATTTTATTATTTTTCAAAATAATGGGGTTTTATTCCTAATTAAATATATAGTTATGAGTAAATTAAATCATTAAATAATATCAAGTAATTAATTTACTAATATATGTAAACCTATTTGTATTTTTGACTTTTCTAAATATAGTAATAAACAAGAGAAATCTAACTTAGCTTATTTTGAATGATCTGGACTGAGATAGGGTCTGATACTGGAGGAGTAGGAGTAGGAAATTTTTAAAAACTATATATTGACATTCATTTTTATATTATAAAGGAGTTCCAAAGTGGTACACCCTACTATATTTCACTATAGTCCATTTCCAGTTCTATTATCTAGGTGGTATGAGCTTTCTAGGTTCTATTCAATAAACTTGTGTTATCCTGTCAGTGAAATATCAAAGCTTGGAAGATTGTAGAGCTCATTATGCATTTTTTTTAATCTTAAAAATCCATAAGATCTATTTATTCTTTAACTTTAATTTAAATTTGGAAAACATAGATAAGGGATTAGTGTGTAAAGGATATACTAGATGCACTTCACACCCCGTGTGTGGGCATGTTACCCACATATCAATACTCTGAAGAGGGATCAAGCTAATGTAGTTCTCCCATTGAAGTGCTTGGTGAAATTTTTTATGATAAATGAAACTATATGCAAAACAATATGTAATTATAATGTCTAGGGACTGATGCAAAGGTTTGAATATGCTTGAAATGTTCTTGGAAGGTTGTACGCAGAGAATAGGGAAGAGTGATTGAATGTACTTGCTTGTATTCTTGCTTATTTTATATCAATGAGTGTCAAAAATTATAAATATACTTTTAATGTCCTTTTATATGTAAATTAATCATCATGGGTTAAATTAATTTACATTAGGTTGACAAGAAAAAGGATAAGGATCTGAAAGAATTTGACTGTTAGGACTAATTTTGCACTTGGATAACAACACAAAAATCAGGACACCCTAGGTTTCATCACTCCTATCCAAGTTGGGAACTATTTTATAGAGGTAATGACACATAAGGGGATGGATTTAGGCCTAAAATAGTTACTTGGTTCTATAAGGGTTAAATCTAAAAGTTTGTGGATGACTGGGAATCAGTGAAAGAATAGCCTAGAAGGGTTATGTAAGCAAGTAGGAAGACCTATGGATTGGGTGTCATTATCCATGCTTAATTCATCCAATTTTACATTTTATATGACTAAATTTTCCCCCCACTTTATTATAGTGATGTATTAAATCAAAATAATAGGATAAAGGAAAGTAAAAAGCATACCTATAAAGAAGCTCATGAAGCTGTGTGATGCTAGATGTGTATATAGAGAGCATATTTTGAAGTGTGAATCTAAAATGAAAACATAAAATTAGATCATTTCTTATTATATACAAAATATCTAAAATAATAATGTACAAAATCTGAGTAAGAGGAAGAGAAATGAATGAATACACCTCACTAGGTATGCAAACCAATACAAAACCTATTATGATGCTAGATTGTGTTGGGTGTGTACTGTACCAAAAGTAATATCATGAATAGATCTAAGTGCTCAATTCCCTATAATTGGTTCAATAATTCAAAGGTAGGCCCTTTGGCTCCATTTTTTCCAACTAAGTAAAGTTAATGAATCATGTGTGTGTTAATCAATATCTAGACTGTGTGTCCAATCCTTATAAATAGGTGGCTCAAGAATACAAAGGCTAGCCCTTTGACTCCATTATTACCCCATGAAGTGAATCTATGAAGTGATACCATTATATAATAAATGTCATATGATATGGCTCATAAATCCCATGGATGTTTTGTAAATCTGATAATGTGGCATGGATAGCCTAAATGTATACTAGAAACTAGGCCACTCTTGGTCATTTTAAAATATGGAGGTTAGGCTTGTAGGAAAGCCACTCTAAAACTAATGTACTAGAATTATATGAAAGCTAACTCAAGAAATAAAGTACTCAAAAAGTTAAAATTTTATGAAATTTCAACTTGAAAGTGATGCCAACCACCTATAGATGGATTAAGGCATATAATTGTTGAGAATGCATGGATAATAAACTAAATCAAAAATAAAAGAAGACCAATGTGTTGTGCACATTACCCCCAATCACTGGTATCTAGAACATGGATTCTAATTTACAAGTTATGTCATCTACCTAATCTAAAACTGAAAGTGGGAATCATCATGCCATGCATGATAAGCCCCTATATCTAGATTCTTTGAGAAAATTATACTAAACTACTGATTCTGATTGATTTGGATGTGTAAAAAATGTATCTAAACTAAAATTTTTGCCTATTTTTGAAAAACTAAAGTGTTTTCCTACTTGAATAGGAGTGCCAAAATGAGGACACCCCTATTTTTGGTGATATTATCCATTTTTGGTGTTGTTGTTTTGTGCTAAAACTGGTTACTGATCTAGAGTTATCACTATTTTTTTGCTCTATTCTGACTAGTTTGACCTCTGGCTTCTGAACTGGGTGATCTAAATTTTATTTTTTTGACTATTAAGAGCTTTGATCTCTATGATAAAACCCTTATTTTTTGCCCCCTCTTCTGAGGGTAGGAATGATTAAACCTGTAATGACTGCCCTTAGAAGAAAAGAGTCTTACAAGTGTGTTATGCTACATAAATACATGATATAGCAATGAAATTTGACAAAATGTCTCTAAATATAGAAATGTTTATATTGAGAGATTGTTATATCAATATGGGTATGCCTAGATAGATATAATAATATAAAAGTATGTACAATGTACTTAACTAGAACTAGAAATGTTAGATGTTAGTTATCAAGGAGGGATGGAGCATGATGTCCATCATGGCATCCAAGAAAGTAAGGGAAATGCATGATGTGGATCATGACATTGCACACATTGAGAATCAAACAAACATAAAAAGTAATAAGCAAGAGGCAAGAAGCATACAAGGTTGTCCAAGGGGCCCTGCAAACAAAGGACATGGGTACATGTCACTCAAACTAGAAATAAATCATACAAGGCATGTGGGACATTAGAAAATGTCTAAAGGTACACATACACTAATAGAAGTAAAGGACATTGGCAAATATCCTAAGGCACAAATAGGAGATAATCAGGAACTAGAAATGCAATCACACAAGCTACGCTAAGCAAGAGGATAAAACATGTAATAAATATAAAGGTATAATCATGTATAAATAATCAAAGTAAATGTGAAAGTATGCAAAACATGTGTAGTAAAATACTAGGTATATGTTAAGAAATACACAAGTGCTAGATACTAATAAAATGTTAATATATTAATCTGTGTAATCTAGAAAGGAATTAACATCAAGGTGATAACTTAAATTTTTTAGTGTAGGAATGACATAACCTAGATGGTGTAGTCATGTAGAATATGCCCCTAGTGGGTAGGTATATTGATGTGTGTCTCGAATGTAAAAGTAGGAATTCCCCCTCAATGGGTAGAGTGAAGCAATTAAGTAGTTAGATGTCACTTCACACACTCAAAGAAGATCAAGTGAAGCATTTTAATGTAGAAAATTTGACATATAATAGCATGAAATAGAAAATTTAAGTCTTATCATTATATTATTAAACAAAAGCATGGATGATGCATACAATCAAAATGTTTTTGGTATTTTGAATTATTTGAATGTTTTTTTTGTAGTTTGAAATTGTTGTATTATTTTTGTATTTTTATATAAGCTATGTATAATCAAGTAGAATATGTTATATACAAGAAATGTTAAAAATAAACTATGTACAAGCATGTAGTTAAATCAATATGTATATGATAAATAAAAGCCTAGGCTAGTGGGGGGAAGGGGTCTAAGGATGGAGCCTGTTAGGGATGTAAATGGAGGAAAAGGTCACAACCATCATCAAATACATCAAGATCATCATCATAAGTATCATCATATGTTGTATATGTTTTGTTTAAGGTGGCATCATGCCAAATGTGAATTAAAGGTTGCTCTGGTGGTGCAAATGTTGACTTTGCTCTAGGACATTTAGTCTTATTATTAGAAGACTTCAAGTGGAAGTGGTGGAGCTGGTGTTGTTGGTGGTGTTATAATATCAATAATACATTGATCCTATAGTTTATCCAATTTCTATCTTAAATTTTTACATGATCTTGTATCATGGCTTGTAATCCTATAAAATATACAAAATGGGTGACCATCCTGATATGATAATCTACTAATAGATATCTATCATATTATAGGTGATGTGATCAATCCATGATCAAGTAATATTTGTAACATAAACTATGGTTGATGTTATGTGTTACCTACCTAAATTTGAATAAATGACTCTATATCGATATAAGTAACCATGTGAATTGTATGTTCCAAGTGGTCTAACTATGGCTATGAGTGTGGAGTATATCCTATGAGTTTAGTGTGAGGTATTAAAAGTGTTGTAGAATGTGGTATGAGAGATCTAGAGTCATCTTAGTATTCTCTTGTTCTAACTAGTGTAAATCTCAATCCACACAAATAGTCATCTGTGAGTGTGGGTGTCATGTCATCATCTAAAGAATCTTATGAATATGTATCGATATCATATACATATGGTAACTTATAATTTACCATAAGGGGTAAATGTGATATAGAAGTCTCATCATCTATAATAGTATAAGATTATGTTGTTTTGAAGGTATCGATAAGTGGTGGAGTAATTGTGGAATCAACTGGAACTTTTGGTACTGTTGATGCTTAAAATTGTGTTGTTTCCAACACCACCAATGGGAAGTTCCGGGAATGTGGGACTTGTGAATTGAAATGACCTCTAAATTTTAAAGAAGCTGGCTCTTCTTTATCTCAAAAGTATTTTGGGGAAAAAGGATAGAAATTAAACAAAAACACAAATGCAACGAAAGAAAATCTAACTATGGTGATGCACCTAAATTTAATTCGACCCTTAATTCTAAGCACAGTGAATCTATCTTTAGGATTCAATTACATTAAAGAGCAAGCAAGGCATGATCAATGTAAAAGATGAAAATAGATAGGATCAAAGGCTCACAACTTAGACAATTTTTCAATAACACAGAAAATATCAACAAAGGCACAAAACTCAATCTTCTTATTAATTTTATAGTCACATAAAAGGCACAGAGACATGCACAGTTATACAAACTTTCTAACTCAATAAAATAGAACAAAGGCAAATGATATTCCTAGTCACAACTAAAAAATTATAAAACTTCTTGACAATAATCACTTGCAAAAAATTCTCTCTATCTTTTGATCATGATCTGGTGATCTCTACACCCATATTTATAGCATTGGACTAGCTCTAGATTGCCTGCATGTTCCCAATCCAATGGTCTAACTGAAATCTAACTAAACTAGAAGTGTCTAACAAAAGATATTTCTTGGATCTAAAATCTTCCATCTCCCTGCAAGTTCATTAGCTGAAATAGATACATAAGATGCTTCCCACTGTGAAACAGGTGAGGACACTTGGTAGTTTCCACTTACTTTTCTTGAAAACCTTATTATTATTTAAGAGGTACCAGAAAATGACACTTGGTAGCTTTCAAGGCACTTACCAAAGACACATGGCACTTTCTATGTAACTTATACTCTTTATATGTCTTTGCTCAGGAGCATTCCATATTTGACATCTATCACAGTCTACTACTTCAAAACTTTAACAACTTATAGAAAAAGGGACCCACAACACTTCTTACCTGAGTAGCTTCAAAGGGGAATAGGGACAGGTGTCACTTTTTGCATATCTTTAACAAGGGACACGTGTCAGCTTTCATTGAGCTTTTAGCTAGACTGTAGAAACATTTAGGACTCATTTTATATTCATATAGATGGTGACACTTGGCGGCTTCCACTGACTTTAGAAACAAAACTTGGGGCCCACCAAAGTCTTTACTTTAATAATGAAACAAAAATGAAGATATTTTAGATGTTGACACGTGGCAGCTTTCACTTTCTTTAGCTAGGGATACATGGCATCTTTCGTTGCTTTTAGAAAAACATATTGAAAATTTTTGCAGTTGCCACTTGGTGCCTTCAGCTTGATCATGAGAAAATATTATTGAAAGAAGCTTTCAAAACTCAAAATAAATTTTAAATGCAAATGCCAACACTTGTCATGCTCTGTTGATTTACCACGGGACACATGGTACGTTTTGAGCAACTTACAAAAATTATAAAATGTGTCTCAGCCACTGACACTTGGTAGCTTTTGCATGACTTTGATACTTAAACAAAATTTAGGCAAAAGAAACTCACACCTGTGCTTTGTGTCAAAAAATTCACTACCTTAAAACTAAAATGCATAGGGACAAAACTTGGAGTGCACAACTAAAAATTAGAAAATGAAAAATGTAGAGTTTTTAATCTACAGTTCCTGGCGACCCCGAGGACTTTTGAGCCTGCTAAAAAAGAATAATCCACAAACTCCCGCATGATCAAATGTGACAAAAATCACAACTTCAGTAAGGTTTTTTGATAAGTATACCACTCATCATCAGATAATCCCTACTTATTTTGCAATTCATGGAAGGCTAAATCAAGATTGATGATATCCTTGTGTGAAAATTTTTGCAAAATATGAACTATATCCTTTAATTTAAATTCAAGTTGGGAAATGGGAATCAAAATAGCTTCTACTTCAAGCACTGATGAATCATCTCTTAAACCCTAAAATATTACCTGATCATTTTGCCTAGCTAACAACAAAGGTTTAATCTCATCAATCATCAACACAATGTTGTTATCAGGAAAAGGGGAGGGAAGACCCAATTGCACCAGATCTTCAATGTGTTGTTTCATGTCTTTGATTCCTTCTTTCACCACATCTAGAAGCTCTCTATAATTGATTGTTGTGGAGTTGCAATTGAGAACCTCATTCACTCTTTTGGCAGTGATCATTCTGTCACTAATCCCTACTATTGATAATGTTCCATTAGTTGCATCATATAGCTTTTGTAGCAGCATTTGAGAGTCAAAAACTCTCAAAGAGACAATGGATAGAGTGTCTTCAATTGAAGTCTCTACCTTTTTGCACAATTTATGTGCATTTAGTAGAAAGGTTAGAGAAGGTCTGAGCTGAATAATCTCCTCAGAGATTCTTTTCCATATTGATTCTTAAAGCTCCTTAACCAGATTCAAAACCCCTATATTTTTAGGCCTATTAGCCAACTCAAGTGTCAATTGTTCTATCATTTGTCGCTCAGCTTGAAGTTGGGCCTGTATAGCAGTGGTATTATTCTACTCATTCATTAGCTTTTGTTGAAGTTGAGTGACCTGTAGCAAGGTTTCCTCACATTTTTCTTGAAATATTGCCTTTTCCCGCCTTAAGGTTGTCACTGCATCTTTCACCTGCATTATCCCTACTTTTAATGAATAATTTTGGGCATGAATAGCCTGATGATTCTAAAGAGAAATAGTATCTTGCAACTTTTTATTGAGACCCTCTATTTTTTTATTCTTGGTATTGATTTTTGTAGTCAAACTACTACAGTTTGCCTTCTCTTGGGCTAGATCAGCCTCTATCTTTTGTAGCTTCTTTGATATTTTCAAATAATCCTCAATTACTACAAAAGTGGATTCATTTAGCAGCTCAACCTTATCTTGGGGTCTAAAAAGTGACATATATATTGCCACTACATTCATTGTGTAATCTTCAGGCTATATCTACTCATCTGGCTTGACTATATTAGGTGAGAAATGGGTCACCATTATTTGTTATTGTATTAGGTCAAATTGTGACCTCATATGTGGTGTAGCCAAGGCTTTATTATCTTTCATCTTCTTTTTCTCCATTTAGGCTTTCCTAGCCTTCTTATTAGTATCTGCTTGAGTTTGGAAGGTAGAAGGAGAGGCAATGTGCCCACCTGCAAAAGGATAACCCTGTGGCAAGCCATAGGGAATAGACAAATGTTGGCTAGGGAAAATCTAAGGAGGTAATTTCTTAGGGATAGAGGGGGAAAAGTGAGGCAATGATGTGACTTGAGTATGGATATATGGATCAAAATGAGAAATGGGCATATCAGAGGTGGCAGGGGAAATTAATTTGGCCAGATGGAATCATCACCCCTATAGGAGAAGAGAGAGATTGAGAAGAAGAAGGAGAAACAACACTCGCCTAAGGATCAACTAAAGTACTCTATGGTTGGTGTTGTAAGGGTTCTACTCTTTCCTTTGAATCAAGTTGAAACCTCAACCTCTTATGTTTCCTTGGTGTTTCTTTTTTTGGATGTGCTCCCTTCTCTTCAACATTTACCATTACTGCTAGTGGTGATTGTGTAAAACTGGG
Source organism: Torreya grandis (assembly GCA_037957365.1). Taxonomy (NCBI): domain Eukaryota; kingdom Viridiplantae; phylum Streptophyta; class Pinopsida; order Cupressales; family Taxaceae; genus Torreya; species Torreya grandis. The sequence goes on from JARHVA010001589.1 coordinate 1,796,127, forward strand.
AACCCCAAGGGTTGACACTAATGGAGAAGATTTTGGTGGTGAAGATACCACACTCTTTTGTTTTTTAATGGTACTGAGAGATTGGGGCCAAATAGCTACAGTGACTGCAGCTGAGGTTTGCCTTGGGGTCTGTAATGTTTGACTGGATTCTGCTCTGACTTCTAACCCTCCACCCTATGTCTGCAAATTGCTTGTATCAGGTCTAGAGATAGGAGATAGATGACATTCATCCTAGAGTTCCTCTCATTTCTCATCTAAATCCATATTTCCAAAAGAGTGAGTTGTCTCACAAATCTCTTGCCTAAATCTCCAATAGGCTTCTATTTTCTCAGTGTTCTAGTCTTTGTTCTTAAAATCTCTTCTTAAACTAGAAGTCATTCTAATTTTAGGATCAAAATCCATTTGCTTAAAATAAAAAATTTCCCATGGCCTATCTTCATGGAGGGGCAAATTCATCAATTCTACATAAAAATTAGAAATATCTTCCTTAGGATTTCTTCTATTTTCCTAAAAGGGACGGCCCTCATGCACAATTCTGGTAGCAACCTTATTATTCCTGACCCATGAAGTTATGAAACCATTGGGGTCATATCCCCATTTATATTCAATTAAAGAGAAACCCAAGAAATCTAGCTTTCTTAGCAACATGATCTTAGCATCTCTAACCTCTAGGGCCATGTTGTTTATTACCCATGGAACATCATAAATTTTCTTCTTTTTCTTCCCAGTGCCATAGTCATTATCCACCATAGACACTTTCCTGGTGACCTCTAAGAATGCTAACCTAAGGGTCAAAATCTTAGGTAGAAACATTGGTTCTCCATTAAAACCATGGACTCTAATAATAGTATGATGGGATCCAAAAAAATAATCACAAGGAATAGTACAATTGGTCATAAGCCCTGAGACACTTGGAATCAATCTATTTACAACTGGCTCTGGGTTTATATGACAAAAATTAGGGCCAAAAAAAATTTCCCAAAATTCATATGGGTCACTAGTTTTGGACAAGATATGTGTCCATGCAGACACAGGAATGGTCCTATGTAGACTAAAGCTTGGGTCATACATATTTAGATGCATGTGTTGGGAAAAGATGTCAGAGTTTTGATACAACATAAGGTGAAATAGATAAGAAGAATACCTAAAAATCCCTTTAGATTTAAATTGGGTGAGTTGTTCAACCATTAAATATGTAATTTGCTAAGATAAATCCAACTGATACTCCTAAGTCTTGTCAACAATTTTCAATCTAAAGAGGATGGCCATTTCTTCTTCATAGACAGTTAAATTATCTTTCATTCTGAAAATGAATGCCATCATAGAAAGTGCCTCTTGATTGGCTTGTGCAAATTGTGCTCTTTCTATTGGCAGTGTCAGCACAGTGGTATCATCATCACCTAATTACAATTCTAATTTCAAAAACCTCAATTGAGTATTGACATTTGCCCACATTTTCTGCATTTTGGCAATGGTGGGAAACGTGACTGTCTTCTCATGATACATGGCCAACATGTCTCTGATAACCTTTGGTGTAATTTTCACAATGAATGGACCCTATTATATGGTATTTGAGGATGCATGAAATAATTTAGAGCATATTTCAACCAAGTCAGGGCACGGATGTACGCCTAGGATAATGAATTATGCCAGCTGGGAAGTCTATATCCTCATTGCGAATGTTTCATATTGTCTAGCCTTGGCCCTCTGAATACACCTTTGATGTGCCCCTTCTCTGAGAGTTTTGCTAGGCTTTTGAAGAATTGGGTCCATGATTCCATCTGAAAATTCTTTCACCTTTGTTGGGTCATTTGCATAACCAACTTTAGGGACTCTAGTCCGTGGATAGGTCTTTAAAGGTTGTGCAGGGGCCGAAGCATATGATTTGCTTGTGAGAAACTTATCAATAGATTCGTAAATCCTAGACCCTTGTTGTGAAGACTGTGCTCCTTCCATATCCATATCTATACTTGTAAATAGTTAACTGTGGTAATAGGTATGGAGCTTTGTAATAAGGAAGGCACTTTCACTAAGCAGGTTTGTTATGAACTCAAAATGCAAGTAGCAAGGATTTTTTAGTAGACGCAAGAATGTTTGAGACACTATTAAGCTTTAACTCTTGTTATGGGGTATTTAATGACCCATCAAGTCTTAAAATGGCATTAAAACTAGATAACCATTAGTAAATCTTACTAAATCTTCATGGGACAATGATTAGACATGTCATGAAAGTGGCTACGCAAGGTACCTTGGGGAATTTAAGGATTTTGAAGCTATTTAATGTGTCAAGAGTTTTGAAAATTTTGAAAAAGACTCTAAGCCACGGCTACATGTTCAAAGAACACTTATTTAAAAGAAAGAGCGAGAAAGAAAAATGGGAAAATAAAGCAACAAGTCAAAGGGAACTATCTAACTATAATACATTAGAGACACAGCTTAACTAAAATGTTTCAAGTAGATCCCATTCATAAGAATCTCTTCAGGTTCACCTTCCATTATTTATAGCTCAAAAAAAATTTCTATTTACATGCATGAATTTTATAGGGGCCAGTCCACAATGCTTCAAAATTAGTGTGTTGACCTGGCTTGGCAGCTCTTGCATCCCATTTCAAAAAAATTAAGCCTACTTAAAAATGGGGAGTTGAAGTCCTTTTATCAAAGTAGTCTTTAATTATTTTCTGATTCTTTATTAATGAATCATGTGATGCATCCCTCTCTTCTTGAACTTCCATAATTTTAGCAAGTTTGACCTACATGGGGCCATTTTCCTCAATTTCAATTTGTTTTAATAGTTGAGGAGCAGGAATCTCCAAGCTTAGGGGTATTACAGTAGGCTTGCCATAGACCAATTCATATGGGGACATTTTTGTCACCTACTTAGGTGTAATTCTATCAACCCATAGTGCTATATTAAGCACTTTATGCCACTCTTTGTGATGATCAGCCCCTATTCTCTTGATGAGTCTAATCAGGTTCTTGTTGGTTGATTCTGCCAAACCATTACCCTGAAGGTAATAATTAGAGGAAGTTTTTATATATATTCCATGATTTAATGAAAATCCAAATACTTTAGACCCTAAAAATGCTTTAGCATTATCTAAAATTATGGTGTGATGAGCCCCAAAGTGAGTAGTGATACTCCCTAAAAAATCTAGGATCACATTTTCTGTTGCTTCTTTGAGTGGCACTGCCTCAGTCCATCTGGTGAAATAATCTGTGGCAGTTAGAATCTATTTTTGACCCATGCTTGACACTAGATTTATCATTCCAATGAATTCAAAACCCCATTGAGCAAAAGGTTCATCAATAATTATAGGATTAAGGGGCATTACTGCATTCCTTCTCATTCCCACATAATATTGACAAGATTGGCACTTTTTAACCAGTTGATAATAGTCTATAAATAAAGTGGGCCAAAAATAACCTACCTCACTTATCTTTATATCTATGGTTCTTGTAGAAAAATGTCCACCTAAAACTCCATGGTGCATTTCATGTAGTATTTTCTTAGCATCATCTTTCTCTATGCATCTTAAGAGTTTGCCATCAGAATTTCTTCTGAAAAGAACTTGTTCAATTAAAACAAAATGGACCCCTTGAATCCTATAGTATCTCCTCTTTTTTTGAGGGATTTATCTTGGGTAAATCCCATATTTCATAAAATGAATCTTGTTTATGATCTAGGAGTTCTGATCAACCTCTTCTATCCTCAATACAGTTTCCTTTTCTGTTTCTAAATTTTTTTCTTTAGGTATCATCTTTTCAAGCTCTTGAGTCATGTATTGGCACAACCCCCTACCTCTGAATAACTTAGTGGGTTTGACCTCTATATCATATTCAAGGATCTTTGTTATCCAGTTTTCTTTTTTTTCAATAATTTCACCCTCCATAATGTATTCTTTGACACTTACGTGAGCCACAAGTATCAGAATCTTACTTCCCGATACTATATGCCTAAATTTCTTGAGGTATTTTACCATAGCATATGCTTGTTTCTCCACAAAGTTGTATCTAGTTTTGTATTCCCTAAGAGTCATTGAGAAAAAGGCTATTAAATGCTCTTCCTCCTGTCTATCATCTTTATGTGTTAGGACAACAGCAAAACTGAGCTCTCCTCCATAGACATACATTACAAAAGGCTTTAAAAAGTCTGGCTTTCTAAGTACTAGGTCCATTAAAATTGCTTTCTTGACCTCTTCAAAGGCTTGCTTTCCTTCTATAGTCCACTTGAAAACTAGGTCTTTTTTCAACAAGAGTGTCATTGGTCTTACTAAGCCTGCAAAGTCAGATATGAACCAACTGACAAAATTAATCTTCCCCAAAAAAGATTGAATTGTTTTCTTATCTACTAGTAAGAGCAAGTTCATTATGGCTACAACTCTCTCTGGATATATAGAAACTCTTTCTTTAGATACTATATGTCCCAATAATTTGTCTTGAGATATAGCAAAGATACATTTCTTAGGATTCAGGGATATTCCAAATTCTTGACATTTCTTAAAAATAGATTCTAAATGATCAAAATGATCAACAACATTCTTGGAAAAAATAGTAAGATCATCAAGGTAAATCAGGATGATTTTATTTATAAGTTCCCCAAATGCTACATCCATAGCTCTTTGAAAGTGGCTCCATCATTTGACAGGCCAAGTAACATCTTAGCATATGAAAATGTTCCCCATTTGGTAGTAAAAGTAATCTTGTATTGGTCTTCATCAGCCAACCAAATCTGATGGTATCCAGAGAAACCATCTAGCAAGGAAAATCTCTCTGATCCAGCCACAGTCTGTAAAATTTGTTCCATAGATGGCAAGGGATAGTGATCTTTTAGAGATGCTCTATTCAAGTCTCTGAAATCTACACAAAGTCTTATGTCACCATTCTTTTTCCTGACTGGTACTAGATTTGATACCCAAGTTGAGTGTTTGATTGGAAAATTTATTTTAAAATCTAAAAGTTTTTGTAACCCATCCACCATTAGAGATTCAATCCTTGAATTTACTGGCCTCTACTTCTGTCTGTCTGGCTTAGATCCTTTAGTCAGTTCTATTGTGTGATGAATGATGTGTCTATTATATCTATGAAAGTCTTCATAGCTCCAGGCTATGACTCTATCATATCTTTTACATAATTTAATTAGTCTTTCCCTTTCCTCTTGAGTTGTAGAATTTCCAATTTTTTATTTTCTCCCTTCATTCACCTCTATTTCAAAATAATCTACTTTATTTACTTGGAACCTTTTCTTCTCTAAGCCTACATCTTCTGGATCAAATAGGTTTTCTAAAGTGATCAAGCCTTTAGGAAGCTTATTATTATTTAATTGTATAACTTGGTCTCCATATGCCTCTTCAATTTTTGGTTGCAATTGATCAGCAAATTCCCCTAATTGTTGCAAGAATGAGAGTACCTGAGAATCATTTTCAAATACTTGCTAATTCTCATCATTGTCTGGGATAGTTGGCCTTACTATAACTTTTACTGACTCATTGTTAACTAATAGGCCAATTGCTGGATCAAACTGTGAGCCAATCTGTGCCATCCTATCAGCGTCAAAATTTTGGGTTCTAGGGACTACTTCAATATTAAAAGCTTTAAAATCTTCTATTAAGTCCCAAATTATATGTCTATAGGATCTCATCCCTACATTTTTGGCTATTGCCTTTTCCCTAATTTACTGCATCACTAATTCTGAATCTCCTTTTACTATCAAATTCTTTACTCCCTTTTTTTTGGCTAATATGAGCCCATGTACTGAGGATTCATATTCAGCATCATTATTAGTAAAAGCAAATTGGAAATAGATAGCTCTCAAAATTTTCTCCCCAATTGGAGTAACAAGACAAATTCCTACTCCAGCACCACTTTTACTTCTAGCCCCATCAAAATTTAAGGTCCAAATTTCTAAATCTTTTTCAGATTCTTGAGTAATTGCCATTTCTTCCCTTAAAACATTTGGGATTTCATGGTCTTCATCAAAAATGACATAAGTGCCCAGACTAGTAGAGTCATAATTTCCATATGGATCACTATGCATCATAGCTAACAAATGGTTATTTTCCTCTACTTGGTCATGTTCAGTCCAGCCACCCAACTCTTCAACAAAGACCTTTTCTTCCTTATTTAGCATAGCATGAGCTGCCTCTAATTTTGAGGTTGGTTCATTGGTGATGTGATCCTTTGATAATGGCTCAGATAGTATTTTTATCTTTGAACCATATTTGGTTTTTAGGATGAGGTGAGACCAATCAAGTGATATATATCCTCTTATTTTGGCTGTGAAATCCCTAAATAAACATAGGCCAAATACATGGGGTATATCTATGACTACTACATCTTGATTGACAATTATATTGGGCAAAGTATATAATTGCAAAGGGAGTTGTTTAATTCTCCCTATTATTTGCATTGATTTTCCATCTAGCTACATGACTCCTCTAATAAGTGGCTCATACTTTATTTTTAAAGCATCTATTATTTGCTTAAGCATTACTGTAGTACTAGCCCCTGAGTCTATCATCACATTATGCAACAGTTTCTTTCCAACTATCAGAGTTAAATAGAAGGGCTCTGGTTTGGATTATTTACCTCTACTGCATTGTTCAAAAAGGCTATTGTCTTCAGAGGAACTGTGTCCTTGAGCTTTTCTTTATTAGCAAGTCCTTCTTGGTGCCAATATATTTAGGCACTACTTGGCCCTATAGATCTTCTTGTAATAATATCTTTTGCTTAGGAATGGCTAATATGTCCCATATTGACACTTGTGTTGGACTCCTCTTCAGCTGATCCACCACATTCACCGGTCCTAATGTTTGGGGTCTTGGAAAATAAGGGTACCTTGCTTTTTCTTGAACTTGTCCAGGAACTACTTGATTATGCACTGACTAATGCACTTCTTGTCTAGTATCTATGTTTTGATGACTTTGAAATGGAGGAGGCCCCATAACTTTATTATTTGTGACTTCAGGCTATTCCATCATCCTTCTCTTTGATCTGGTATAGTAGTCTGATTGCACCATTGGTTTCTTGGAAGTAAAAGCTTCATTCAAGAATATGGACTCTTCATCTTCAACCCATGAAAACAAAGCATCTTCAGGGGATATTTCTTCTTCTTGTTATAAGGACATCCCTTGCATCTAAGCCATCAGGACTAAATTTTGCATACAAGAGGACTGATACGCTTGAGTGTCAAAAGTACTTGCAAATTGTCCATCCATTCTTCTTTGCTCTACTACCTTTTGTTGTAGATTACCCATGGGACAATCTCTGGGCATATGAGCATTATTACAAGAGAAACACCAAGCATTGGTTCCATCTGCATAATTATTCTACCCTTGAATAATCTCCCTATTTGGATTAGGGGGAACAATCTATGAGGATGTAGGGATTGCAACTAATTGGTTTGCTAGCTGAGGGTTATTTTGCCTTTGATGACCTTGATACTAGTTTGGCTATGGTGGAAATATATTTCCTTGGTAGCCTTGATATTGGGGTTTAGGATAAGGATTCTGCTATCTTTTTATGTTAATTAACTCATTAGAAAATGTCCTTAATATATTCTTTATATCATCCATCTCAGATGACTGGGTAGGGACAAGTTCTTTATTAGGTTGTTGAAGATATGTATACATAGACACAAATTGGGCTATAGGATTAGGGGCTTCTTGAGGCAAACGTAAGGTAATTTCTGGAAACATGGGCATGGGAGGCCTTGGGGGCAACTTTTCAGCATCTATTAAATTATTTTTAGCTCTGACTACATAGTCATAGCTTCTGTCAGAGTCTGACCTCTAAGTGACTAAATCATTACTGATATGTGTAAATTTAAAGCTTTAAGATAAAATACTATAGCCATACCTAGTAATGGTCTTGTTTTAGCAGGAATCCTTTCCCAAGTCTTTTTAAATCTTGAATTGAAATCAGTCATTGCTTCTTTTGGTGCCCTTTTAATAGTAATCAATTGTTACAACAAAGAAGACTTATCACTCTTTTCTTCAAACCTTTCAAAGAAAAGATCTCCAAGTTGATCCTATGTAGATATTATATTTGGAGTCAAGGATCTGTACCATTCTAGAGCTTTTTCTTTAAAATAAGTTGCTAACAATCTTATAGCCACATTTTGCTATGTGACCACATGTATAGCACAAACATTAGACACATCTTATAGATGTTCTTCGGGTGTTTTGAAATCTTGCCCATTGAATTTGGGCAGAGCTTTCAAGGCATTTACTGGAATAGGATCCCAAGTGGCTGGTGGTATTGGGAGAATCAAAGGACTGCCAGTGTTCCAACTTACATAATTCCTTAGGGGTATAGGTGCTCCCATGTTTGCTCTTGGTATTGGTATAAATTGATTAACTCTTCATCTTGGACTAGTTATCAAAAGTGGAAAAAAAATACCTAGATTTATATCATATTTAGATCTTGTTACTGGTCCACAACTCTGACTCCTTATAGCTCTCTGGTTCATATGGTCTTGAAATAAACTTCAAGATGGTGTCCCACTGGGCATGCCAAAAAAATTTTGATGCTTAAAATTGCATTGTTTCCAACACCAACAATGGAAAGTTTCAAGAATGTGGGACTTGCGACCTGAAATGACCTCCAAATTTTAAAGAAGATGGCTCTTCTTTATCTCAAAAGTATTTTGGAGAAAAAGGATATAAATTAAACAAAAACACAAATGCAACAAAATAAAATCTAACTATGGTGATGCGCCTAAATTTAATTCGACCCTTAATTCTAAGCACAGTGAATCTATCTTTAGGATTCAATTACATTAAAGAGCAAGCAAGGCATGATCAATGTAAAAGATGAAAATAGATAGGATCAAAGGCTCACAACTTAGACAATTTTGCAATAACACATAAAATATCAACAAAGGCACAAAACTCAATCTTCTTATTAATTTTATAGTCACATAAAAGACACAGAGACATGCACAGTTATACAAACTTTCTAACTCAAGAAAATAGAATAAAGGCAAATAATATTCCTGGTCACAACTAAAAAAGTCTAAAACTTCTTGACAATAATCTCTTGCAAAAAATTATCTCTATCTTGTGATCATGATTTGGTGATCTCTACACCCATATTTATAGCATCGAACTAGCTCTAGATTGCCCACACATTCCCAATCCAATGGTCTAATTGAACTGGAAGTGTCTAACAAAAGATATTTCTTAGATCTGAAACCTTCCATCTCCTTGCAAGTTCATTGGCTGAAATAGATACACAAGACACTTCCCACTATGAAATGGGTGAGAACAATTGGTAGTTTCTACTTACTTTTCTTGAAAACCTTCTTATTATTCAAGAGGTACCAAAAAATGACACTTGGCAGCTTGTGAGGCACTTATCGAAGACACATGGCACTTTTCCCGTAACTTATACTCTTTATATGTCTTTGCTCAGGATAATTCCATCTTTGACATTTGTCATAGTCCATTGCTTCAAAACTTTAACAACTTATAGAAAAAGGGACCCACAACACTTCTTGCCTGAGCAGCTTCAAAAGGGGAACAGGGACAGGTGTCACTTTCTGCATATCTTTAACAAGGGACACGTGTCAGCTTTCATTGCTTTAGATAAGAACACATGGAGGCTTCCATTGAGATTTTAGCTAGACTATAGAAACATTCAAGACTCATTTTAGATTCATATAAATGGTGACACTTGGCAGCTTCCGCTGACTTTAAAAACAAAACTCAGGGCCCACCAAAGTCTTTACTTTAATAATGAAACAAAAATGAAGATATTTCAGAGTTGACATGTGGTAGCTTCAACTTTCTTTAGCTAGGGATACGTGGCATCTTCCATTGCTTTTATAAAAACATATTGAAACCTTCTACAGTTTCCACTTGGCACCTTCCACTTGATCATGAGAAAAGCTTATTGAAAGAAGCTTTCAAAACTCAAAAGAAATTTGAAATGCGGATGCCAACACTTGTCACACTCTGTTGATTTACCATGGGACACGTGGTACATTTCGAGCAACTTAAAAAAATTATAAAATGTGTCTCGGTCGCTGACACTTGGCAGCTTCCACGCGACTTTGATACTTAAACAAAATTTAGGCAAAAGAAACTCACACCCGTGCTCTATGTCAAAAACTTCACTGCCTCAAAATTGAAATGCGTAGGGATAAAACTTGGAGCGCACAACTAAAAATTAGAAAATGAAAAATGTAGAGTTTTTACTCTACAAGTACTACCATCAGTGATGGTAGATGTGTAACAAGTGTCAAAACTATGACCAATGAAATAGCTAGAATGGTTGATGTTGTTATGATTGGCAGAATAGTTGGTGCTAAATGTGAAACTATAAGTGGAGTAATGTGAGAAGTGATAATATTTCCAACCTCATATGTATATATATTTGATCAAGAGAAATGCTACCAAGTGGTGTCTATAATGTGAGATATGATGTCCCATCTAGTGAAATAGTCAAAGATGACTCTATAGTTTGATAATATCTGAATGGCTAGTTGTCTACTAGACATGTGTATAGATATCCTTCATGGAGAAATTTCATACATCAATGGAGAGTAGAAGGAATGGACCCCATAGTATGTACCCATGGTTTTCCAAGTAAAAGATTATAGTGGAGAGGACTTGGTAGGACTTGGAACTATATAGAGAGGGTTTTTGGTCCCACCATGATATCTAAAGTAATAATGCCCAATGTTTGTCAGGGTATATCATCAAACCCTCAAATGTTCTTATATGATTTTTATATGGATGCCAAATCTATGCCCATGTCCTTTAAGAATGTGATATTACATATATTTAGTCAAAAACCACTATCAACAAGAACTCTCTTGACTGCACTAGTTTTAACTTGAACTTATATGAATAGTAGCAAATTTTGATCAATAATTATATAGGAAGGCATGTCCTCACTATCAAAATAAATTGCATCTTCTATAGTTTTTAAATTGTTGACCACTAATTAAAAATAAGAAGATTCTAAATCAATAGGCATAAAAGTTTGAGTGAGTACCTGATAAAGAATGTCCTTAAATACATTAGCTTTTTAAAGTAGTTCTAACATGGAAATGTTAGCTAGAGTGTTTCTAAACTAATAAACAATGTCATATGCCTTGTGAAAATCTACCTATATAGGTGGGTTAGGTATAGGGGTTGGAATAGTAGGGTGATGGGGATCTTGGGTAGATGGAAGAGGCATGGTGTTACATCGAGTAATAGATCTAACCACATTATCTACTATCTATATAGGAGAAGTAGTAGTTACAGGAGGACAGTGAAGATAATCGATGGGTTGAGGTGGTGGAGGGACAAAGGGTGTCATCTGGGCTCTTTGGTGATGGGTAGTGACTTAGGGAAGATAAAAATGGGCCAAGAAACATGACTCAACATTGGATAGAGGCTTCAAGGGAGGTGATGCAAAATATGTAGTAACATGTTTAAGAATAACTTGCTTAACATCATCCCATATAATGAAAAATAAGCATGAAATGTAAAGAATGAATCTTTGTATTAACACATGATGGACTTCATCATTCATATACATGATAGGGCCTATTATGATTTCCTTATTATTTATAATAAATGTAATAAAAGTTTGTAAATAAATGAGCATCATTTTTTCAATTTGGCTATGGATGTAAGGTGATACCTCAAAAAGCAAAGGAGGAACTAGTATATGTAACTAGATATTTTGAATGAATTTTTAAAATTAATGTAATAATTTTAAAATTTTAGAGATAATTTTTATATTTTTTCTTGAAAATTTTAGGAAGAATCAAAAAATATTTCTAAAATTAGCAATATATTTTTCCTAGTGTTTGGAATGTGTTCTTATGCAAAAAGGACCTAGTATGTGAAAAATAGGTTTTTAATAAAATATGTGATAATTTTTCAATTAAATTGTAGATTTTTTATTTTTAAATTCAATAAAAATCAAAAAAATATGGAAAAAATCTAATTATCCCTAGGGTTTATAGGGTTTTTGTGTGAAATTCAAAGTAAGTTGGGTTCACCAAATGTTTTATTATTTTTAGAATAATGGGGTTTTATTCCTAATTTAATAAATAGGTCTAAGTAAAGTAAATCAATAAATAATATATAGGAATTAATCTACTAATTTGTGTACGCTGATTTGTATTTTTTCCTTTTCTAAATATAGTAATAAATAAGAGAAATTTAACTTAGCTTATTCTGAATGATCTAGACAAAGATAGGATCTGATACTGAAGGAACAGGACTAGGAAACTATCAAAAACTAGATCCTAAGGTTCATTTCTAGATTGGATAAGAGCATCAAAAGTGGGACACCCTATTGTCTAGTGTTGTAGTCCTTTTTTGGCAATATTGTCCAGGTGGTTTAAGCTTTTTGGGTTCTATTTGGTAGGCCTATTTTATCTTACTAGTGAAATATCTAAGCCTGGAAGCCTATGGAGCTTGTTGTGCATCTATTTTTAATATTTAAAAGCCCTGTGAGTTATTTATTCTTAAACTTGAATGGAAATTTGGAAAATATAAAGAAGGGGTTAGTGTGTAAAGGATACACTAGACACACTTCACACCCCATGTGTGGGCACGCTACCTACATGTCAATACTCTGAGGAGGGATCAAGTTGATGCAGTTCTCCCATTGAAGTGATTAGTGAAATTATGTATGATAAATGAAACTAGATGTGAAACTATATGTACTTTAGATGGCTAGGAACTGATGCAAAGGTTTGAATAAGCTTGAAATGATCTTTGAAGGCTGTATGTAGAGAATTGGGAAGAGTGCTTGAGTGTACTTACTTTTATTCTTTCTTCTTTTTTTTAATGAGTGCCAACCATTCTAAATGGACTTTGAATGGCATTTTATATGTAAATTAATGATCATGGTTTAAATTAATTTATGTTAGGTTCACAAGAAAATGGATAAAGATCTAAAAGAATCTGACTGTTAGGACCAATTTTACACTTGGACAATAGCACCAAAATTAAGACACCCTAGGTTTTATCACTCCTATCCAAGTTGGGCTTTGTTTTCTAGATGGAATGAGACCTTAGGGGATGGATCTAGGATTTAAAGATCTAATTAGGTCTGTAAGGGTTAAGTTTGGAAGGTTTTGGATAACTAGAAATCAGTAAAAGAATAGCCTAAAAGGGTTGTGCAAGAAATTAGGAATACCTATGAATTAGGTGTCATTAGCCATTCTTAAGTCATATAATTTTACATTTTATATGACTAATATCACATTTATTTAATAAGGGACACTTTTATCTATCCATGGAACTTGAAAACCATGTATCAACATCGTAATAATGGTCTTCATGCCATTTTTTCCACCATTCAATCCATGGAACCACTCTAGTCATGAGAGAATGTTTTGTTGCTCTTGGGAAATCAGTTTTCATCCAAAACTCAAAATCATATACAAATTAGTGTAGAGTTTTAGTGTTTTTAGAGGCATATTTGAGGCCTTTAACTTATATCTTACACTCACCTTCTAACCTCCATTCTTGGCATAGTTCCTTTCCATGTTAAAAGCTATCAAAAATACCTATTTGGATGTCTCAAAACTATTTTCAAACATGTTATAGGGTATTCACAAAACACCCTTGGACCTCTATTTTTGCATTTTGAGAATTTGATCTAAAAACTTGGTCATCATCATTTGAATTTGATCCCTATTTCAATCTACCAATATAGCATTCTCAACATTTATACCATGATTTTACACCCATTCATTAAATGCCCTTAGTTCTCTACCAACAAATCTTGTAGGTGGACATTATCAAGTCTATAGATAGTAAATACAAGGATGGACAATGTGCATGCTTTTAAATTCTCATGAGTTATGAGCCAATCTCAACACTCTAAATGCACTCACCATGCTTTAAAATGTCTAAAACCATTACTAATATTCTCACCCTAGTATGACATCATCAATTAAGGCTCTTTCATGAGTTATTTATCCCTATTTCAATCTACCAATATAGCATTCTCAACATTTATACCATGATTTTACACCCATTCATTAAATGCCCTTAGTTCTCTACCAACAAATCCTGTAGGTGGACATTATCAAGTCTATAGATAGTAAATACAAGGATGGACAATGTGCATGCTTTTAAATTCTCATGAGTTATGAGCCAATCTCAACACTCTAAATGCACTCACCATGCTTTAAAATGTCTAAAATCATTACTAATATTCTCACCCTAGTATGACATCATCAATGAAGGCTCTTGCATGTGTGTATGGGCTGAATGTGGATAATGAACATGAAATGGAGTAAAAGTGTGGATGAAAGGCCTCATAGACATGTAAACTCATTTCAAATCCCTAAAATACATGGTTACCATCAAGGATATATTAAGACCAATTCTAAAACATCCATTTCAACATGAAAATCTATTGCATACATCTAGAATAGAGCAGGCAGGGGTCTTAAGAGGTATGTTTTGGCTTGTTAGAGATTAAAAAAATATTTCACTTATCCCAAACATCCAAATGAACTCTCTCTAGATATTAATGAATTAGAAAACTAATATTCCTTCATTATAGTTCCATGAATAGGCTATACAAGCTCTAAAAATGTGACTTAAAGTGAAATTGAGTAAAGAGTTAACTATGAGGAATGACAAGACTACAAGATACCCAAAACATGGTATTATGAGATTAAACATGAAGGGATAATTATCACTATGGCCTTGAGACCTATGGAAATATCACATTATTATGATACCTCTAAAGAGAAACACATAGTCTGTAATAAATAAAACTGGTTGAAACTGTACATGGTGACACCTTCTAATAACATGAGATAACTTGCCCATAAAAACACCATGAAATATGAAAATAAACATGTATATAATCTGAGAATATATCCCATATCCTCTGGAGTCAACATCACCAATTGGTTCATATGAACTCACCTAAAATGGAGAAAAACCTATAGGGTACATGAAACAATAAGCAAAAAAAGATAGTCAACTTCATAAAGATGGTTCATAATAAAAAACCACCATTATTCAAAATATTATTTTGTAAATGAATCTCTCTAAGTGTAATATAACCTCCCAAAATCATTTGACCTGAAACCTCTTCAACTATTCATACTAAACACAAACCTGCTAGTCACTTTTATATGTTTAAAAAGGCAAAGAAAGAACAGAATAGTTTTGTATTAAAAATGGAACTTCCATATAATTTAAAGCATTTATATTAGTGTGAGTAATATGTATATTCATTCCATGACCTTCTCCCACACGGTATTCTTCCCCATGGGCCGTACAAGTGCCAAACTCACCTTTTTCAATTAGTTTCTTGTATTTTAGTTAGATAACCTACAAGATTCTAATTTAAATAACATTATTAATATGTAAACTAACCTATTGTATTATTATTAGGAAAATAATACACTTGGACACCTTGGGAACTATGTCACTTGCATTTATGACCCCTAAAAGCCTTTTAAATGACTTAAAATGATAAATTGACTAATATGACTAAGACCAAGGGTAGGATAACATTAAATGACATAAAATAGAATATAATACACCCCATGTAAATGTATTATACCCCCTAAAACATATAAAAAACTAAGTTTTTACCTATAGGGGGCCCAATTTGACCTGTAGGATCAAATTTGGTCAACAAATGGCATATTATTTTTGTTGTACCCAACATAACCCCATTATTTTTTTATAATAAGGACCCACTATATTTAATAATTGATTTATATCCCTATCTTCAAAATATTATAAAGATAAAATATTCATGTATTTTACTAACTTATCTATTCAAAAAACCTATGAACATGCTTTATTTTTGGACTCACCTACTGATGTTCTTTGGGAGTTGTGTATATACAAGTTTTAGTTCATCAATGTCTTCAATGATTTTTTTTGGGTAACTTGTTCATTGTATTAAAAACTATTATTCGTAGGATTTATTCTTCAGATCTTTTATTCAGAGGCCTATCTACAACATTTTTTAGCAATTTGCATTTATATGGACCTCCAAATGAATTTACTCTTTAGATTTTTCATTTGCATGAATTATTTAGGAAATATATTCATAATTCATGTTTTCAAGGTTTATACAACTTTATTCACTTGGTATCAAAGACTTCACCATTTACTCTTTGGGACCTACCCTTCAATAACTAGGTTTTAAAAGTTTTACACTTCATCTTATTTTGGTCTTCAAAGAAAATGTTTGAAAAGATCCTTTGACAAAATCATTTGACATTTTGGTCTTCAACAAAAGTGTGTATAACACTCATTTAGCAAGTTCTTCCAACTCATTTTGGTCTTCGATAATTTTCTTCAACAAAATCATTTAATGAGAACAATTGACATTTTGGTCTTTGGAAAAGTGTTTGAATCATTAAGGTCTTCAGTGAAATTACTCAAGGCCTTTATTTTGACTCATTTTTGTCTTCAAAAAAAGTGTTAGGAACTTTTATTTGGAAGACTCATCCACCTCACAAACATGTTTATATCCTAACTCCTAACTACCAAATCCCCCATGGCATGGTAAACCAAATTTAAACAAGCAACTAAATGACATGTGGTAAAATGAAATCATGTGGCACTCCTAATAATAATTAACAATGCCTATGTGTCATACCCACTAAATGAAGTGGTAAAGTTCAAATTGAGTAAACAAATCAAAGTTACAAACATTGGAAATTATTGGTACATAAATTGGAAATTAATTACAAAGGTATATCAAAGCATTTCAAATGATCATGTGCTCATTAATATCAAGCTAAATTGAAAACTTAATTACTCCCTTTTTATCAATCCTTAGCCACCAGTGTTTTGAGCCTAATAGTATACTCAAAAGAGTTGATTTGTTAACTTACAAATCAGACCAAGATTAACATAGTCAAATAATAATGGCATCCTCATATAAAGAATTTTGAAGACCTATGCCCCCATCAAGGTTTTCTATCAAATATTCAATTGTATATAAGGATAATTTATTCAATCCCACAATATTCAATAATGATTATAATAATTATTCATCACTATGGGAGGTTATACACTAGGTTGATGCACATGCCCATGAAGAAAACCTAACTCCAAGTCAATGTAAATTGGTTACAGACCTCCTCCCATTCTAGCATTAAGGGCTACACTTTTCATAATCAAATTCAAATGTCATTCCATTCATAAACCTCCTATGAGACTCATTCTTTGTTGGGAAGATAACTGGAGGTGCATTCTTGCACCATTTAGGGAATAAAATAATCATTGCATTCATCTCGAGTAATGCTTTTCAAATGTACCTCTCCCTCAAAATTACAAATTTTACTTATGATTTGCATAGGGTAGTAGCATGGAAGAAATAAATTTTAATTGAGAATACACTTAGTATATGGATCCTCCATGAGAAAACCATCAACTTGAAGGATAAGCATCTAGTACTAGTTACCAAATTCAAGATTAGAATCTAAATTAGGATGGCCCTCTTAAACAAGTTATGTATCTATTCAATCATAAAATTCCTCCACCATAAGTGGGTTAAATTTATCTAATTACTAATGACCTCTTATTTGATATTCAATTTGGGTGAAGTGATCAGTGTAAGGATGTGAGATCAAAACAAAGATGAGATTCTCAGGGAAGTCACTTCTACATGATGTCCTACCTTCTCGATGTATTCCTTGACATAACATATGTTCATAAAGAGTCACTCTAGATCCCTAATACACACTATATCAAGAATCATATATATGATTATTATTCTTTCATTCAAATATATGCATATACTCATAATATTTTATGCTTTATAAAAGATGTTTACCCCCAAGTATGGATGGCTATCCATGAGTCTCCCTACTTGGGATATATAAAATTATTGTAGACACACTATTTACTATGGGATACTATTGGTTTTACCTATATTATACTACCATCTTGGTCATAGGCCATAAGGTATCACCCCTATGCCTCCCCAAGTATGTCCGCGATAAACTTGCTGAGAAAGAAATTATTTACTAGTTAAGGTGGGGGATAAATTAAGGCATGCACAAGATCAAGAAGATTTATTTTCATGGATCCCATTTCATGATTGGGATAATGTTCTACATAAAATTTAATCATTTATATGAAGTAAGTAGGTGCAAAGAGTATTATTCATTGGCTACATTACCATATAAGGACTAGGATCCACATGGTTAGGTGAAAAAACACATAAAGGGACTTGGAATTGCCTATCATCATGAGCCCTATGACCATGACTTCTTATTCCTTAATTATAAATATGATACCCAAGTAAAAGAATGGGCATAATCAGTCAATTTAAAATAAGACCTCTTTAAAATCACTTAAGAGTGGACTTTTATCTCTATAATAGATGCACATACTAGACTCTCACCAACTGAGGATGGAATTCATCATACTTATGGGTTAATAGGCCTTCTCAGCTAGTAAAGGATCAAGGTAAACACTCGTATACACCCTTGTATCACTCAAGGTAGTAAATAAGGAGCCAAGGGTGCTTGATACCTCACTTAGGGGAGCATAATATGAACTTATTTATCTTGACTCTTTAGATTTTGAGGGCCCTGCCTAGCTAGATGTTGCATCAGCCCTAGAGGTTACTATTATTATTACATCAACCACATCCACATAAAAGGTACCATCTATATTTGGAAATATAACCATTTATTACACAATAAAGTTGAGGACTTAGCCCCGTCCATAGAGTCTATTTGATACACCATCAATAGAAGTAGCCACATAAGAGGCAATTAGAGGTGAATCTAATGAGGAGGAAAAACTTCAAAGAGCCAAGATCTTGAGCCTCTAGGACACAAAGCATAAATCATCATTACATGATTAATCGTTAGGTGAGTAATAAACCCCATTAGATTCCACTTCTATTATATCTCATGTCTCTCCTTTTACGATTAGTAATGTTGAGTTTGTTTCACTCAATCTTGGTGGTCTCCCTTCCCTCTTTGTGCCAACGGCATAGGTTGTTCTTACACAACCAAGTGCCCAACCTACCTTGATTATTCTTAAGGTAAAGGATACTTTCTCTACCCTTTTTTTTCTTACTCCCCTAGTTAGTCTACCCCCAATTTCATCTTCTGTATCCATCCTTACTATTCCTACTATGGTTATTTTCAATACTATCTTATCCCCTATAAAGATAAAGAAAAAGGAAACAAAAAAGGCCAGGGGAGAAGTATCAAGTCCTCAGCTCCATGTCTCATCTACTTAGCTAGGTTTACCAGTGCCTCCCCTTAGTTCCTCTTCAGATACTATGGTGATAACAATAAATAAGGCCAAGAATAAGAAACTAGTTTGCATATTTCACCCACTCCCTTAATATTGTGGAGTGGAATGATCTAAAATTATCTAGCCTTCACTTCATGATCCCTTAATAGAATAAACTCTAAAGCAAACATTAAGAGGATTATTGGGTGAGATTACAGTTCAAGACATTCAACCCATGGGTCCAACCCTTCTAGTCCTCCCAAAATGGGAAATAAATATGCAGTAAGAGGCTTCTTAAATTCCTAATCTTGTAATTATGAAATTTCCCTCTGTAAGTTCCATATTTGAAAAATCTACAGGGATTGTGTAGATAGTAAAGAAGAGGAAACTAGAAGATGAGACTAGAAAATGGGTCATAGTGGAAGAGAGATAAGAAGTATTTACCTTATCCAAAAATAAATATAATAAATTGGGGTAGTCCCAATACATAGAGGATTTTAAATCTATTTTAACCTTTTAGGGTTTTACTAATTTAAATTCTATGATTGATGAAAGGGTTGAGTAGTCTAAATTAGTGAAAGTTCAAATAAATACTTATCTAAGAAATAAATGATACTAAAGATTTGAGTGATAAAAATGAGATATAAATAGGTATGAGTGTCATCAATAAGATCCCTATATCATAACCCCTCTTGGCTAGTATTGCCACACTTGGATAATAATGCCATATAGCTCTAGTGTCCTAAAAATGGTGCTAGTGTCCTTTATGCATGACTGCTCCAAAATTTTGAGTGTACATACATCTACATTTTTGGGTTCTATTCCTACATACACAAAATCTAAAATTTTGCATTATGCCCATAATATCTTATTTATGATGCAAACCCTAATCTTCTTTGTAAGGCGTGAGCTAAAAAAGTGTGTTCATTAGTAGGATATGATGGACAACCTCAACATCCCATTATGAATATAGTTACCTACATAAATAATACTCTGAGGAGGAATCAAGTTTGATGTAGTTTTCCCCACCTAAGTGTTGGTACAATTGTAAGTGATGCTAGAATGATAGTGGTTTTGAATTCCTTGAGTGTTTTTAAGATTAGAAATCTACAAAATTTGAGCTTAGGGTAATTGTAGATGGTAGTATGTATAAATAGAGAAAAATAGGTATTAATGACCTTTATTTTTATCAACTTATTTTGTTTTTGAATAGGTATTTTGTATCTAATCTCCATCTAGTGGATAAAGGTTAAAATTCATGTATTTATAGTGTTATGTAGCTTATGTGAACAATAAAATATGCTTAGGCTGACCTTAGGAGGGTTTTAACTTTTAAAATATAGTCATTTAGGAAAGATAGGTTAAAGGACAATGGTGAAATTTTGGGGACACTAGTACCACATGGATCTAGTATCCTTAATGTGGTGCTAATGTTCAATTGGCAGACTACTAGGCATGATGGGATAGGATCAGGAAATGAGGGTATGAGACTGCATTTAAGTTGACTAGGGATATATGTGATAAAAGGCTCTAAGATAGGTCTAGGGATAATCTAGGAATATGTTATCTCAATTATCACTCTTAGCACTCAAATATTACTTTTTGATGATTAGATTTCCCCCCTTTATGTTATAAATATAATAAAGTGAAATGACTAGTATAAAAGAAAAAGAAGCATACTTGGACTTTCCTAGGAAGTGTGTCATGTCCCCTTTTTCATCGACATGTGCAGAGTAGATGATTAGCCTATTATGCGACCCTCGTAGGCTGATGAGATGGATAGAGGGTCTTGATGGAGCTGGGCTTGGCTTTCGTTTGGGCTCTTTCGAACATGAATTAAAGGAGATATTAATATTTGATTGATTTAATCAAATATTAATTATTTGGTCCAATTTTAATTAATTATTAATTAATTATTAATTATTGGGTCTAATTTTAGGATCCTCATTCTAATTTAAGAATTGGTCTAATTTTAAGACCCTAGTTCTAAATTAAGGAAGCCCCAGTCTAATTTAAGGGAATCTAATTTTAGCAAGCACACCTTTGGAGGTGTATAAGAATCTCTCATGGAAGAGAGTTGGTATGCATGCTTATTATTGATATTGATTCTTGTTAAGAAATTCTTCTGTGAAGACTGAGCCAAGGGTTCCAGGATTCCAATTGCAGTGAAGAACGTCAACTCTTCATTGTGTGCGATTCAGAGGTTGTGAAAGATCAGCCGATCTATTGCCGAATTGAGAGATAACTTCACCCAGAAGTTATCATAGTATTACAGGTATTTGAGAGATAACTTCACTCAAAAGCTATCACAAGGGTTTACAGGTATTTTCTTTATTTTGGGTTTTTGATTCAAGAATTATCCAGATATAGATCTTTTGTATCAGCCCATAATTCTACAGATCAGGATCAGGCATACAGGGTGTGTTATATCAGTGGCCGTATGAATTCCGTACAGATCTGTGAAAATTCGTACACATCTACAGAAAGTTTAGGGACCGACATCGGCGAACAGAGACTTACAGGGACCGACATCGGTCGACTCATCACCGACGTCGGCAAGGGGATCACTACAGGTCGACCGACGACGGCAGTATAACCGACGTCGGCGACTGTGTTTTTTACACAGCAGGCCGAGACGTTCCAAATTCAGCCCAGTTCATGGAATATTCAGGCTATAAGGCCAAACTTTTGATATTCTTTGTATACCTGACAGAGGATCTCTATTGTAAGCGTATGAGCAAATAAATAAGAAATTATACTGTGATTTATTCATCTATTTGAAGATATTTTGCAGAAATTCAGATAAGCAATTTGGAGCTTTTGTTTTGATATTCGAAGGGATATTACAGTGGTATCAGAGCTTTTATTGCTATATATCAGAGCTATTTGAGTTTTAATAGTCCCTACTGGTTGGGGATATTACAGTGGTATCAGAGCTTTTATTGCTATATATCAGAGCTATTTGAGTTTTAATAGTCCCTATCCCCAACCAGTAGGGACTATTAAAACTCAAATAGCTCTGATATATAGCAATAAAAGCTCTGATACCACTGTAATATCCCTTTGAATATCAAAACAAAAGCTCCAAATTGCTTATCTGAATTTCTGCAAAATATCTTCAAATAGATGAATAAATCACAGTATAATTTCTTATTTATTTGCTCATAAGCTTACAATAGAGATCCTCTGTCAGGTATACAAATAATATCAAAAGTTTGGCCTTATAGCCTGAATATTCCGTGAACTGGGCTGAATCTGGAACGTCTCGGCCTGCTGTGTAAAAAACACAGTCACCGACGTCGGTTATACTGCCGTCGTCGGTCGACCTGTAGTGATCCCCTTGCCGACGTCGGTGATGAGTCGACCGATGTCGGTCCCTGTAAGTCTCTGTTCGCCGATGTCGGTCCCTGAACTTTCTGTAGATGTGTACGGATTTTCACAGATCTGTACGGAATTCGTACGGCCACTGATATAACACACCCTGTATGCCTGATCCTGATCTGTAGAATTATGGGCTGATACAAAAGATCTATATCTGGATAATTCTTGAATCAAAAACCCAAAATAAAGAAAATACCTGTAAACCCTTGTGATAGCTTCTGAGTGAAGTTATCTCTCAAATACCTGTAATACTATGATAACTTCTGGGTGAAGTTATCTCTCAATTCGGCAATAGATCGGCTGATCTTTCACAACCTCTGAATCGCACACAATGAAGAGTTGACATTCTTCACTGCAATTGGAATCTTGGAACCCTTGGCTCAGTCTTCACAGAAGAATTTCTTAACAAGAATCAATATCAATAATAAGCATGCATACCAACTCTCTTCCATGAGAGATTCTTATACACCTCCAAAGGTGTGCTTGCTAAAATTAGATTCCCTTAAATTAGACTGGGGCTTCCTTAATTTAGAACTAGGGTCTTAAAATTAGACCAATTCTTAAATTAGAATGAGGATCCTAAAATTAGACCCAATAATAAATAATTAATTAATAATTAATTAATAATTAATTAAAATTGGACCAAATAATTAATATTTGATTAAATCAATCAAATATTAATATCTCCTTTAATTCATGTCTAAAAGAGCCCAAACGAAAGCCAAGCCCAGCTCCATCAAGACCCTCTATCCATCTCATCAGCCTACGAGGGTCGCATAATAGGCTAATCATCTACTCTGCACATGTCGATGAAAAAGGGGACATGACAAAGTGAAGCCTATGAATTTAAGTATGATTATGTGAAGTTGGATTTGCATATGTGAAGCATGATCTAAAGCATGACCTATAAATTAAACATGCATAAATCAATCCTTACTTAATATATATCAAAATCAAAAGACTGCGTTGAGTAAAGAAGTAACTAAGTAAAATTTAGTAAAGAGATGGGAAAGGGTAAAGGAATGAATACACCTTATTGGGTATATGAACTAATACATGAACTTGATGATAAGCTATGTGTGTGCATGTATATAGTGATTAAATAATTGAATATATTAGACTGAGATGATAGCTTGTTCAATCCTTATGTGTGGGTGGCTCAAGAACTCAATCTAATTTTGACTCCATCATTGCCCACCCTTACTTGGTGGATCATGACCTATGAATAGATTGGATTATACTGATAGTGTGTACAACCCTCTTATGTAGGTGGATAAATAACTCTAGGCTATGACTCCACCATTTCCCATACATGTTTAGCAGATGCATCTAAAACTAGTTTGTACAAAGTGATGTAAATATTTAACTGAGTATATCTAACTATGTATGTTAGCTATGTGACCACTTGGGTACATTAGGAAGCTCTAGGCCTATCAATAATTCTAACCATTGTAGATGAAATAAGACATGAAACTAGTGCCAACCTATAATATGATGTCAAGTGTATATGGCATAGAGAATGACATGGAATTTTCCATTCCATCTGATCAACCTATGTATAACTAAGCATATGGAAATAATGTGATGCACATATGCCCCTAATATGACATTTGATTATACTTATTCTAGATTGAGTTATAATGATTATATTTGAGTATCTAAATTTAATTTGGGAATGATCATGCCACATATGATGCCCCTAATCTGAGAAATTGACATGAATTTAAGATGAGCTAGTGTGAAGCTGAGCAAAATTTGAGCATAACTATCAAATTGATAGTTGTATTTGTGCAAACTTATATTGTACTTGGTGTATTATTTTGTCCAATTTGAACTATCCTAAAATTGGGGCTACTAGATAGTAACACCACATATTAGATAGTAGTACCATGTTATGCTAGTGTCCTTATTTGAGTGTTAATGTTAGTTTGGTTTGAATTTTGTGTCATTGAATTGCTTTCTAAGTCACTATTTTCCCTCTATGTTTACCTATTTTTTATTTTCTAAAATTGAGCTTGTGTGATGAAAAATGTTCTAAGAATGCAATGTAAGAGCCTGCTCTATGTGATAAACCCCTTTAAATGCCCCCTCTTTTGGGGGTAGTTATTTAACTTTTGCAAGAACTATCCTCAAAATAAATAAATAAATATACAAAATGTGTGTTAGTTGAAACATATATGATAATTGTGTGATAATCCAATACAATGTGCAAACATAACTTTGGAATGAAAGAGAATCTAAGCATAAGTATGTAATTTAGGATGTATGTTATGTCTAGCATTACATACGGGTGTCAATATAGATGTAATCAATGTATATAATATAAACTCTGAGTAGAATTGGGTAGCTACCTAGGGTGTGGGGCATGATGTCCATCATGACACTTAAGTAGGATGGGTAGATACATGAGGTCCATCATGACATCAAGAACTAGTTTGTATAATAAGAAAATTAAAGTTTTATGGCCATGACACATACATATAAATCATATGAGGCATGAAAAATAGGCCAAGGGGCCACAATATAAGGGACATGTGCACATGTCACTAAATTTGAGAAAATAAGAATATAAGGACACACTTAAATGTCCACATACACAAAGAACAAAAAAATTGGATTAGATCCACATAGAATGACATGTTCAAATGTCTCATACATAATCAAAAAATTACACACAAGGAACATGAGCACATATCCAAGGCATATATGAATAGAAGTGGTGTAAAGCCAAAGATCAATGCCATATTCAAATGCCCTCAAATAGAAGAATTAAATAAAATACATTCAAGTCTAAACTAAAAAATATATAAATGAAAGCATGCATGAATGTAGTAAAAATATATGTAAGAGTGAGAATGTACATATGTTGATTCTAACTAGAGATAGTTGGAAAAAAATCTAAGTATGAGTAGAAATAATCATATCAACATATAACAATGCTAAAACTGGAATGTATAGAATGTAAGGATAGAACCTAGTAATATAAACTATGTAAAAGATGCCCCCAAGTGGGTGAATGTGTTAAATGAAAAACCATGGATCAATGTATATGCCCCCTGTGGGTAGATGATAGCAATTTTGGATCACCTTTATTGTGATTGATCTCTATGACAAACCCCTATAAATGCCCCTTATTTTTATAATAGTTATTTAACATGTGAAAGAACTATCCTCAAAAGAAATAGATCTATAAAATATGTGTTAGTCAGAGCATATATGATAATTGAGTGATAATCCAATATATTTACAAACATAACTTTGGAATGTAAGAGAATCTGAGCATAAGTACATAATGTAAGATGTATGTTATGTCTATCATTACATAAGGGTGTTAATATAGATGTAATCAATGTATATAATAGAAAATTTGAGTAAAATTGGGTAGCTACCTAGGGGGATGGGGCATGATGTCCATCATGACACCCAAGTAAGAAAGGTAGATGCATGAGGTCCCTTATGGCATCAAGAACTGGTGTGTATAATAACCAAAGATAAGTGTCGTGGTCATTATGCATACAAAAAACATACATGTAAAGCACATGAGGCATGAAAAATAGGCCAAGGGGCCACAATAAAATGGACATGGGCACATATCACTAAATTTGAGAAAATAAGACATGCAAGGACATGTTTAAATTTACACATACACAAACAACAAATAAGTTAGAATAGGTCCACATATAATGACATGTTTAAATGTCTCATACATAATCAGGAAATCACACACAAGGAACATGGGCACATGTCTAAGGTATACATTAGTAAAAGTGGCATATATCCAAAGAGCAATGCCATATTCAAATGCCATAGAATATTAGAAGCATAGAAAATATAATCAAGTCTAAAATAGGAAATCTATAAATGAAAGCATGAATGAATGTAGTAAAAATCTATGTAAGAGTGAGAATGTACATATGTTGAGTCTAAACTTGTGATAGTCAAAAAAAATCTAAGTATGAGTAGCAATGATCAATATCAATATATAACAATGTTAAAACTAGAATGTATAGAGTGTAAGGATAGAACCTAATAATAGAAAATATGTATAAGATGCCCCTAAGTAGGTGAATGTGTCAAAATAAAAAACATGGATTGTTGTATATGCCCCCATTGGGTAGATGATAGCAAGTCTGGATCAGTGTAGTGGACCTGACTCCTGCACGTAATCTGCAATCACTCAAAAAAATAAGTAAAGCCTGTATATATGATAAACATGACTATACTAAGATAGCTATCATATGTAGTTTCTAGTAAATATAAGAAATGTAAACATAAAAATGCATACAATCTATAAATTTTTTGTTTTTTTAGTAATATTTAAGTTTTTTTGTGTTTTGACATGTTATATTTTTTTTGTATTTTCTAGATCTAGTCTATGTACAAGGAGTAAGAGAAAAGAAAGTATGTACAAGAGGGTAGGAACCATACTAACCAATGATTCTCATGGGAGACTCACTATTAATATGACTTGTATCAAATAAGGTAACTATGATCACATGTGTTGTGTGAAAGGGCAACTGTGATCCCATATTCTATTATGGTGATCAATCTATATTTATATTTGCCTATGGACTGGTGCTAGCAATCTGTGGCACTGATTGTGATGTCCTATGAATTTTATATGTCTTAAGAACCCATATGGTAGAAGAATTTATTGGTGACATAGGTGACCTATGGTGAGAACCCCAAGAACCCAATAATAATTATCTCATAATAAATTGAGTGGAGGAAGGTTCTCTAGAATTTATGACATATCTATGACACAGGGGTCTCTCTAATAATGGTCTCCATGGGAGAGTATGCATATGTGTTGATACAGTAGGAGTAGACCTCACCTACACTAGTGGTTAAAATGAAATATGTGATGTATGCATAGGAATTATAATATGAGTTGTAACTGATAATTGTGTTATATCTAGTAATGGTGTTCGAATTGTAACTAGTGATTGTGTTGTAAATACTTGTGGGAAAGGTAGAGGATACTCTTATGGGGTACCCTCAACTTTGACCAATTGATTTGTGTGTATGTATTTTAGGCATCTATATACTATAGATTAGATGGCTTGTATTTTTTATAATCATGTCCTACCCAATGACATATCAAACATGCATGCATTAGGTATTACTAAGAACTAAGTGGTTATATTTGTTGGTCTAACCTGTAAGGGAAGCATAATCTCCCTGATGGAGCTCTGAACATGACCATTGAATACACTAATTAATGTATCTATGGGGAATATATCCTACTCTAAGTACCCCAAGTATTGTAAAAGTTTCACAGTGCATATGTTAATGATTTACCTATTGTCAACCATAACACTTTAGATAGGATGATGATGTATGTATCCTTGTATAAAAAGTGCATGTAAATTTGTATCATCATCAATAATCTCTTACTCTAAGAATTTGATGAGTGGTCTAGGTGAGACTATAGTTTGGTACATTCCAATGATGTTATGTAATGGGTGTGCCTCCTATGTAATAGTATGATATGAAATAGGTGTAGGATGTGCCTGATACATGTAGTGAACACTTGATGTGCTCCCTACCTCATTCATTATGTTCTTTATAAATAGATCTAAGAATATTTTTAATTCCTTAGCTTTTATTTTTTGTATTTTTGATGTCTTTGTGGGTGTCCCCACATCAATAGTGTTAGCCTCAATCAAATCTTGTATCTTATGTTTTAGGCTTATACATTTGTTTATTGTATGGCCTAGTGACCTCTGATACTCATAGAATGCATTATAAACATATTTATCTAGACGATTCCATGTAGTATCAAACTTTTTAATGGGAGGGAGATATATGACATTTCAATCCAATATCTATTATAAAACACATCTTGATGACTATGGAATGTTAGTGAAGATTCAGAACTGAGGAGTGGATAAAAATAATCTAGGAGATGGCTCAGAAGTTGCATTGAATGTGGAATTTTGATCACTCTTTTTCTCAATGGCCCTTACCTTGTATGGAGGCTTAAAATGAACTCTTAATAGTTTATTCTAATCCATTGGTATATTTTAGTTTTCCCATTGATATAATATTGACCTCTCTTTATTTTAATGTGTGGCACAAATCTATGAATGTATGAAATTTCTTAAACAATATAGCTTTGTCTAATACTAGTAAAAGATTTTTTTTAAATATGTCTTATAGATTTTTTTTCTACTATGGGAATAGTCAATTTGGCTAATAAAGTCTTGTATTATAAGACATAGTATATGATAGGTTCATTTTCCTTTTGTTTCAATTATGTAATTTGGGCATACGATTTGTTATCACTAACATTGATGGAGAAGTGTGCTAAAAACATGTCAGCTAAAGGATTGAATGTGGTGATAGATTGATTTGGTAAGTCATAAAACCAATATATGGCATAATATTTTTAACTACATGGAAACAAATTTTTGAAAATCTAATCACTAGACACATAATCCAAACATGTTTCATAAAAATCTTTGATATGGTGCTCTAGGTCACCCTTCCCATCATATAATGTAAACTTAGGTGCCATGAAACTAAATACTAATAAAGTTATTGCTATGTGATGTGCCAAAGGTGTATGTAAGATAATATTAGAATCTAAGGCATGTGATGGCCTAGTGACTCCCTTCTCAAGATGTAACACCTTAACTTGTAGAGTATGAATCTTGTGCACAAGGGATTATACATCTAGAGTGGAAGAACTAGCCACAATAGGTATGACTATCACTAACGGTTGCTGAATTACAATTTTAGGTTGTGCTAGCTGGGTTGGCCCCACTAGAGGTGTAATTATGTTATTATTTGTGGGGATTGAATATTAACCATTGTTTGATTTGTTCTTGGTTTCTAATATGGCTTGTAGGATTTGTGCATGATCAAGGGATTTCTCCCAAATACTATCTTTGAAGCTCTATAATATCTTGTCTTTATTGATAATCATGTTATCATTGTTAAGTAGAGGGAGAGTGTCCTAATTTTTAATTTTTATATCATATTGTTCTTGATTGTATTTTTCATCTTCAAATGCATTATCATTGAAATCCACATAATTAGGGTGTGAAATATGAATAATTGGAGTTGTTATCATTATTAAGTGGAGGGAAAGTGTCATAATTTTTAATTTGTATATCATCTTGTTCTTGATTGTATTTTTTATCTTCAGATGCATTATCATTTAAATCCACATAATTAGGGTGTGAAAGATGAATAATTAGAGTTATGATAGGTCCCTTATCCATGTTATAAGAATGAATAGAAGGAATCTGAATATATTCTATCGGATTACCATCTAGTCTAGAACTTCTTCTTAATGGAAGAGAGATATATTTTTGATATAGAATATAGTAAACAAATTATAATAGATATTTTAAAATAGAATATATGAAATCTAAAAAAAATAAATTAGATAATGAAATAGTAAAAAAGAAGGATACAAACCTTAAGAGCATCTATAATTAGGGTTTTGAATTAGGGTAGATTTACAAAAATTTAAATTAATTTTAAATAAATGAAACCCTAATGTGAGATTTATTGAATGAACCATATGATACTAAAAATTTAGAAAAATAGAATATTTTTACCCTAATTTAGTGCACAAAAATTGGAAGAAGGTTTTTAAGTAATATTCAAAGTAAGTTGGGTTTGCCAAATATTTTAACCTTTTAGGGTTTTAAAAATTTAAATTTTATGTTTGATTAAAGGGTGGAGTATTCTAAATCAATGAAATAATATGCATAAAATAACCATTGATTTGTTACATATTTTGACTAGCTTTGACTTTTTAAAAATAGTAATAAATATGTGTAAATAAAGACTTATCTAGAAAACACTTGATATAAGAGATATAAGTGTTGAAAATTAATATATGAATAGGTTTGAGTGTTGCCAAAAATATACCTCTATTATAATCCCTCATGGATAGTAGTGTCACACTTGGACAGTAGTGTCATGTGGCTCTAGTGTCCTAAAAATGGGGCTAGTGTCCTCTATGCAAGGTTGCTTTAAAATTTTGGGTGCACTTGTGACTATGTTTTTTTGTTTTATTCCTATGTGCATGAATTCTAAAAATATGTATTATGCATATAATATCTTGTTTATGATACAAATCCTAATCCTCCTTACAAGTAAGGCATGAGCCAAATAGTGTGTTTGTTGGTAGTATAGGCTAGACATCTTCAACACCCTGTTGTGAAGAGAGTTTCCTACATACCAATACTCTGAGGAGGGATCAAGATTGATTTAGTTATCCCCACCTAAGTGTTGGTGAAATTTTAAGTGATGATATAATTATAGTGGTCTTAAATTCCTTGAGTGTTCTTAAGATTAGAAATCTAGAAAATCTAAGCTTAGGGCAGCTATAGATGGTAGTATGCAGAAGTTAGGTAGAATAGGTATTAATAAATTTTATTTTTCTTAACTTGTTTTGTGTTTGAATAGCTATTTTTCATCTAATTTCCATATAGAAGATAGAGTTCTAAAATTCATGTATTTATAGTGTTTTGTATCTTGTTTGAACAATAAAAGATGTTTAGGCCAACCTTAGGAGGGTTTTACTTTCACAAATATATCCATTTAGGAAATATAGGGTAAATGACATTATCTCCATTTTTGGGACACTATCACCATGTGTCTCTAGTGTCCTTAATGTGGTGCTAATGTCCAACTAGTATTCTGCTAGGCACAAAGGGCTAGGATTAGGAAATGAGGGTTTGAGACTATGTTTAAGTTGATTAAGGATGCCTATGATCTACACAAAGGCTATAAAAGTGTGATAAAAGGATCTAAGATATATCTATGGCTAAGCTAGAAATAGATTATCTCAAGTAGCACTCTTAGCACTTAAATACCACTTTTAGGTGATTATAAAATCCTATTTTGAAACTCATAAGGATGCTCTAGTAGAAATACATGAAAAAATTAAGATGAAAAGAAAAGAAATAGAGAAAAAACTAGAACAAATAAAGGAACAAAAATAAACTATGCATGATCTAGTATAGATAGAGATAGATATATAGAATGATACATCTATATTGGCACTCATCTAGTAGAAACCACTAAATTTAATAATTATTTGAAACTAGATGAGAATAAATTGAAATTTCTTATTCTTTATAAAACTAATAATGCATACACCCACCTAAATATGATGACACCATTAGATGCTACCAATGCCCTAAATTTGGTGGTCATCAAGACACAAGAGGCTAGAGAGAGGATCAATTTAGCTGAGGTAGTAATGCCTAAGTACATAGAGCATGAAACACTCATTTTACTAATTTTGGATGAGCTAAAAATCTCATAGGCCAAAGATTTCATAAGTAGGCTTAACATTAAGGCCAATTTTGATCAATTCCTACAATAGGATTCAACAAGCCTCAAATAGAACTTGCAAGGAAAGACATTAGAAGAAATAGAAGCGAGATAATTTTTTCTAGGAAAAGGGTCATGGAAGTTGAAATATTTAAATCTAATTTTAGAAACACAAAGACTGAGAATGCAATGCTCCTTGAACAAGTCAATAGGGTGCATTGACCTTCATTACTTAATATATAAATTATCAAGTATTAGAATGACATTAGCAATAAATACTATCAAGTGTTGGAATCAAAGAAGAAAGCTAATGCTTCAACTTCTAGTTCAGTGCAAGCTACAAATTCAACACCTCCAATAACCTCTAGTACCATGAAAACACATATTCAACCTTAAGTTGAAGGCTAATTTTGTATGTACACATGTAAACAATACTTATCTTTATACTTATAGCTTACTTACACTTAGTACATAAATGTAAAATTTCCTATATTGTTTTTAAGCATGCACATGTTATATTGCATTTTACAGGCCAACTAATTTTGACGTAGTTTTAATTATCTATGAGCATGCACACATGCAATTTTTATGATAAAATTAGAACTAAATTTATAATTGCATAATGTAACCATGATTTCACATGCACTTGGAGGATTAGGCATCCCCTTCCCAAATCTATATATTCATGTAATTGTACATTCTAAAACATTGCAAGTTTTTATCAATACAGGAAGAAATTAGTTTTGATTGTCATGTAACTGCATTGGTGTTCTTTCCTTCCATTTATAAGTTATTAAGGTTTTGCTTTCTTGGTTGTGTTAACACAGTAATTTGAAGTGTGAAAAATCTATGGATAGTTTTTATTGTTTTCATTGATGTATGTTAATCCTAGATGTGTAAAAGCTATTAAAATTTGGTAGATTTCATTGATAATTAAGCAATTAGTTGAAGTTATATTAATATTATTAGTGTGTAGGATTATTTTTTTCTTTAATATAATTTTCTAAGTGTGTATAATAACTACCTTAGATGCCTTCCTGGTCTGAGTTATAATCTCCCAATTAAGGGTGTGTAATAGCAAATCTAAAGGGAACAACCTTTAGTTGAGGCAATTAAGTTTCCTGTACCATTTCCCCCCAGACTTCCTAATTATGGTTTCCTATAAGTGTACAGTAGCTAAAACAAACAAACATTAGTTTTGAAAACACTTGTCCACTAAGAAACTAGCCTAAGAAGTGAACTCTTGAGACCACAAAACCTTATTTTCTTCTCTACCCTTCCCTCTTTTTATAGTTTATTTGATTGAGACCTACCCACTCTAGATTAGGTACCACCCATCCATCCCACTCACCTAGGTTTGATTTTTTACTAGGATTAATTTTACTACAAGGAAACCTGGTTAACAACCTACATGCTCTACTTGTTATTCCACCACAAGGCTATTTAACCCTTACCTACAACTCATGCCCTAGAGTGGAGTTTACCTCCATTGAGATCCTAAAATGTTAGAGGATACCTCATTCAATTTATAGATTTAGACAAGACCCACATCAATATAAATTTAGCACTAGAAGGAGGGCCACGTGTGTGCCTTCCCTAATGGTAGGTTATCTCCTATGTTGAATTGCATTGGAGATGCCCAATAGAGTTACCAAGTCTAGGGCCCAAACCAGTATTTTGGTTTCACCCTTATTATTACATTGAAGGCCTAGATCTATACCAATTGTTCCCAATATACCTATGGATAGAACACCATATACAATAAGAAACATCCTATGGCCTAATAATAACCTTGGTTAGTTGGATTTGTCATTGCCAACCCAGGGAACTACACAATTTTCATAATAACCCAAAGAAATATGTGCCTTCTTTATCCACTTTAGGAAGATTAATTGTACAGTAACACATCAAGTCTTTCAAGTCTACTTTAATATTAATGAATGTTACTGGTGAATATTTTGCATGCGATATTTTCCCATTTACCTTGTAGGGTGTTGTTTATGATTGGTATCTCAACTTTTAAGAGAACTCAATCAATTTTTGGAATGCATGCCAATGCATGTTTCCTTCCCAATTTAAATAAGCTATCAGCCTTGGACTGGTTTATCAACATTTCACCAACATGAAGAGGGATCCCAATGAGCCAATTTAGGCTTTCAATGTAAGATTATAAAATATGTACACTTGGCTTAATCCAAAGTGAAGACCAAATGAAGTATTAGTGTTAGAGATGTATAAAAATGCCTTAGACCCAATAACATTAGTGTTCCTATAAAGAGTTATTGTTTCCACCACTATAGCTTTATCATATGAATAGACTATCAATATTGATAGATAGGTGAACCCTCAAGTACCAGTCACTCTCAACATCAATGTTGGTTTTCCATCGTTGAATCTAGTCCCTCATGTTAATCAAAATTTTTGTGATTTTAACCAAAATCAACTATATGCATGGCCTCATCTAATACAATAAACATCCAATCAGAACTATGGTTATATGAAAAATTAGGTATAGATGAATAGTCATCATCATAACCAAAATTTAATGCCCTCTAATATTGTAGTTACACAAGAAATTGATTCTACCCAAGCAGTACTATATTCCATCCAAAGAATGGTCCAAAAATTGAGCAATGACTTCTTAAACATGAAAAGGAATATGGGAAACACCATTGGATATAATAATAACCAAAATTTTGGGTTTCAAAGATACAATAGACCCTTCAATAGACCTGTGAAAAATACAAAGTAGTAACCCAACAAGTTTTTAGAGATCAACATAAAAGAAACAGCTCTGCCTAATTGGTGTAGAGTTCAAATACATCATAGCATGGTGAACTTGAATGTTTGGATTTTTTTGTAGTGTTTGATATCTCCTAGAGGGAGATTTTAATGCAAGACTCGATGAATAATCCACTATAGTTCCACCCAAAATTTGGCTCTTCAAACACTGCAATAATATTTGAAACACATAAATCTTTCTTCCTAAAAGAAAATAATAATGAACCAAAGGATAACTTTGATGAATTATAGGATTTATAGAAATATCAAAAGGATAATTATAATATGATAAATAGGCATCCCTTCATAATGTCTACCTCTCCAAATAACACTACTATTCCATTGAATCTAAGTGCTGACAATAATCTACCTCCCCTAAAAGGTAATGAACAGCCCCAAAATAAAGAGAATCAAGGGAAAATATGGTATAACATTTTTAAAGACATGAATAATATCAAAACTAACATTAATCTTTATGAACTGGCTCATATCACTAAATAAAATGAGCCCCTATCGAGGTCTATTATGGGTAAGGCAATTGATGAGAAGACAAAGGCTACTCACACCAATGTCATATATAAAATCAAACTAGAAGTTATACCTTTATTATTAACTATCTAGGCATTTGGAAATAACATCCACAATTATTTAGTCAATTTTAGAGCTTCGGCCATGATGATGCCTACTTCAATTTTCCAAAAACTAGGTTTGACTCCAAGCCCATCAAAGAGAATGATTTTACAATTGGATAAGACTATGGTCCCTATGATAGGAGAGTTGAAGGATGTATGCATCCAAGTAGTGTCTGAACCATGAGTAAAAATGACAATTGACGTACTGGTAATGGATATTTTGGAAGGATACAAATTCCTCCTTAGTAGAGACTAGTCTAAAAAATTAAATAGGTATGTATTAACAGGCTACTCTCACATTTGATTACCATGGAGAGGTATCCCAAACTAGATTAGAATTAATTGAGAGCTAATAATAAATCACCCAATTTCTAAATATAATACAAAGAATGAATAAGTTATAAATCTCCTAACCTTGGGATCTATATGTTTAATATAAAGCATGAGGTTCAAGAACTAGAAGTCCAGTGACCTTAATTGTGGACTCTCCACTTTGAAAATACAAGATCCAGGTAAGGATCAAATGTTGTCACTAAATTGGTAGACCCACTAGGAAAGAAATACTTGTAAACATACAAGTTATATTTGCCTTGCATTAATAATAGAGTGTAATATGAGGCACTAATTTTTGGATTGCATTTTTCTTTCAAAATAATGTCAAACAAGAGACTCAAAACTAGAAGTCAATCAGGTCAAGAATAAATACTAGTGCAACCTATCATATCTAAAGAGGTACAAACATGGACCATGGGATTTGATTGATTATTTTGAGGCCTTCAACATATTGGTTATTCCTAGAGAACAAAATCAAGATTGTGATTCAATGGTTGCTTCAGCTACTAATTTGGCACCCCTACAAGAATCCAGGGTACAAAGATTCTCCATTGAGTTAGTACCTTGTCCATCTATTATAAACAATGTATAAAATTTATAGGCCTTTGATGATGACTAAAAAATCATCCATTTCTTAACTAACATGGGGAAATTTGACTCTCAAATCATTGATGACAAAGAAATTAGTTACCTATGCGAAGAATATTTGGGGGAAGAAAGAATCATTTAGCTAAAAGAAAACTACCTCCCTCTAGGAATGGTTTCCTTAGAAAAGACATTTGATCTATATCCTCAAGATTATAATTAAAGGTAGCCAAAATTAAATAAGGAGAAACTAGGAGATGAATATGACCCACACTATGTTAACATTGGTCTCAGTTGCACTCTAGAGAAAAGGCAAAGGGGGAAGAATCTACGCACTCAATACAAGGATGTGATTGTATGGACATGAATACCTAAAGTTATCCAACCCAAGAGTCATCACCTATATAATCCCAATAAATTTATACCATAAACCATTCAAGAAAAGGTAAGTGCTAGTAAATCATATCTTAGAAACTCTTATTTAGAAGGAAGTGGAAAAGTTGTTGAGTGCAAAAATAGTTTTTCCCATTAGATATTCTACTTGGGTGGCTAATTTAGTTCCAATAAAGAATAAGATGGGAGATTATTCTATGTGTTTATTTTATAAACTTAATTAAAGCTTCTAATAAAGACAATTATCCATTGCCTTCCCTTGATGAGGTCATCCAAATAGAGAATGGTTCGAGAATGATGTCCTTCTTGGATGGATTTTT
This sequence comes from Torreya grandis, assembly GCA_037957365.1. Taxonomy (NCBI): domain Eukaryota; kingdom Viridiplantae; phylum Streptophyta; class Pinopsida; order Cupressales; family Taxaceae; genus Torreya; species Torreya grandis. The sequence goes on from JARHVA010001589.1 coordinate 1,833,051, forward strand.
AGGATATAACTTGTTGCTATTAGAATCAGAATATAGAATGAAGACAACATTCACCACCAATTAGGGTACTTGTGCGTAAGATAGGATGACATTAGACCTAATTAATGTAGGTTCCACCTTTCAATGAGATATTGAAAACACCTTATAGGGGTTGATAGGTAAATATATAATTATTTACATGGATGACCTCATAATTTTCTCAAAATCAAGGATTGATCATATGGGTCACCTAAAATCAATATTTGAAAGATGCAGAAGGTTTGGCATTTCACTGAACCCCAAGAAGAGCATATTTGGCATCACATAAGGCAATATTTTACGTCACAACATCACCAAATATGGAATTATAATTAAACTAGATATAATTTAATGGATATCAAAAATTGCATTTCCAAATAGCAAGAAGGGACTCAAATATTTTTTTGGGAAGATAAACATCATAATAAAGTTTATATTAGGATTTGTAGAAATAATTCATCACTTGAATGCAATGCTCAAGTAGGATGCTAAATTAGAATGGATAGCAGAGGCTCGAAGGTCTTTTCAAGACATTAAAGATACAATATCTTATGCCCCTATATTGATAATTCTAGACTTCATTAAAGACTTCCTCTTGTATTAATTCACTTCAAAACATACTATTATCAGTGTCCTCACCCAGAAGAATGAAGAAAGTGAGCATCTTATTGCATTCATGAGCAAAAACTTGAAAGAATTAGAACTAAGGTATTTCATGATAGACAAATAAATATTTTTCCTTGTCAAAGTCGTAAATAAATTTTGGCATTACATCCTAAGGAACAATACCATCTCCATTGTAATGGATCATGTTGTTAAGATCACTTTGGCACAAAATAAATAGGGAGAATGTAAAACAAAATGGATGGAAAAATTGTAAGAGTTTGATATATAAATCAAGCATGCCAAGATCATTAGAGGTTAGGTCATCACTCAAATCATGACTGAGCCTAACCCATCCATCACATTAAATAAGTTTGTGAAAACCAAGTATCTAAAAGAGACTAGTATACTAATATTATTTAATACTTGCTCACATTTACCTATTTATTAGAGCTCAAAAGAGAATAGAAGAGATATTTGAGACTCAAATTAGCTCATTACATTATTAAAAAATATATCTTATATAGAAGGAATTATGAAGGCATCTACCTAAAATGCATATCATGATAAGATCTTGAGAGATTCTAGAAAATTTTCATCATAAGATAGGTTTTAGTCATCACTCTGAAAATACCATAGCTCATAAAAATCCTTAGAGTTGGTTATTATTGGCCAACATTATTCAAGGATACACATGTTCATATTAGAACATACCATAAATGTCAAGGCCTGTGAAAAGGAAAATTACACACAGCAATACATCTATAGCTTGTGATTGAAGGAACATCATTAACTCAATGGGGATTGGACTTTATTGGGGTCATTAATCCCAATTCTTCATTTGGCCATAAGTTTTTACTCACTGCTATAGACTATTACATATAGTAGACTGAAGTCATAGGTACAAAGCATTCAAGAGCACAAGATGTAATCAATTTTATAGAGTAAAATATCACAACTAGATTTGGTACTCCATTCTCTCTAGTTTATGACAATGGGATAAAATTCTAATAAATTAAATTCACTAAATGGGCCCATAACAATCAAATCACCATCAAGTCATCATATAGCCATTACCCTCAATGAAATGGATTGGTTAAATCAAGAAATAAGAACCTGATTGATGCCATTAAAAAATCCATAGAAGATAAACCTAGGGATTGGCATAATATACTAAAGTATGCATTGTGGGTTGATTGAACAAGATACAAATAGGCACTCAAGGCCTCACCTTACTTAGTAGTCTATGAGAGACAACCTATTTTCCCAATAATGCTTAAATTTCTAACATATTAGTTTATGTAGGAGTATATGGAACCAAGTGAGAAGGTGGATTCTTGATTATTGGATATAATATAAATTGAAGACTCAAGGATTAAAGCCTTACAAAATTTCAATAAACATCAGGACATAGTGAAAAGATGGTTTGACAAAAGAGCAAAATTCAAAGCATTTAGAATATCTAACCTGGTGCTTCTACGGGATAAAACCCATCAAAATAAAGGACATCATGACAATTTTACCCCATTGTGGATTAGACATTATCATATTTCATAGATCTTGGGTAATAATGCTTCATATTTGAGGGACCTCCAAGGCAATGAGATGACATATTCAATCAATGGATAGTTTTTGAAGCATTACTTCATGGGTGTACATTCAAGGATGTCCCTAAGTAAAAATAAACATGTTGGTAAGATTAGGATTATATTATATTTACTTCTTTATTAGAATAGTTTTATTTCTTTCATAAAATAGTTTCCCTGCTTCTTAGGTCAGCATTCCTAGTTTTTAGCATTTTGTTCTATAGTTTAGCTCCCTATTTTCTAGATTATATGTTTTTATTTATCTAATTAAAATCTAATTGACTTCCCCTAGTATCCTCAAATCAATTATGCAACCTACTAATACTTCCTATAACATGTTCAGAAATTAAATGATTAACCTATGGGAAAACACACCAAGAAAAGGTACACCAATTTATTTACTTATAAGATTTTGCACCCTTACATTTCATTTTTTTAGAATTCAGGTATGCAATAGAAAAATTAATCATGATTAGGCTAACATTGAATGTTTCAATCAAGCATATAATGGATTCTCTCAGTACTACATATAAATTTTAGAAAGTTTTCTCACTTTCACTAGATCAAATGCACTTATCATATTAATACTTATTTGAGAAAATAACCACTAATATGGGTATAGCTAGAAGGTATAATATGTTAAACTTATTCTTTGATAGATAATAGCTCAATGTGGTTTTTACTCTACCTCTTCTATCAATATTCTTAAAAATATGTATAGTAGAATAATCATCAAGGCATCCTTAAAAGAGTGATCCAACAAAACTAAATAAATATCCAAAGGTGATCAAAAGATCAAATGATGAAATAAAGTCAATGTAACCATGAATCATGTAATAACACCAAAGGAGGAAAGAAAAGGAACCCATGGTACCTCTATCAAGGATATATATACTTGTCTGACAGCAAAGAAATGTCATAGCTTCCCTAGTTTTGAAAAAAAAATTGAAAGTAGAATGAAACCTAAAATTGTCCCAAGTCTCTGCGAAATTCCTCACAATAAGGATAAAATTAAATCACTTCCTCACACATAGATCTAGGGTAAATTAAGAGGCAAGTATGTTGTATATGGTTGTTAGGAATCTTTTTTGTATATCTAATTTAATTATTCTTTTTGGAATGGTTCATGTTTGATCTAAAATTTGTTAACCAAATGTTATAGGTTCTCATATACTTAGGGGTATTTCCCATATGAGTCACCATTTGTTGTACCCAATATAACCCCCATTATTTTTTTATAATAAGGACCCACTATCTTTTAGAACTGGTCTATAGCATTATCTTAAAAATATTCTAAAGAGAAAAGCTTCATGTATTGTACTAACTTCACTATTCGGTAAACCTATGGACATGTTTTGTTTTTGGACTAACCTACTGATGTTTCTCAGGAGTTGTGTATATACAAATTTCAACTCATCAAGGTCTTTGGGGATTTTTTTTGGATAACTTGTTCAGCATACTCCTTCAAAACTATGCTTAGTAAGATTTTTTCTTCGAAGCTTTTATTCAAAGGCTATCTCTAGAATTTTTTGCACTTCAAATTTATATGGACCTCCATATTAATCTACTCTTTAGAGTTTTCATTCACAAGAATCATTCATGACATCTATTTAGAATTCATGTTTATAGTTTTTCTATAATTTTATTCACCTAGTATCAAAGAGTTTGACATTTAGTTTTTAGGACTTGACCTTCAAGAACCAAGTTTTCAAAAGTTTTACACTTCAGCTTATCTTTGTCTTCAAATAAAGTGTTCATCAAGACCCTTTGGTGAGATCATTTGACATTTTGGTCTTCATCAAAAGTATTCAGAACATTTATTCAAAGATTTTCTCTGATTTATTTTGGTTTTTAGATATTTTATTCGATGAAATTATTCAATAGGAATAGTTGACATTTTTGTTTGTAAAAAAGTGTTTGACTCATAAAGGTATTTAAAGAAATTATTTGGGGCCTTTCCTCTAACTCATTTTTTTCCTCGACATAAGTGTTTGAAATTTTTATTTAGAAGACTCATCTTCCTTGCAAACACTATTATATCCTAACTCTCAACTATCGATCCCCCCGTGGTATGGTAAACTAAAGCCAAATAATTGATGAAATGACACATGGCAAAATACAATGATGTGTCACTCTTACTAAGCATGAATAATTACTACATTTCATACCCACCAAATGAAGTAGCAAAGTTTGAATTGAGTAAACAAATTAAAGTTATATATGTTAGACATTAATGGTGTATGAACTAAAAATGAATGCCAAAGATATATAAAATCATTATGAATGATGATGTGCTCATGTATCTCAAGATAAATTTTGAACTTAACTACTCCCATGTTAATTAATCCCTAGCCACCAATGTTTTGAGCCTAATAGTATACTCAGGAGAGCTGAGATGTTAACTTATAAACTAGACCAAGATCAACATAGTCAAATAGAAATGACATCCTTGTTTAAATCATTTTGAGTAACTCTATCCTCATTAAGGTTTTCTATCAAATATTATACTAAATACTAGGATACTTTATTTGATCCCCAATATTAAATAATGATTATAACAACTATTCAACACTATGGGAGGTGATATACTAGGTTGACATGCATACCCACAAAAAAAAATTGATTTCAACTCAATGAAAAGTGGATGCAAACATCTTCCCATTCAAGCGTAAAGGGCTACACTTTACAACAACAAATCTAGATGTCATTCCATGCATCAACCTCCTAAGATACTTATTCCTCACTAAGAAGATAACTAGAGGCACATTCTTACACCATTTTGATCAAAAAATAGTCATTTCATGCATTTTAGGTGATGCATTTTAAAGGTAACTCTCCCTCCCCATTATAGATATTGCTTATGATTTTTATAGGGTAGTATCATATAAGAAAGAAAAATCAAATAATAATACACTCAATAGCTATATGTTCCTTAAGGAAACCATCAACTTGAAGGATAAGCAGTTAGTACTAGTGACCAAATTCAGGATGGGAATCCGATTTAGTATGGCCCTCTTGAACAGGTTATTGAGCTATCCAAGCATCAAATTCCTCCACCATGAGTGGTTTACATTCCTTGATTTAATAATGACCTCAAATTTAAAATTTTCTCTAGGTGAAGTGATCAGTGCAAGGCTATAAGAGCAAATATTACACAAGTATAAGAGGCCTCAGGGAGGTCACTTCTACATGATGTCCTACCTCCTCAAGTAGTCCTTAGCATAGTATATGTTCATAATGGGTCACTCTAAAGACTTAATCTAGCCTACATAAATATTCATATATGTCATTCCTATTCTTTCATTCTCATATATGCATATACTTACAACCTTGTTGCATTATATAAGACATCTACCCTAGATATGGATGGTTATCCATGATTCCTCCTACCTAGGATATCCAAAAGTATTAAAAACACATTGTTGATTAGGGGATATTATTGGTTATACCTATATTATATTATCAGCATAGTCATATTCCATAAGGTATTATCCCTATGCCTCCCCAAGTATGTCCCCAACAAACTGGTTGAGCAAGAAATTTCCTACCAGTTATGGTGGGGAATAGATGAAGACATGCACAAAATCAAGAAGAGTTACTTTTATGGATCCTACCTCTTGATTGGGAGAATGTGTTACATAAATCATAAGTATTTATATGAAGTAGGTAGATACAAATACTATTATTCATTTTCCACATTACCCAACAAGGATTAGGATCTAATGGGTAGTACATAAACACATCAAGGGACTTGACATTGCCTATTAGCATGAGCCCTATGATCATGACTTCTTATTACTCAATTCCAAATATGACTCCCAATTCAAGGAATGGGCAACATTAGTCAATTTTAAAGACCTAATGAAAATCATTCAAGGGCAGCCTTCTATCTCTATGTAGATGCACATACTAGACTCCCACCAGTTGGAGGATGGGATTCATCAGAATTTTGGGTTAATAGGCCCTCTCAACTAGTAAAGGATCAAGGAAAACCCTCATAGACACCCCTTTTGGCACTCAAGGTAGTAAATAAGGAACCATTGGTTCCTTATACCTCACTTAGGGGAGCACAAGATGAACCTATTTGTCTTGACTCTTAACTCTTCAAATTTTGAGGGCCCTACCCATCCAAATATTACATTATCCCTAAAGGTTATTATTGTGATTACATCAACCATATCAAAATAAGAGGTGAAATCCATATATATAAATATAACCATTTATTATATGAAAAATCTTAGGGCTCAACCCCCTCCATAAAGTCTAATTGTTGATACACATTTAATAGAAGCAGCCACACAATAGGTAGTTGGAGGTGAATCTGATGAGGAATAAAAACTTTAAAGAGATAAGATATTGATCCTATAAACAAAAAGGGTGAAAGCACCATTTCATGAGCAATCATCAAGTGAGAAATCAGCCCCTTCAATTTCCACTTCTCCTATTGTGTTTCATGTGTCTCCTTTTAGTATTATTACTTTTGAGTCTATTTCACTCAATCTTTGTGTTCCCCCTCCCCTCTTGGTGCCAAATGTGGAGGTTTTTACTACAAAACCAAGTGTCTAACCAAAATTAATTATTCCTAAGGTATATGATACTTCCTCTACCTTTCATGTCCTACTCCCCTAATTAGTCTACCCTTAATTACATGTTATGTATCCATACCTACTATTCCTACTATGGTTCCTTCCACTACTATCATATCACATAAAAAGATAAATAAAAAGGTAAAAAATAAGGTTAGGGGAGTAGTACAAAGTCCTTATATCCATGTCTCATCTATTCAATTGGGTTTACTAGTGCCTCCCCTAGTTCCTCTCAGGAAACTATGGTGATAACAACAAACAAGGTTGAAAAGAAGAAACTAGTTTACATAGTTCACCCAATCCCCTAATATGGTGGATTGGATTTGTCTAAAATTATCTATCCTTCACTTATTTATCCCCTACTAGAATAAACTTCTAAGTAAACATTAGGAGAATTATTTGGTGAGACTACAATTCAAGATACTCAACTCACAGATCCAACCCAGCTAGTCCTCCCATAGTGGGAAACAAATATTCATTTAAAGGATTGTCATAGGCCTAATATTGTGATTAAAAAATTTCTCACTTCAAGTTCCATATTTTAAAATCTATAAAAAGTGTGTAGAAGGTAAAGAAGAGGAAAGATGAGACTGGGAGAGGGGTCATAGTGGAAGAGAGACAAGAAGTATTTACCTTGTCCAAATGAAAAGACAAGAAATTATGGTAGTCCCCATACATAAAGGATTTTAAATACTATTTTTAGACTCATAAGGATGCTCTAGTATAAATACATGAAGGAACTGAGATGGAAATAAATTAGATATAGAAAGAACTAGAATAAATAAGGGAACATTAAATTGTGCATGCTCTAGTATATATAGAGATAGATGTACATAATGTTGCATTTATATTATATAAGATCTTGGAAGATATCAATAAAATGAGGGAATAATTAGCACCTCATATAATAGAAACAACTAAATTGTATAATTATTTGAAACTAAATGAGAATATATTTAAATTTATTATTATTTATATGATTAGTAAGGCATACACCCACATAAATCTGATGGCACCATTAGAGGCTACCAATGACCATAATTTGGTTTTCATCAAGACACAAGAGGCTAGAGAGTAGATTAATGAATTTGAGGAAATAATTCCAAAGGATGTAGAGCATGAAACTTGCATTTTGTAAATTATGGATGAGCTAAAGCTCTCATAGGCCAGTGATTTCATAGGTTGGCTTATCATCAAGTCCAATTTTGATCAGCTGCTACAATAGGCTTCAAAAATATTCAAATAGAATTTTAAAGGAAAGACATTAGAAGAAATAGAATCTAAGATACATTTTACCAAGAAAATGGTCATGAAGGTTGAAATCTTCAAAACTAATTTAGAAACACAAAGGCTGAGCATGTAAGGATCCTTGAATAATTCAATAGAGTGTGTAAAACTTTATTGCTTAATATATACATTATCATGTACTAGCATGAAATCATTGATAAGCACTATCAAGTATTGGAAGCAAAGAATAAATCTAATAATTCAACTTCTATTTTGGCACAAGATACAACTTCAATGCATCCAACAACCCCTAGTGCCATGCAAACACCCCATTAGCCATAAGTTAAAGGCTAATTTCATATGTACACTTTATGAAAATAATACTTATCCTTATAATTATAGTTCACTTACACTTAGCACATAAATTTTAAGTTTCCTAAACTATTTGTAATCATGCACATGTTGCATTGCATTATACATGGTAACTTATCTTGACTTTGTTGTAATTAGCTATGAACATGCACACATGCAATTTTTATGCTAAATTTAGAACTAAGGTTCTAATTGTATAATGTAAGCATGAGTTCACATGAACTTGAAGGATGAGGCATCCCCTCTGCAAGTATATATATTAATGTAATTACACATTCTAAAGGATTAGAATTTTTTATCAATACAAGAATAAATCAATTTTGATTATCATGCAACTATGTTGGTGTTATTTCCTTCCATTTTTGTGTTATTAAGGTTTTTATTTCTTTGTTGTGTTAATATAGTAATTTAAATTGTACAAAATCCATAGATAATTTTGATTATTTTCATTGATTTATGTTAATATTATAAGTGAAAAATCTATTGAAAGTTAGTATATTTCATTGATAATTGAGAAATTAGTTGAAGTTGTGTTAATATTCTTAGTGTGCAGGAGTGTTTTCTCTCTGGTATAGTTTTCTAAATGTGTGCAGTAGCTACCTTATATTCCTTCCTTGTCTAAGTTGTAATCTTCTAATTAAGGGTGTGCAATAGAAACTCTAAAGGGAGTAACCTTTAGTTGGGGCCACTAAGTTTCCTATACCATTTCCCCCTAGACTTTCTTACTGTGTTTTCTTGTAAGTGTGAAATAACTAAAAATAATAAACATTGGTTCCAAAAACACTTGTCCACCAAGAAACTAGCCTAAAAAGTGAACTCTTGAGAACACAAAACCTTCTTTTCTTCTCTACCCTTCCCTCCTTTTGAATTTTATTTGATTGAAACCTACCCACTCTATATTAGGTACCACCCATCCATCCCACTCACTTAGGTTTGATTTATTTACTCAGACTTATTTCACTACAAGTAAACCTAGTTAACAACTTACATGATCTAATTTCTATTCCATGATAAGGTTGTTTAACCGATCCTAAAACTCATTCCATGGAGTGTATTTCACCTCCATTGAGATCCTAAAAAATTAGAGGCTAACTCATTAAATTCTTGGATGTGCACAAGACCCACATCAATACTTTTCATACACATGCATTTCATGGTATATGAGTACAATTTAGGACATACAAGTTATACATGGACACATATATGTTTGAATTTCCTCTACCTAGTCGCCATGCCAATACCATGGGAATTTTATTCCAAATGTTTTAATATTATAGGTTACACATTTATATAATCTTATACCATGTTGAGATATATAGATTACTTACCCTTGTCTTGCTAGTTACACATATCCTACATAATGATACATTATATTATATTATATTATATTATATTATATTATATTACATTATATTATATTATATTAGATTACATTACATTATATTATATTATATTATATTATATTATATTATATTATATTACATTATATTATATTATATTACATTACATTATATTATATTATATTACATTATATTACATTATATTATATTATATTACATTATATTATATTATATTATATTACATTATATTATATTATATTATATTACATTATATTATATTATATTATATTATATTATATTATATTATATTACATTATATTATATTATATTATATATTATATTACATTATATTACATTATATTATATTACATTATATTACATTATATTATATTATATTACATTATATTATATTATATTATATTACATTATATTATATTATATTATATTATATTATATTATATTATATTATATTATATTATATTATATTATATTATGGTGTGATAATGATACATATGGATGATGTGGACTAATATTTAATTGTTATATGTTCCATTTATTTTGTTAATCTATTACATGATAGGCTACTTTATTTTTTTCTATTGTGTGTATCCCTTGGTCTTACTCGATGTGACATATTCATGTTTCTTTTTTATGATATTTTTATGTCCCTTGTGTTTGGCCCTTATCCTTTTTTGATGTGACATATTTTATTTCCTTTTTTTGTGTAATCTTTATATCTCTTGTGTGTGCCCCTTATAATTAATTTTTAGGACATATGTATGTGCCTTATATGTGTCCCTTGGACTTATGTGTGACATTAAATATTGATTTGGTTGTATTTTTTGAGCTTAATCACATTGAGTGGTGCCTTTATACATATCATGCACATTTTAATGCATAGTCTTACATAGTTATCTACTAATGATAGTTACTAATACATGCTTCATTGATAAATATATCTAGACATGATATTTATATTCCATACATTAAATATGTTACATACATACCTTTATTTACATAAACATTACTATGATGACATACTCACCACATGTTCACATTACCACACATGATGTTATATTTATACATGGCATGATAAAGTTAACATATATTTTTAGATGAGTTAATTATAGGACACTTATCTGGTCCTAAAATAGGATAATTATATTGGGATTCTCATAGATGCATAAGCCTCCATTAATATAAAATTAGATCATATTACAAACTCCAAAGATTTAAAAATTTAGATTTAAGATGGTTTAGTTACATAATAAACATTTGTGCATTAGTATAGATTATGGGGAAATATTTCATTCATATGCACTCACTTTATAGATACTTTATTATATATTGATACACACTTAGTTGCATATGCATGGGCATATTTACATAGTTTAAATGAATAGGAATTAAAGGTTTTCATATATAAATGCATTTGAGATACATGTTATCACTTTCAACATATAGATGTATAAAATCCTACAACAATTAGTAAAGATTAAGGATGCATGTTATTGGTCCAATCCTAAACACATAATTTTAGATTCATGAGGCATAATACTAGTTCATGCACATTATACAATCAAATATGCATTCATGATGGAAGCATAAACATTTTAAATTCTTTTTTTTCATCCATATTTGTTTACACTAAGTGAACTTGAGCAAAACTATAAAATCAAATATGCATGAATAAAAAATAATTAAAAATGCTTGAGCAAAACTATAAAATCAAATATGTAGTCATGATGGATGAACTAATATTATTCATTCTCTTTTGATCATGCATTTTATTTACATTGAGAGAACTTGAGAAAAAATATACAATTTAATTTATAATCCATCTAGAGTGGTATATTAAATTTTAATTTTATCTAATCCATCACTTGGTTCTTGTTTTATTTTTTTAGTAGTTATTTAGGTCATCACATCATGCACTTATCACCATAGCTATGATGGTTGGGGAATTTTTTATTCCCAACTGAAGGGAATTCATATTTACATAAAATTTGGGACACATTCACCCAAAATATCCATGTGATTCAGTAAGGAAGGATAATTTCTCCAATGGTTCAACAAGAGGAACCACTCTCTATGTGCTTTAGCAAGGAGGCATAGGTCTCTAATGACTCAATAAAGAAGCATCATCTCAAACAAATTTAAATGTAAATGTTTTTTTCACAATCACATAGTTGTACTCCTTCCATTCTCTTTATTATTCTTATTTTCAAATTTAGATTTCAAATATTCAATCATGGAAAATTACTACACATAATTGTTGCAGGTTTTACTATTGAGTGACCTACATAATTGGATCTTATTACTAAATATAAAGTGTCTTATACACATTCAAGTATATATATTACTTTTAATCTATAAATTACATACTATAATAAAAAGTGGAATTTGTAGATATTAAAACATGGTATTAATTACTTGACAATGACAAGCTTGACATACATTTACCACACATGAATTGTGCACTCAAATATGGTCCTAATATGAAATTATATCACACCTACATGATACCTTATGAGCATGAACATTTTTTTATGTTATTAAAAACCTAAAATAACATCACTATCTCTTTCAAAAAAAAATATATCCTATAGATACATGCTTAGATTCTTAGTTTAGTCAACTTTCACATAGGTCGGTAACATTAGACTGGGTCAGTATTACTAGTCAATATTAAGTTGAGTTAGAATGTGTTGACACTCTTTTAGGAATAATTAATTTATAAAATATAATATATTTTAATTTTTATCCCATATTCCTAGAATATTATTTTCATGATACATTACCCAACTAGTCTCATATATATATATATATATATATATATATATATATATAAAGGTCTCGATTAATAATGGTGTCATACACTAATTGGATTTGACATGCTTCATACTTAGATTGTGATTTATCCTAGTGATTGATTTTAAATTTGGGAATAATATGGAATATTTTATAAATTTGTATTAAAAAATACTTTTATATCAAATTTCATGAGATTTCATTGATTAAAACTCACGATATCCTCTTTTTTGTAAAATCTAGGTTTGTAGGGTAGCAAGCAGACTAGTAGTAAATGATTTTTATATCTTTATCTTCATGGGGTCTAAATAAATAATTAATTTTTTATTTTAACCCATATAACCATTAAAATGACATTTTTGTCATGATAAAACACAAAAAACATCAAAAATGCTCATTTTTAGGCCTACAACAACCCAAAAATCAAGAATAAGGCACCTAAAGAGAGAGAGAGAGAAATTGGCATATATTAAGTTTTATGAGGTATAAATACCTAATTAATATTTTTATAGGACCTAAATATACCCCTATCTCTCCTGAAACTACTTTATGCATTCAATTAGTTAATAAAACCTCATAAAACACCCATTTCAAGCTTTCAATAACCCAAAAATTAAGAACAATGTAAAAATCCTCATGGATGGGTTAGTGACTTATTAGTTTGAGTTATTTGGTTTATTATAATTTTATTTAAGGATGTTAAAATGTCATTTTATAGATTTTAATACCATTTTCCATGTTCTTTTAGTCCTCATCTTCTCTAAAAATCATTCCCACTTAAAAACCCTTTGTGTTCAAACCTACAACCTATCTAATGTGGAAGTTTTTCGCTCATTCACTACCTGTACATGCTATATAATCATTTATATATGGTGTTTTATTTTCTCTTATACCTATATTTAATAATTTTCAACCATCAACATTCATCCATCAAACTCAAACTTTCTATCAAAAGAAAGAAACTGAACTGTTGGGGCTGGATAGGGTTCTTGAAGTGCTAAACTTGTTAGTGATTGTTCATAAAGGACCAGCCCTTATAATCAAAAATTATACCAAAAATTTCTAAGTAATAAGGGTTACCTTAAACCCATAATATCACTATTCCTCATATTTTTTATCCTCCATGAACCATCTTCATCAAACTGACATTATTCACTCCTCTAATGACTCAATGGAGATATGAGTTCTCTAATGCCATGTCCCAACCTTGAAAGATTTGTCTTAGCATGATTTGCACCTGATAATACTATAGAAACATCTTATGTAAATATAAAAACTTGAAAACAAGAATTTATTGCTTTGATATTGCATGGGAGACATTTTTTTCTCACTTCAAGTGATGATCATGACCTCCCAAATACATTGGGTCTAAAATCTATCATTTTTTGACTTAGGCCTACCACCTTCATGTTGTAATATTCCTCAAAAGTCTTATAAAATTTTATGAATACGTCAAATTCACCTATTTTACCTTTGGACTCACCTTACCAAGCTCAAGGCATGTTAGACTTAACACAAGAATGACCTTGATAAGCTAAAACAATTAGACCTTAAACCTTAACTTTTTCAAATATTTTTAAAAATGCTAAATACCTTCAGAAGAGATCATGTTAAGGGAATTAATTGGACAAGTTAAATGTCAGAGCTTGACTTCTTCAGAAAACCTTATTGAGACCTTGAAATATATTTATATTTGACACCATGACAAGACAATATATGACACCAAGATATGACTCTAAAAAAACCATTTACAAGGTTAGATGACTCCTATAATTTCTTTGAACTAACCTTGTTCAATGGTGGATAAATTATCCAACATTTTTAGTGACCTCTATGGATTGGTTTCTTGTTAAACACTTGGACCATTAGCTTTAGGTAATCCATTAGGCTATGGAGTCACCTATATTTCAGTAACAAACCTTATTTAGACATGGAAACCTGACTACAAGCCCTTAAACAAGTTAATATAGTTGATAACACCTTCCAAACACACAAACAGAATAAAAAACAAACACACTATGCTATGAGGCATTTAAGGAAAATATTAGTAAATAACTAAGCAATATTGTGCTAGAAGTACTTGGAGAAATTAAAAGACTAACCTACTATATAAAATACTTAAAATACTTCCATCCCATCTATATCAAAGCAAAAACCTCTTAGGTTTCACCATTTGGTTGACATAGATGAATAACAACATGTTGTTTGGGTGTTATTCTTGTTAGATAAGCTCTTCTTCTTATTATCAACCTCTTTGATTTTTATCCAAGTGGATTAGTTGAAGTAAACATATATCCTATCAACATTATCTACTCTTATGATTCAATTCTCACCTTATGTTAATCTTTAATATTTAAAATGCCTTCAAAAGTGATCATATTTTGATTCATATGGATAGCTACAACCTCAACCTTTAATGGCTCACTGAAACACTATGTTTGGTTTTATATGACATCTTGAGGGATGTCATTTTTATTTTTAACTACTACAATATACTTAAGTTCTTCAAGGAGCTCCAAATACTACCCCAAACCTCATCAGGATCTCTTTGCGATATAATTTGATCAGCATCTTCTTGAGCATGTTCTCTAATCTTGGAAACCACCTTAGCAATATCTTCACATTAATCATTAGGGTCTATTATGCTTCTATTTAAGCCTTAATCTTACTCACTTTTTTTAATTTCATCATCTTCAAGGTATACAAACTAATCAAGGAGTTGATAACCAATATTGAAAACATTAAAAAAATCAGTATCAAGTGAACTAGACTCTTGGGATGGTAGTTTTAAAGGACTGCCCTTTTATTTTCTAGTGTTTTCCAAAACTCCCCTTCTCAACCTTAACTAGATTAGATTTCCCTTGTAAAGGCATATAACCTGATTCTAGGACCTCAAATAAGTCCTATAATTGTCTCTCACTTTTTTGTGCCTTATTTAGACCCTCTTTTGGCTTCATGGGGTTTGGTATGGAGGTTTACACATCAAAAATGGATAAGGAATTAAAGTCTACACCTTCTTCACTATGTCCTTTAAAATCAAAGATGTCCTTCGCCTACTCAAATGAATCATTAAGAGCCTCTTCAATTGGTGAAACAATCTTATGATGAGTAGTGTCTCCTTATGATTATGCTTACATCTATAAAATGATGTCAAACTGGTCATGGCCTCCTTATTGTTCATGAGAGTTGATGTTTATTCATTCAAGATTAGTTTCCTCTTCATCAAGAGTGTGCTAAAAAGACTAATTTCCTTCCTTTTATCTCAGGTCTGATCTAATGATATAATGATGATTTCCTCATTACATTCACTTAAAACACTCTCTTCTTTCTCTAGATGATATTCACTTTCCTTCCATACAATCGATCCTCCTTTGAAAAGAGAGATGGTGTGAGAGCAAGAGGGTCAACTTGGTGGATTAGGGTGAACATACTTATTACCAAACACAAAATGGGGTATTATGGGATGTTCATGAATTGGCTTTGGGGTTGAAGAATCACTCCTAAAACTTGGGAATTTTAGGGTAATGGGATTATTTAGGAGATCTTGGGGAAGATTAAAATAATATTATGCTAAGGTTTCATCATTATTCTCCTTCCACTTAGTACTCGACATCTCAAATTTTGATGTATTTTGATATTCATGAATAATTTCAACTTGAGGGGTGGGTGAAAAACTTCTAAAGCTTCAAATTTTTAAGTAAGTAGATTCACTTCAAGGTTAAGAGGTTTTTTCTTGTTTCCAACTTGGGATTTTAAATTTAGAAACCTTCTCTTTTACAATATGATCCTCAGTTATAATAATACCTTATCTAAAATTAAGAATAAGAGAAAATAATTGAGGTTTGGGTTCATTTTTTATACTCTCATGAGCAACTAATGTATTTGCTCTTTTATATCCTCAATTTCCCTAACTAGGCATTCTTCATTATATCTCTCACAATTCCTTACCTCTTGCTAGTAGATATAAGCCTAATATGAAATTTCATCTTGGTGTCTATTAAATTCCCTTTCCCTATCATTCTCCATGCAGTATTTCTCAAAATCAAGTCTTATCTCTCTAAAAAAAAAATTAGGCTAATTAAAAGGAACATGGCTTTTCAAAGGCTGATTGGAATCATGAATAGGGGGTAAACATCATGGTAATACAGGTATTTCTATGGTTTATGGCTACTTGAGGTGAATTCATAAATGTTTTTAGTTTGATATGAAGGATATGGAGGTATAAAATATGCATTTTCACAAAATAGAGGATGAAAATACATACCAATTAATTATATTTAAGCACTTGGACTACTTAAACTAGTATATAGCTTGGAGTCACCATTGGTGCTTTTGGACATGCCTCTAAAGGCTAATTTACTGGTGGAGAACACCAAAAATTCATCAATAGATGAACTTCTCATCCCACTAGGCATGCCAAAAACTATTGTCACTTTGAGTTGTACCCTTTGAGTAAATGTTTCAATTATTCTCATTAAATTAACACAATGGGAACTCTCTAAGGTTTTGGGTGGCCTATGACTAAAGAGAACCTTCAGAGATGGTTGGCTCCCTTAATTTTACACCTAAACTAATGCTACACCTATTCAAATTTCAAGGAATGGGGAGAGAGAAAGCACTATAAAATGTAAATAAATCAAATTAATGTGATGTATCAAATGTTTTGATATTATCCACTTATTTTAAAGTGCATAATAGACCATAGGACTAAACTATATATACATAACTCCTAATTTGGTACTATTACATAAGTAATTTATAGAGAGGTTAATAATTCCAATCAATATTAGGATGGATAGTCATTCTCCACTTATAATCAATATATGAAACTAATATAACACTACCTAAAACTTGTAAGAGAGACATAAATTGCATAAAGGTAAGAAGAATGAGATAAAAAATCAAGGGGAATCAAATCACCATATGACTAGATCAATCATTCATTAGTTTACACTAAACATAGTAGTAAAAGAAGGCAAAAATAAATATTTATTGATTAAATGGCATGTAAAATAATTAGGGGTTCACCATACCCATATTAATCATCCTTTATATATCATTTTTAGGAGTACATATATAAGAATTAAGAGAAGAGAGAGGAGGAATGGAGAAGCTCATGATGATTGTCATCCAATCATGAAATTAGTTATACATCAATGAGAGGAAATAAAATAGTCATATGATTCATCAATTACATTATTTTTCCTTGTTTTATGATTATGTCTTAAGAAATGGCATGGGAATTCTTTATTGTCTTCAATGAATCATTATTGATCTCTTGAAACTGCCCTTCTTTCTTGATTGAGGAGTTACAAATCCACACTTGAATCTAACTATATTTGGGCTTATTAACACCTTATCTATGCTTGTTAAACCTAAAACATAATTTTTAAAGGCTATGTTAAGTCTTTTTAGATTTCTTTATAACATTTTCAACTATCATAAGGTCTCTTGAGAGACATTTTATGAAACTAGCTTCTAAGACTTCCCTCTAGCCTTCTTTAGAGGCAAACATAAGTTCACCAAGCCATTATAAATCATAAATTCCTATATAACCTTGTTATAAAGTATAATTACCATAAAACAAGCCTAAAAATACTATTAAATGACTATGTTTCATCTTGGATAGCTCTCATCACTATGCAACTAGCAAATTATTTATGTGTTGGTTCCTTCAAATCTACCTTCAATCATTAGAATTGACTTGTTTATGACTTAGGGAGTCTTCCAAGAGTTACATCAAGTGTAAATATGATCTCATAGAGTTATTAAACCCCATCTTGGCATTGAAACTCCTTGTAGTCTCTATCAACCTTGATTCCATGCAAACAAGCTCAAGAACCTTGATTTTCCTCATGGTACAAACCTATGTCTTAGTTTTTTATCTTTCCTCATGAATTTTAAGGACCTAAAACCATTTTTAAAAATTAACATAGTAAAACATACTTGGATATCAAATTTCATGATATTTCATGAAGTAAAACTCAAGATATCCTCTTTTTTGTAAAATTTACGTTTGTAGGGCAACAAGTAGGCTAGTAGCAATTTCTTTTAATTGAGATTAATTAGATCTCAAGACCTTATTCCTTTTTTATTCTATCCTAGATAAATCCATATAACCATTCTAATCACTATTTGGTCATTATTGGCCAATTTTGGCCTACATATAAATCTTCTACCTGAATGGATGAGCTAAACAGAGTTCTAGATAGAATGAGTGGTCCAAAGATCTCATATTGCTTACAAAGCTTTAAGCAAGCTTAAAGTGCAATTTTTTTATCTTTGAGAAGTAGGATTAGAAACAGGTATAGGATAACAAAGTCAAAGGTACCAACCAATTTTCATGGTGTTCATGGCATTCATGGACATAAAGTAGGTTTCACATGTCTCAAAAACTCATTTTGATCCTTGAAAGTTCAAGCTCAAACTTAAAATAGCCAGACAATCATAAGCACATCATGAAAAAATAAATGGGTTAGCTTGATTTTGCATTTAATAAATGCACTTGGGAAAACCTCTCAAGTCAAAATATTACATGGACATGATGTATTTCATGTCGAGATCATCTTATGAAAATTTCATATCTTGATGAGCTTGTTATCTCAAGATATAGGTCCATAAAGTTAAACTTGTAGAGTGGGATGTCACGTAAATGTCAAATTTAAGCTATGAAAAATAACCATTAAATTCAAATTTTCCAAGGTTTAAAATGGGGATGATAAGTGTCTAAATCATGGAAGATTAAGTTAATATCTAATGGTGAGCAATGATCTAATGAGTCAGTGGGTCCCAAAGATCCAATGGTGCACATTCAATCATGCATCAAAGATCAATGGTGAGATCATAGTCAAAAGGTTAGTGGGGTCCATAAGAAGTACATGAGACCAACAAGTGTCACATTCTCAAAGGCCAAAATCAAATACTAATTTGGGGATGCCAAGTGGAATGATCTTATGAGATCATAGTAGATCCAATAGTGAATGGGCAAGGATAGAATTAGTGGGTCTAGATAGATCAATAAAGTGTGTGAAATCATACAAAGTAGATCTAATGGTGAGTAATGGGTTAAAAGGTTAGTGTATCCTAAGAGCAAATACATAGGTGATAAGTATCTCAACTACGTTAAACTAGTAGAAGATCTATGGCTCATATCCATTTTTATAGAAGAGAATTAATAGTACACATGTAAGCTAAGAAGGAACATCCAACAATACACAAGCAAGCTAATCGATGGTCAATATTAAAAGTTAAAGAGATGAGACTTTGATTAAAGGTCAAACATGATCGAGGTTGAACCAGATTAAATATCTCAAAGGGATATGCTACCATTAGAGTTTAGTTGAGCACTACTAGGAATGAAATGTAGTCATATAGTTAGGATGTTAAATGATGAATTTATATCATCATTAAATCTTGATAGGACCTCTGGTTGATGATTTAGAACCTGTCAACCCCATTCTCTAAAAGTTGTAGGATTATTTTGTGGATATGTTCATTACTCTTTTACAATGAGGATCCTCATGTGCAATAAATTTTTGACTTATACAAAGACCAAAGGTATAATAGGTTTTTTTAAACCTAAAATAGATCAAAATAAGACTATATATACTATGGATCTTCATCGATATAATAGCTATAGGAAAACCAATAAATAAGATTGGTTTTCAATATATAGTAAATCTGTAATAAATTTATGCTCTATTATTTCAATAGTAGGGAATATATGTAATTATGTATAAGTATCTCATCCTTCTACATAGTCTTAGATTTGATAAAAAAAAATTACCTATAGCTACTAAAAGTAGACTTAAGCATGGCTCTATCAAGTCCATAGATATGAAGACTATGTCCTCATAATGAAACCAAGTGGAGATGGCATAAAAGATCAAAGTAAAGGGATTTAGGGATTGGAGAGTATAGTGGAGAATTTATTCTTATCAAATATTTGTAGTCTTAATTTGATCAAATATGGTTAAAAAATTAATAAGGATGGAATCTCAATTAATGATCTTATATGGCATGTTCCCCCTCTCTCTCCCCTTTCTCCTATATCTCTAATTATTTTCCATTTGTAAGATCTCTCACTTTTGATAATAAATTATCTCTCAATTATGGAAGATCAAAGACTCTCATTTTATAAGGCTAGAGCCTATAAAAATTTGTATGAAAGACCTCTTGAAGTAATAAATACTTTCATTACCTATCTTTCCTCTCTAAATTATATGTAGCAAAGCTTGTGGATGATGGAATTGTGAAGGAGAATATTCCATGCCCATTATCTTTCTTTCTTTCTCATTTCAAATGTGCCTTCAAGTTAGTTTTAGGTCTAAGTTAGTTTTATTTTTATCATTTATATAATCTCTTAGTGAGTCTTAGAACTCCTCTTTGCCTTCATTCATTACTTCCTAAACCTAGTTTATGAAATGCTTATGCAACTAGCTAGTTTTGTGAGATTTTGTGAGCTAGTATTATCTTATACTTCCTCGATGTTTACTTCATACATATGAGAGCCTCATTTCAATTTGGTTCATCACTTGTTTAACTTTCTTAGGATCCCTTTCCCCCTTTCTAACCCTTTTCCTAGTGCAAGTATTAGTATAGGTGATCCATCAAGAGGAAGTAAACCTTCTCCAGAGGTCCAACCCCACGATAGGTAAACCATGGCCTGGGGTTATTCCCATATTGTATCTCAATTTGAGAGAGACTAAAGAACCCTATCCAAGGGTGAAAATTCAATCTACAACAATTTATGGCATGCACAGTGGGACATAGTTCAAAGAATATTGGTCAAAGTTTTATGCTAGTTTGATCAATTTATAGTAGTTATAACTTCTAAATAAAATCAATTGATGACTCCAAAATAAGATCCAACATTCTATTAGTATAGTATTGACTACATCTCATGCCAAAGGTGAATACAAGGTCAACTTCTAGAGGTATTCCCTTTGAATTCATTGAATTTACTTTAAACTTGGTAAAGGGATTAAGATTTGCTAATACACACCCATATAAAGGCAAATTTTCTCTAAAGTCAATTATAAGGCCTACCCCTACAATAATATATTTATTCAACCCTTTCATTGCCATGGTAGCCCTTTAAGTTTTCCCCTTTATGGATTTTAATGGCTAAAGTCCTCTAGACCTCCCTCAATATGATCTTATTCTAGTAGTAAATATTAAGAGTGTCCCTTATTTTACTAAATACCAATCTACAACTCCTTCTAAACACCTCATAGATATAGCCATTTTTGCAATATTCATAATTTCAATGAGGAAAATGTAGTAATTAGGTTAGTAGCCATCTCTTTCAAAGGTAAAACCCCATATTGGTATGGAATCCTTGCTATTGATTCTATTACATCATGGGATCAATTAGTGTATGCATTGTGTAATATATTTGAAGACAAAAGTGACCATTTGTCACTTGTAACACAATTAACCACAATTCAAAGAGCCCCTCATGAAGTTATATAATACTTTAATATAAGGTTCCAAAAGACTTGGGATAGAAACCCAATCTCTGTTAGGCCTACTCATAACTTTGCCTTCCTATACTATTTAAAATCCCTTAATAGTAATATTGTAGTAATGATCCAGTCCATGGGAGGAAACACATTACCAAATCCATATGAAGTGGTAATTAGAGCATAAAATTGTCTGGTGTAGACTAGCAAGCTTATACCTAGACAACCAATTCCTTTGTTCCTTGAGATAAGACCATATCCTATTTCTATTCCTCCCCTTGATGTCATTCCTCATGTTCCTAAAATTACTTCTACACCCTCACCTAAGCAAGAAAAAGCTTCCACTAGTCAATCTAGTGATTTTCAAGAACATAAGAACTTTCAAGAGCTTAAGATCATGTTCCAATATTTGGGAAATGAATTAGTGAATGTTAAGAGGTATAAATATTTCAATAGGACTTATTAAACCTCATATCAACTTCAAAAATAATCTTATCAATCAAGTAGTCCACCCTACAAAGGAAACTTCTAAGGCCAAGGTGAAGGTCAAGGCCAAAGACAAGAGTATGCTAATTATAATAGGGAAAGTAGTTTCAACCCTAATGATACAAGCACATCTAACACTTTAGTCCCCATCCATAATAATATTTCTCAATAATTTGAGGGTACCATGTGCTAAAATTAGTCTTTTGGGCAATACATTTTCCCAAACACTAATTTCACTCAAGCTCTTAATGATCAATGGTAGCATGTTGCTAATTATGGGTATAATCAAGCTCTTATGGATTAGAATAGAGAGGTACCCATGATGAAAAAAATATAAGAGCCTTAAAAAGTTCAAAGCCTTGATCAAGGACCAAGCTAGTTAGGTGCTACAATGGTGAATTATGAGCAAGAAGATTGTTATGCACTCAATCAGTAGGCTAGTTCTAGCCAAGAATACATAATAGTGGTAATGACTACAAGGTTCAAAAGAAGGAGCATGGATGGTAACCAGGAAGCAATCAAGGAGCTTCCTACCATTACTCCTTTAATATCAAAGCCAAATATACCTGATGATGTCCCAAAGGTTCTAATATCTCCAATAAATCAAAATTATGGGAATGTCCTTGTCCTCAAAACTCACAAACTCAAGGTGCACTTGTGGATCCAAAGCACAACCAAAGGTTGGTGGTTCACCCATCAACATTGTGGATCAAATGAAAAGGTCCAGTGTAAGTGTACCAATGTGGGATATGCACTCCATGATTTATCAGGTGGACATCCTCCAAGAAGGGTTATCAAGAATCAATGTTTTTTAGAAACCACCAGTTAAAGAAAATATTATTCTCACCAATGCAGCCAAAGGACCTAGTGAAGGGAAACTAGGTAAGGTGGTCAAACCTCCTCCCTTCTACATTTTAATAATCATTAATGACTCTTTAGTGCATAATTGTTTGGTAGATAGTGGGGCTAGCACCTTAATAATGCCAAAATCCATAGTTGATCAGCTTGGTCTAAAATATGATCCCCAATCTAAAGGAGTTTTATAACTTAATGGTTCTTCCACCAAGCCATCTGGTATCATCAGGGATCTAAAATTGACCCTACATGTTTGTCATAGTGTCTCAATGGTTCAATATATGTTGATATTAGATGTAGCTCCTAATTTTTCCCTATGCCTATCTAGAGAATTCACTGCAAAGATTATGGGTTATCTTGTAGCAGACTAGTCATATATGGCATTCAAAATAAGATATGTAACCAAGTTATCTATTAATTATAATCCATTTTAAAAAATCCACATATATCCTTATGGGCCAAACATCATATACCTCAATTACACCATCATTGATGAAGATCAATTCATAGTTGGTCAAGAATTAAACACTCACCCTGAGGAGATACTAGACATGTTCTTGGATGAACTATGGAATGGAAATCATTTGATTGATCCTTTGGAAGGATTTGAAGAGATGTGAATGGATGTCCATTGATTATATGAAGAGAATCAATCTATGTCATCCCTCATTAGACCTTAAGAGGATCCTAGTGGCTTATGGAAATTGTTCTTTGATGGTTTAAGGAGCAAACATGGAGTGGGTGTAGGTGAAATGATAGTATCCTCCTCAAATGAAAATTATTTATCCTCTTAAAATTTTTGATTCAATTTACCTTGTAATTTAGTAGAGTATGAGAGCCTTATTCATGGCCTTCAATGGGCTAGTAAGAGAGGGATCAAGTAGTTGCAAGTTTATGGGGATAGTGAGTTAATAGTTCACTAGGTTTAAGGCTAGAATATCACCAAGAATCCATTAATGAAGTATTAAAAACATAGAGTGTGGGACTTAATTGAGGATTTTGAGGCTTTTAACATCCAAGTAGTGCCAAGGAACCAAAATGGACATGCTGATAAGTTGGAATTTGTGGGAGCTCAATTTGATAACTTAAATGAGTTAAAAAAGACCAAGGTATAGACACATGTCAAAGTAGTGGTAAGACCATCAGTGCTACATAATGAAGATCATTATTAGGTCTTTTATAATGATAATAAAATTGAGTATTTCTTATAGTAGGATGCAGAGTTATCCTCCATAAACTAAGAAAAGTTTCAACATCAGTTTGAGGAGAAAATTATTTAGTTGAGATCTAACAAGCTTCCTAAATAGCTTTTCACCCTTAAAGGTCTTTTCCATGAGGGATATTGTATGATAAAATACAAGGTAGTGATGTTAACAAGTGAAGAAAAATATGAAAGAGTCCTTATCTTCAAGGACAATCTCCTTGAGCCTGGGTAGGTAAGCACTAAAGTTGAAAGGCATGCTTTCATAGAAATTTGTAAAGAATATGCAGACATCCTTATTTGGGAATATAGTGACCTAAGAGGCTTTGATCCCAAGCTGGCCCAACACACTATAGAACTAGAGGCTAATGTCAATCCTATCAGAAAAAAGCAAAGGCCTATAAACCCAAAAAGTCAAGAGTTATGAGGAAAGAATTTACCAAATTAATTAAATCCAAGATCATCTTTCCCATTAAGAACTCCTCATGGGTAGCCAATTTGGTACCTATGAGGAAGAAGAGTGGGGAAGTCAGATTATGTGTTGACTTCAAGGATCTAAATAGGGTCTCTTTAAATGATCACTACCCCTTACCATCCATGGAGCAACTACTTCAGATAGTTGTTGGTTTAGAATGCTTCTCTATTTTAGATGGGTATTCAGGATACAACCAAGAGATGGTAAGAGAAGAAGATTAGTATAAGACTACCTTCACCACAAAGTGAGTCACATATGCTTACCAAAAGATTCATTTTTTTTTGTCAAATGTTGGGGACACTTTCCAAAGAGCCATGGACATGGCTTTCCAAGGGTTGGTAAATCAAATGGTACTAGTTTACTTAGATGACATCATAGTTTTCTCCAAGAAGGTTGTTGAGCACATGGACCATCTAAGGATGATATTTGAAATATGTAGAGAGTATGAGATCTATTTAAATCCCAAGAATTGTGTGTTTTTTGTTCAATTAAGCCAAACTTTTGGGTCACATTATTTCAAAAGAAGGATTATCCATTGACCCTGATAGAATAAGTTGCACCCTGGCTTTATCTTTACCCAAGAATAAGAAAGGAATATAGAGATTCATTTGGAAGATAAACATTGTGAGAAGGTTTATACCTAGCTTTACAAACTTGGTCAAACCCATCACCAACAAGGTGAATAAGATTCAAGTGTTTGCTTTGTCAAATGAAGGTAAATTAGCATTTGAGGCCATCAAACAAGCCATTTCCCAAGCACCCTCACTCATGAATCTTAATTTCTCAAAGTATTTCATATTACACCTTTGCTAACATTCACAACATATCAGATTTGTTGATATAGAATAATAGTGAAGGATTTGAGTAGCCAATTACCTTGTTTAGTCAAAGACTAGAGGGATATGAAGTGACATACACTTTTATAGAAAAGTAGGTTCTACCAAATTTGAGAAACCTCAAAAATTTTAAGCCAATGCTTTCCAATAGTAAGGTTCATCTTATGGTGTTGCATCCTAGGGTAATGTACTTTTTCCTCAATAAGGATTTGAATGAAAAAAGAATAAGTTGAATTACCAAGGTGATGGAGTATGATGTGGAGATCAAAGTCACCAAGATGATAAGAGGCAAAGGCTAGTGTGAGTATATGGTGGATGACCTTGAATAAGACAAAGAATTTGTTTTTTGGACACAATACAACTCATAAATAGATGCACCTCCACTTCATAATAGCTAGCTCTAATATATGACACATTTATCAATAATAAGAGAATGCCCACAAGGTTCAGATAGAGCAAAAAGAAGGTATTAAAGACTATAGTCCATACCTTATACATTGGTTAATGGGGTTTTGTTTATAAAGGACCTCAATGGAGTAATCCTTAGGTGCATATATGATGACCAAGTGACAAAACTTTTGGATCAATTTCATGATGTACCTATAAGAGGCCATTTTTCTCCAAGAATAACAACAGCAAAAATAATGAGAGCTAGTTATTACTAGCCCAGCCTTTTCAAAGATGTCTATGCATGGGTCAAGAAATGTTAGAAGTGTGATCTATTTTTAGGAAAATAAATATTGGAATACCTTCCCCTCAACCCAATCTAGGTGGAGCAACCCTTCATGCAATGGGGTTTATACTTAATAGTAATGATCAATTCACCTTCAAGTGTAGGGCATAAATGGGTGCTCACTGTAACTAACTACTTCACCAAGTGGGTGGAAGAAATTTCCTTAAAATAATCTAATGAAATAGAATTATTAGAGTTTTATGATAGCATAGTGACCAAGTTTGGTATCCCAACTACTATAATTTCATATAATGCCTTAGCACTTATTGGTATAAAGACAAGTGAATGGGCACTTAAACTAGGCATCTACCTTTGTACATCCTCCAATTACTACCCAAAAGGCAATGGACTATCAAATTCCACAAATAATAACTTGATAAATAATATCAAGAGGACCATGGAAGATAATTAAAGAGTGTGGCATACAAATCTAAGGATAGCCTTATGGGCTAATAGAGTGACTACTAAAGCTAACATTGGCAATTCTCCATACGTCTTTGTATATGGAAGGGAAGCCAAATTGCCTATTTATCTTGAAATACCCACCTTGGAGTTATCCCATTAGCTTGAGTTGATGGAGAGTGAGCCTATGAACATGAGGATGATATAGCTCATGGAGCTTGAAGAAACTAGGGACCTTACAATGAAGACTTTAGAGTCACACCAAGATCAGGTCAAAAAGGCCTCTGACAAGAGAGCCATAGTAAGGTAATTTGAGTAATGGCACGTAGTATTCAAATGGGACTCAAATAAGGCCAATATAGGCAACCATACCAAGTTTGATAGCTTTTGGAGTGGTCCTTATTTGATCCATGGATGCAAATAGCATAATACTTTTTAGCTTGCCTAGATGGATAGAGAGGTATTACCCATTTTAGTTAATGTAATTTATTTAAATCCTTATTATTAAAATATTTTACATCTATTGTATTATATTTTAACATATTAGAGTAGTCTTTTATGTTTTCCTCTAAGTGTTTTGTGCACATTTCCTTTTGGTTATGTGTTTCCATTTTAATAAGTTCTTTGGGCATAGTTGTTTGTTTTTCTCTTCCATCCCCTTTTGCTTCAAGAGGAGGTTTCATAAAGGGTCATACTTATATAAATCTCATGATATTTTTAGTTGGGAATAAATCAAGATACTTCATGCCCAATGGACTAGACAAGGCAATTAGTCTAGATTCTCAAGCATAGCAGGCATGCTTCCCTATGAGTCACCAAAAACGTTGGCCAATTTTGGCCTATATATAAAGCTTCTACTTGAATGGATGAGTTGAATATAATTATGAATGGAATGAGTGGTCCAAATATCTCATATTGGTTACAAAATTTTTGAAACACTTTAAGCAAACTTAAAGTGCAATTTGTTGATCTTCAAGAAGCAAGATTAGAAACAGGTTTAGAATTACAAAGTGAAATGGACTAGCCAATTTTCATGGTGTTCATGGCATTAATAGACATAAAGTAGGTTTTATAGGTCTCAAAAACTCATTTTTATCCTTTAAATTTTAAGCTCAAACCTAGAATAGCCAGCCCGTCATAAGCATGTCATGTAGAAATAAATAGGTCAAATTGATTGTGCATTTAATAAATTCACTTTGGAAAGCCTCTTAAGCCAAAATATTTCATGGGAATGATGTATTTCATGCTGAGATCATCCTCTACAAATTTTTTATCTTTATGATCTTGTTATCTCAAGATATAGGTCCTTAAATTTTAACTTGTGGAGTGGGATACGTGTCCAAACATCAAATTTAAACTATAATAAATATCCATTTAAATTCAAATGTTCTAAGGTTTAACATAGGGATAAAAAGTGTCAAAATCATATAATCTTGAGTCAAGATCCAATGGCAAGTGGAAATCTAATGATTCAGTGGGTCTTGAAGATCTAATTGTGCACATTTGATCATGCATCGAAGATCAATAATGAGCTCACATTCAAAAGGTTAGTAGGGTCCACAAGAAGCACATGAGATTAATAAGTGTCACATTCTCAAAGGCCAAAATCAAATACAAATGTAGGGATTCCAAGTGGTATGGTCTTGAGATATCTTAGTAGATCCAATGGCATGTGGGTAAGGATGGAATCGGTGGGTCCAAATAGATCAATGGAGCATATGAAATCATATAAAGTAGATCTAATGGTGAGCAATGGGTCAAAAGGTCATTATATCCTAAGATCAACTGCATAGGTGACAAGTGCCTTAACCATGTTGAACTAGTATAAGATCTATGGCTCATGTCCATTCATATAGAAGATAATTAGTGGTGCATGTGTAAACCAAGAAGGCAGATCCAATGGTGTGCAAGTAAGTTGATCGATGGTCAATATTAAAAGTCAAAGAGATGAGACTCTGAGTAGAGGTTGAACATGGTCGAGGTCAAACTAGAACAAATATCTCAAAGGGATATGCAACCATTAGATTTCATTCAAGCATTACTAGGCATAATATGTAGTCATACAATCAAGATGCTTAAACTATGAAGCTTTCTAATCATTAAAGCTTGACAAGACCTTTGGTCAATGATTTAAAACATGTTAACCCTATTCTCTAAAAGTGTAGGATTATTTCATGGCTATGTTCATTGCTCTTTTAGGAGGATCCTCATTTGTAGTAAATTTTTAGCTTCTACAAAGACCAGAGGTAGAATATGTTTGTCTAAACCTAATATAGTTCAAAACAAGACTATATAGTCTATGGATATTCATTGATATAATAGCTATAGGAAAACCAATCAATAATATTGGTTTTCAATCTATAGTAAATCTTTAATAGACTTATGCTCAAATATTATAATAAAAGGATATATATGTAATTATGGAAAAGTGTCTCATCGTTATACACGATCTTATCTTTTAAAAATAGGTACTTATAGCCTATAAAATCAAACTTAAGCATGGCTCTATCAATTTTATGGATATGAGGACTTTGTCCTCATAATAAAACCAAGTTGATATGGCATAGAAGATCAAAAAAAGGGATTTAAAGATTGGAGAGTACATTGGAGCATTTATTCTTCTCAAAGCCTTATAGTCCTAATTATATCAAAGATGGTTTAGAAATCAAGAAAGATGGTAGCTCAATTAATGATCTCAGATGGTGTGCTCCCCCTCTTTCCCCTTTCTCCTATATCTCTTATTATTTTCCATTTGTAATATATCTCTCACTTTTGATAATAAATTCTCTCTCAATTATAGAAGATTAGAGACTCATTTGATAAGGCTAGACCCTATCAAAATTTGTATGAAATACCTCTTGAAGAAATAAAGAATTTCTTTACCTAACTCTCCCCTTTAAATTGTATGTATCAGAGCTTATGCATGATGGCATTGTGAATGAGAATCTTCCATGCTTATTGTCCTTATTTCTTGATAATTTCTAAGGTGTCTTCAAGTTAGTTATAGGTCTAAGTCAGTGTTATTTCTATCATTGATGTAAGATCTCATTGAGTCTTATAACTCATCTTTGCCTTCATTCATTGCTTCCCAAAACTAGTATATGAAATTCTTATGCATCTAGCTAGTTTTGTGAGATTATGTGAGCTGGTATTGTCTTATGCTTCCTTAGTATTTACTTCATACATATGAGAGACTTATTTTAATTTGGTGCATCACTTGGTTAAATTTCTTATTATCCCTTTCACCTTTTCTAACCCTTTTCCCATTACAAGCATTAGTATAGGTGATCCATCAAGAGGAAGATGGCCTTCCTTGGAGGTCTAACCCCACTATAGGTGACCCACAACCTGGGGTTGTTCCCAAATTATAGATAAATTAGAGAGATAATAAATAACCCTCTCTAAGGGTGTAAATTTACTCTAAAATATTCATGACCAAGCACAAAAAACATCAAAATTACTCCTTTTTAGGTCTACAACAACCCAAAAATCAAGAACAAGGCACCTAGAGAGAGAAATGGGCATATCTTGAGTTTTATGAGGTATAAATACCTAATACTATTTTTATATGAAATTAATAGACCCTTGTTTCTCATAAAACCACTAGAATTATTCAATCAGTCAAGAAAACCTCATATAAACACCCTTTTCAAGCTTGAAATAACCTAAAAATTAAAAACAATGGAGAAATCTTCTTGGATGGGTTAGTGACTTCTTACTTTGAGTTGTTTGGGTGCTTATACTTTGTTTTAATTATGTTAACATGTCATTTTGGAGGTGCTTATACCATTTTCCATTTTCCTTTATTCCTCATCTTCTTAAAAAATCATTCCCACTTGAAAACCCATTGTGCACAAACCTGTAACCTATCTAATGTGGAGGTTTTTTGTTCATTCACTACCTGTATGTGCTATATAGGGGTTGAGGTATGGTGTTGTATAGGTTTTTTATACCTATATAGAATACTATTGAACCATAAACATGCATCCATTGAACTCAGACCTCATATTAAAATAAATAATCCAAATTGTTGGGGTTTGATAGGGTTCTTAAGGTGTTAAACTTATTAGTGATTGTTCATAAAGGATAGCTCCTTAAACTCAAAACTTATAACAAATTTTTTTAGCGCATAGGGGTGAAATTAAACCCCAAATATTATATTTCCCAATAATTTATCTCCTTCATAAACCATCTTCATCAAACTAACCTTCTTCACTCTACCAATGACCTAATGGAGATCTAAGTTTTCTAATGCCTTATCTTGACCTTGTAAGCTTTGTCTTGGCATTATTTCAGCCTAAGGATCCTAGATAAATGTCTCATGTATGTATAACTTGAAATCAAGAATTTATTACTTTTATATCCCATGGGATACATTTATTGATCATTACAAGTGATGATCATGACCTCTCAAGTAGATTGGGTCTAAAATATGTCATTTTCTGACTTAGGCATGCCACCTTCATGTTGGAATATTCCTCGCAAGACTTGGAAAAGTGTATGCATACATCCAAGTCACCTATTTGACCTTTGGATTCACCCTACCAAGCTCAAGGCATGTTGGACTTAACACAAGAATGACCTTGACAAACTAAAATAATTGAACCTTAAACCTTAACTTTTGCAAAAACCATAAATAATGATAAAATACCTTCATAAGAGATCATGTTAAGGGAATTAATTGGAATATTTAAATGTCAAATATTGATTTATTAAGAATACCTCACTAATACCTTGAAACAACCTAATATTTTACACCATGATAAGACAACATATGACACCAAGATAACTCTCAACAAGACCATTTATAAGTTTAAATGACTCAAATCCCTGGTTTAAATTGACCTTGTTCAAGGGTGGCTAAATTATCCAACATACCCATCTTGGATGAAAACACTGAGTCAACCTTAAAATGATCAAATATAAATTCATCATGTGAATAATGTGGAGTATTCTTAAAATTCTCCATAATAAATTTTACAAATCACCAAACAACAAGATACTCTAGATATCATGTTATCTATGTTACTTAAGCATAGAATGATTTATTCACCTTCTACCAAATATATATAATGTAGTATACTAATACCCAAAAAAGGCATATTACCATACTATAAATATCATCATATTAGTGGCTATCATACCAATCAATATGAGATATTGAAGAGCCAAATTCAAAAATATAAGAATGAAGGATGCATACACATTGTGTCTGACATGAAGGAAAAAAAAAATCCATCCTATCTTTCAGAAAAGAACTGTATCTCAAAGCAACCAAATCATGAGGATTTAACAATTAATTTTAATATTGATGGGGTATAATTCCACCATAACTAGTTTGATAACAAGTGGGATACAACTTGTGGTACCACTTTTCTTTCAAAATTAAGACATTTTATAGATGAACTAACATACTCTCCATCAATGCTAGAATATCAAGGATACATTTGGTTACCTATCACATGTGAACCACATGTGGAAACTTCAATCATATGGATATTAGACCATGAACCACATTTTAAACTAAAGTTTGGACAAAATTGGCTAGTTGAGTGGAATGCTAAGCTAGATACTAAAAACATATGTGTTAATTTTCTTAATATGGATATATAAATTTTCATATGATATGATGACAATGTGTATCTCCAAAAATCTTAATGAAACCACTAATTTTTGTCAGGGGGTACACAGGGTACTTAAACAAACAACTAGAAGGCTAGAAGACTCAAGGCTTCTATAGGCTACTAGAGATGTATAAAGGTTATTCGATTTGCTAGCTTACACCAAGCTATAGATAGACTTATAAACTAGGTTATGGATATCATAATTAAGCACACACAAAATATACAAGTATCTCTAATGGGTATAACCATAGTAAATCAAGTAGCTAAGACTACAAATTTACTTGCATACAAATTGCAAAAATGGCAATGTTGAATAAAGAGAGCTATGAAGTAACACATAAACTTAGAAGAAAAGGCACTTTCAAGACAAATGAAATATGTTTTAGGAATTAAGTACATTTTAAATCAAGGTTTAAATATCATTCCTAACCTAATCCCAAGCTAACTCTTTATTTTCAACACTATTGTGTCCTAATAATACATTTTTTTAGTTTAGCAAGAAAGGAAAATATTTATGCAAATTGTATATATTATTTTGAGAATTTTGGATCCTAATATGTAATGATAAGTGTTTCCAAATCAATAATGACATATAATGAAAGATATATCAAGAAATTAAGGATATTCTTAACCACATGCATATGCATAAAACTTTAGAAGCTATCTTAGATAATGCCCTAAACAAACTAAATCACTAAATAATAAAAATCTAGAATATATACTACTAAAAACAAATATAAATTTCAATTTTAATAGAATATTGACCTTATATAAAAATAAAAAATAGTGTACAAACTTTCTACCAACCAATTATATGAGCTAGGAATCAATGAAGGAGGAGGATCAGGCTATGTGTAAGCTGAGTCTAAACTAGGAGCCAAAAGCATACCTATACTTGACACACATTGGAATTTAAATAACCTACATACATTAAATTCATTCTCATACAAGTACTCTTGCATCAATATTTAACACAGAGGTCTTGAAAAACTCACACTAACTTAAAAGGAATGAACAATGGTTGAATTCACTTATATATTAGGTAGAAATCACACATACATACTTAATATGAGCTATAAGAGTTATTATTTTCTGCATGAAGGTGAATAATTTAGACATAAACATAGGAAAATCAGTTATTCACTAAGTTACATCAATGAATATTAAGCACACACTTCACGAAATCTTGAAAATAGAGGAAAATTCAACTCTTTATTTCGTCAAAGGTGAGCTAGTACAAATTTTGTTAGATTTTTAGTAAGCCAAAAGCATAATATATTGATAATAATTAAAAAATTAATGTACATATAGAAATAAATAAGAAAGAGAGAGAAGACATGAAGCTCCTAACTAGGAACGAGTCCCTATCTAGTCATAGTTCATTTTTTACTTAAACTTCACTAATTGAAAACTAACTCAAGCTTCAATTCTACAAAAATCCAATGTAGCATTATAGTTTAAACATATTTTCCTTGAAATATGGCATATAAATGAGGGAGAAAAGGTATTTGAATGTTTGAAAAGTTAAATATTGTTACATGTGTTTGAATAGTCTTCAACTTGAAGAGTCCTTGTATATAAAATATAACAAAAACCAAAAACATTAGAAGACATAACAAAGTACCAAAAAAATCCAAAAATAATCAAAAATATCTTTTGTCCTTAATTACATACCCTATTATTTCATCATACAAATTATTCATTGGATGATTCATCTTTGTCAAAAAATATCATATGCCAAAGGATTATACTTTATCCAAATACATCCAAAAATTCATTTGCTTACTTGTTTATTAGTCGCTTGCTTAGTTATTTAGTTAGTCATTTGTTTACACATCGCTTAATTTTCTTGTTTGTTTGACTATATTTAGTTAAATCCTAGTGAAAAATTTGAACTCTTTTTGATCTTCACTTAACTCCTTTTGATCTTTCATGCATCTTGAAGTTTTACTTTAGTTATATTTATTCCATCTTGGAGTTTGACTTGACTTAACTTGACTTGAAACTTGGAGTTTGACTTCAGTTATCTCACTTAAAACTTACATGCATGTTTGAATTATTTAATTTATAAATTTAATCCAAAAGGGGGCTTATTAGGAGAGAGATTGCATGTTTCTTCTTTAATGATTCTCTTTCATTAAAATAAGGCCTCAAATCTTAACCAAGACTTCAACTCAACATATCCACTCTTGCATGTTTCCAATTCCACCTTTCTAAGGATAATTGGAGACTCTTCCTATTGTATTGACCTTTTATAAATTTATCCAAAATGGGGCATATAATTTATAGATATAATCATGTTGATGTTGAATTATTTATGAAATATCCCTGCTTATTATGCATTAAATGATGACAATTACAACTCTTCATATTGGTTCTTCTTGAAAGATTCTATCTTCTATGGTTTGAAAAGATTCATGAATGCATTATTTTATCAAATAAGGAGTGTAAATATAATTTTATTATCATAAACATGGTGCCATATAACTTCAAATAAAATTTCAGCTCCAAATTTCATTTATGGCTTTAAAAATGTCATTTTATGCTCTCTTGGACTCAAGAAACCCAAATTTGGATTAGGGGGTATAAAATGAGTTAAATGAATCACCAAAAACTCCTCCTATTCTCATTAGATAGGTATAAATTGGTAATACCTATAAATTTTTTAAAATATCTAAAACTCTTCACTAAACTACCACACAAAAATTCACAAAAGTGCCTGCTTGCTGCCCTGAGGGTGACTTGGAGATATTTTTAATGAGATGAGCCTATTTTGGATTGATTTTTATTGCATGAGAATTTATTTATAGTTTTAAATTAATTAATAACACTGTAAAATCATTTTTTTCCATTGGAAGGATCTGAAACACTTATTTCTAACTCCATTTATGAGCAAATTAGTGAGAAAACTATGATTTCTTTCATGAACAGACCTGTATTTTGACATTTTCTCTCTTCATTTATAGCATATAATTTTTTTTTTTAAATTAAAGGAAATAAAAAAATAATTTCATGTCAAATTTAAATACATTTCATTTAATAAAAGTCAAAATATGCAGTTTTTGGTGTTTTCTAGCTTGCACAAATTCAATTCTGAATGCCTGTAGGTCTGGGTTTTGCTATTATATTGAGTTTTATGAGACTTATAGACCTTATTAATTTTTAATTATTACCTATAATAACCCATATAATCATTAAAATTATTGGGTATGCTCAAGCAATCACTTAAACCACTCAAAAATTGCATTTTCTGAATGTCTCTCTTGCTTGCTTAAAACCCTAATACTTGTACCTTTGAATTTATCTATTATTTGAGTTGAAATTTTTATTTATTAAGGTGTAGAATGGTAATTTATCCATCATAATATATAAAAAAAACTTTTATTTTTCAACAAATAACTCAAAAGTGCAAACATACTACCTAAAACCAAGCCATTGGGGTTTAAGAAGGGTTTTAGAGCAGCTTTTCCTCTTAACGATTATTCATAAAGTTAAGAAATTTTGACCTAAAAAATAATAATAATATTTAGGTAATATGTGAATAAATATACCACTAAGGCCTTTCAATCCAACTCATCTTCACCTTCATGTATCAAGCATTTGAAAATTTCCTTCACTAGCTTGCAATTAGCTAGTTAGAGGAATAGAAGAAACTTCTATCAAAATTTGGACTTGTGATTTGTTATTAAGAATGTTTTTGGAATAATTAAGGTTTTATGATGTTTTTAATACATATTTATAATCTTAAATATATGAATGGAATCTTCTTAAAAACTCGCACATAAGCAATTTTGACCAATAGTGGCAAAATTGTCAAAAATTACCATTTATACCATCTTTTTCTTTTTAATAATTTATTAATTAATGTGTGTTAATATGGATTAAAAAATGAAATTATTAGTTTTTATATGTTTTATAATATATATTTATTATTACACCCCTCATGTGATAAAACCAATGGGAACCAGTCCCTCACTACATGCTTCAGGTAAATGTGTGAGAACTTATTCTTGCATGAAATGCCAATGCGCTAACACATTGGAATCTTAATCTACTCATAACATACCTAGGGGATGTTATTACCATGTAAGGAAAATAATCCCAATATAAAATAGCCACATAGATCATATCACAGTTTTATTTTGACCACTAGTTAAGATATTTGGCAACATCACATAGATCAGAGCTTAGTTTCAGTTTGAAATAGATTAAGATATTTAGAGACAATCACAAAGATAAAATCATAATTTAAGTATGAAAACCAATTAATATATTTACTATAAATTCTACACATATATCTACCATTAGTGCACCATGAGAAATAGTAGTCCCAGAGTCTACATCTATGCCTACATAGCATGAACAATATGGTTACTTGTTTACCATGCCATTCATAGTCAGATAGTGCATGTCATAGTTACATGATTTACACTCAGATATAATATGACACTTATATAACAACTAACAACTAACATTCCTAATCTGATACACACAAACAAACAAATACATCTCTATATCAAAACATAATAAATAAATACAACCAAAACACTTAAATAATGTCACAAATCAAATTTCCAAATAACACAATAC
The DNA here is from genome assembly GCA_037957365.1 of Torreya grandis. Classification (NCBI taxonomy): domain Eukaryota; kingdom Viridiplantae; phylum Streptophyta; class Pinopsida; order Cupressales; family Taxaceae; genus Torreya; species Torreya grandis. The sequence goes on from JARHVA010001589.1 coordinate 1,870,260, forward strand.
CCATGTAACAAAAATTCCATATATATAATATTCAAAACAAGTTTTAATATAGCAATACATAATCACTCAATAATCAAATTTGTGTCACCAAGACCACCCTCCTCATTCTCACTCTTAGATATATCAACACTAGAAATAGATGCCCTCACATCCCCTATAAATCTTTATTGAGACCTATATCTCCTCTCTCTATCCCATAGTACTATCACCTTAACCATCAACTCTGCATGCTCTCACTATAGATGAATGTATTCATCCATGATACTACCACCTGCCCCACCTAAAACATTAGGTGGAAGTATAGGTCACCTCTATATCTCAACACATGCCTCATCTCTATCAACAAATACTCATCTATATGTCACATTGTCAATGATAACTTGATCAAATAGATGTGTATGAACACCTAAAACTCCTATGACCCTCTCCACTAGCCTATCATACATGACATCATTAAGGATATGCCATGCCAACTCTCATATCATAGTCTTAATAATGGCCTCCAAGTACTCATCATCTCCTAGACCTATACATACCAACATAGTGCATTAGATATTTCATAAATAATTCAAACACTAAACTAAACAAAACATACAAATCCACAATGACAACATACCCTTAGCTACTCTAATAGGTTATGAATCTAAGACATGTTACATCATAACCCCATCTCTTAGAAATAGTGGTGGCCATCTATGCTACCTTCACCATACTATGTAGGCATCGATCACTCCTACATCATCCACATCAGGTAATCCAACACTGGATCTCACTTTATCATCTAAATAAGAACCAAATAAGTAGTTATGGGTCTCAACCTACTACATGGCCTCACTAGTGTTTGGGAACTCTTCAACCACACCCATAGTACAGATGGCACATCTTAGATAATGCCAAACTATCATGCTACCCATTCATTATGAAATATCTCAAATACACTGACCCAATAGTCATACAACCAATAACTCACTTAGACCTATCTTAGATGAACACCATCTTAAAGCCACCCTTGAAATCTCTTGTAGGGTATCCAACTATCAACCAATCTAACACTTGTTGATAGTGCATCATAGTTCTTGATTGCACATGAGTTGTACTAGTCCATCTCTTTCCAAACATGTGGGGGTGTTCCATATCCATCTATAGAAACCTCTCTAGTCTATCCACTAAATTATGCTCATAAGCCCACTAATGTAATAATGTCAAATACCCAATACCACCCACACATAACTCTTAATTAAAATCGTACAAATCCTAATACAAGTGAGCTAGCGTAGTGTGACCCCACAAGTATACAGTCTCATGTTGTTCTAGATTCTGCACTATACCATGTATCTTGTATGAGATAGATACCCCACTCACATCTACAATAATAAATTAATCTAATAACACTGCCAAAAACTTCCACAACCATAAAATATTAACCATAATAATCAAAGACAATAACACATCACTACAACTCCCTAGTTGATGAGTCCTTGTGAGCATAGCTATAAAGTACCTTGTGGCCTACTCTATAGCTCTATCTATAATAGCCTCCTATAACACTACCCATTTACCAGTAATGGTTAATCTCAGTATCCTATAAATTCCCTCCAATATCAAAGTGATCTCCTTAGTGGGTAACTAAAATGTACAAGTATCGACATTCCACCTCTCACACAACACCATCATCATATGGGAGTCCTAAGAAATTAGAGTAAGTGATGCCACATGGCCCAAACCAATTTTATCAATCATTTCCATCTCATCATCTAGCATAGGTAGTCTACATAAGCACTCTATCATCCAACCAGTCTATAACTCCCTGAAGCATACATCTACTTGCAAAACATAGCTAAATCTAGCATTATCATATTTGAATGGAAAATAAACATGCAATAACTATCATTAAACACAAACCAAAAGTAAAAATATCAAAATTAGATCTATTGGACACTAGCACTATACCCAATATAGTAGCACTAAATAGTAACACTATACCCAAGATGGTAGTGCGATAACCTAGGACATTAGTGTAATCATGGGGACACTAGTTTGGTCCTCCTAAACAATGTCCTAAACAACCAAATTTTCACTAAAAATGATGAAAAAGGCAATATGTATTTCAAAAATAGGGAAAATGATAGGTTCCTTACTAGGGTAACCTCCTCCCTAGCCTGGATGAGTGCCTCCACCTCCTCTTAGTAGGTCAAATTTATTCTTCATCTCCTCAGCATGTTTTTAAGCTTAGAGAAACAATTTCTCTCAAATCAATTGATTCAAATGATTCTCAAACCAAACTACTTAATCCATGTTTTGAAAATTCCACCTACCTAAGGTTGACCTTGTGCATAAATTTTACCAACTAATGCAAGATTCTTTAAAATGTAATATATTGAGAATCACAGCTCTGAAATTCAATCCATTTCTTTGTAATATTCCAAATCAAAATATTTTACATTAATTTGGATTTTCCAAATTTCTTTTAAATAGTATTTTATAAAATAATAATTTAAATAATAATAAAGTCAAATTGGATTAATTATTTATTTTTGAATATAGATTTTGAATATTACAAAGTTATACCACAAGGGGTTTCATCCTTGGGTTTGATTACAAGGGTTTCCATCTTTGTATTTGGATTATGTAGTTTAAGGGGTATTGTCCTTAAATGCACTTGTAAGCATATGCTTATACATCATTAAATATTTAAATTCATAATTTGATGATCTCATTCTCATCAATTCAATGAATATAAATACCCTCATTTCTTCCCATCCAAATGATATGTCTTTGCCAAGGATCGTGACCTTTCATCAAATGAATGTTTAATGACTAGTTAATTAATTGATAAATAATAATTGTTTTTATATGCATTCTATCAAGGGTGATTTGGTTCATAATTGGAAATTCTCCTTCCATGGTAAATTATTTAATAAAAATGATAGTGATTTAACTTCCTTGATGATTGATTGCAATTGATCCTTAACTACTGTGTGCTTGCCTTCATTATGGCTAGCTATGTTTAGGCCTTCCTTGACTACTACATAAGTTGTAGGGGAGGATCCTTGATTTCTATGATTCTAACTGTTGGTGGATTTTAAGGACATTAAAGACCTTGCTTCCTTAGATTGCTTGTCCTCAAGCAATAGTAAATTAAGGAGTTTAAGAACTAATACTCATTTCAATGTTGTATCTATTATTAACCATCTCACAAATGTGATCAAATACCATAAGACAACAATAGTCATAGTGGGAACCATCAACATGTCAGGAGGTTTTGTATACTTTTTCCATGAGAAGATCTTACAAATAACCAACACTCAGTAATTTGTAATTTTCCCATTTTGACTCAATAATGAAGAGTAATAATAAAAATATGAATAACTTATATCAATCAAAAGGTAGATGCCATTGCCATATATATTTTGAGTAGACATGTATTTTGTCTTACTCAAACCCTTTAAGCCATTCCTTATGATAGAGTACCAAATACATGTATGACTTTCATAGAATGCAAACATGAATTCCATAGTGGTCATGTGTTGATCCAAATCTGTCTTTTCTTTCAAAGTCATAGAAAATTGCAAAGTCATAAAGGCATGCTTCATCAATACTATCAGATTTACAATCCATTTGTAGTCATGATATACCCAACTTCACCATTAATTTAATCTTGTTGGAATGCACTTACATTTCTAGAATTGAGGAACATGAATCTATTATCTACTTTTTTGGTTCACCCATCTCTTCAAATCTAAATCTATTATCTCCTAGCTACCAAGATAGAATTGGGATATGAATTGGAGTCATTACACACTTAATTTCCATTATCAATGCAACATTATCCAAGTTTAGAGTCAAATTCTCAGATCATGAAAGTACTATTCCTTCTACAAGTGTACTATCATAATCAAATGTGAACAAGTCTTTCTCACATTCTACCTTAGTATCTTTAGCTAATCTCTGCACATAAAGTTGTGATTTTTATTGTAGCTGCTCACCACCTTGGATTATGTTATTAAGCTTAGTGCACTTGTTTTGTTCAAATATTTTCACTATGTTATTTAGTTAGTCTAAACCAATTCTCACTTGTATTATAGGTGACTTCCCTTTTTGAATTTCTCTTACATTTGAAGGAAAATTTACCTCTTTAGATATATTTGAATAAGCATAGTCTATGATAACTATGTACTTATTATCAAACATTACTCCATGCCATAAGTCAACTTGTATGTTAATGGTCACTTTTGGAACCTTTCTGAAAACATCCTATAAAGAGTGACATACTTTAATATGTAATCTAGAATCTTCTTGTATCATAGAGTTACCCAATTTCCCAACAATCCTGACAACCATATTGATGCTTGATATCTCAGATTGAAAGACATCAATATGTACAAGAGGTGGATCTCTATCCCTATAACCATGACATTCAAACCTATCTTTTATTTTTGAATATTCCTTCAACATTCTCTCATGGTATTTGGTAACTGTTTTGTTACAAATAGCCCTAACATCCCTATTTATCCAATTAGCTTCTAAAAACTTTTTGTGATCTTTAAATTATTCCTTCAATCATTTTTCATGAATTTCCTTTTGAAAGAATATGACATGCCTAGAAAGATCATTTCTTAGGTGTTCATAAAGACACACAAATTTTAGATATGGCATATCAGACATCAACATAATTTACTATTATTGTTGTTGTTCAATTTATTCCCTAAATCACTTGTGAACATATAATAAATGGAGCTTGCATTCTTCAATTTAGAGTGTTTGAACAAGTTTGAATCTAATCTACTTTCCAACTAATGCCATTCCAAAAAGTGAATTTGATACTTGCTTCTTCTCACCATAATTCACTGAGATTTTTTTTGAATATTTTTTATGAAGCATGATTTGGATTATACTTGAATACATGCATAATTTGCATTTCTATCTTTGTTAGAAATTATATGCCTTGTCTCTCCATTCAAAAATAGAGTGTTGGGGTCTCTTCTGGATACCACCAAATTTTGGCCTCTAGTTTCATTTTTTAAACCATTTGTTAGTTTAATATGTAGAGTAAATTTATTAGTTGATACTATTGTTAAAACAACTTGATCTTGATGTTGGGTAGATGGTGGCGGCCAAATGCATTGAAATATATCTAATGGTATGGTTCATCTATGTTTTTATTGTTTGAAAGCCAATATTTGAACCCTAAAAATAATGAGCTATTATTCTATGAAACATAGCTCTGATGGTGCATTTGAATAGGGTAATTGACCTAGAATGTTTTATTATTACTAACCAAACTCAAAGGGTTGGATTAAATTGTTCTGATTGATCTAAATTTTGCATTTGTAAAGTGATTGGGGGTAGATTCTTTGATACATCAATGATTGTCAGGTTTGATAGACTTGATTTATTGAGAGACAACCCCACTAGTTTATTTCTTTCCACTTTTAAGGGTTTCAATGACATTAAGTCAACAACATCAGGTATAGTCTCTAATTTACTAAAAGACAAGTTAAGCTCCTCTAGTTCATCTTTTGTTATGGATATCTAAAAATCATGGATAAAATTAAGATTTTTATTAACCTCCTCCATAAACTTTTCTGCTCTAGTATTTTATGACTTTGACTCCAGATTTTCCCATATTCTATCAATTATTTTGGTTGGCTCTCTATATTGTTTATTTTAAAGACTGTAGCCCACGATATCTTGTTGATAGTGTGCATTAATTAAATAATCAATTATTTTAGTAAACTTAGAACCTATGTTTGGGGAACAATCCTAAAGACTTATCTCTTGTACACACTAAAGATTATCTTCACTTTAACACATATCAACATCATCATTGGAGTTTTTGATAGATAAATCATGTTCACCTCTAATATCCAGAGTTTTTATGTCTTTCTTCCCAATAGATGAGTATCCATAAATATCAACTTCTTCTTGGATAAGTATTTTTGAGCATTCCCTTAGTTCAATGTTGGATGCCTCATTCGTTTGCTCCTAGATAGGAAAGTCAGTCTTATAATTTGTCATCTTCCTTTCTTTTAAGATCTCTTGAAAATTGAATTTTATTCATATTTAGGACTACCATAAATATGTTCACAAACTCATCTTCCTCATAGTACCTATTTCCATTCCATGACTCTTTTAAATCCAAAAAGTCAAAAAGAGAATTCTTTTTGAATCTATGTTGAAAGGATGTTGTACCACTCATAACTATCCATATGTAGTGACCCCATGGTTCACAAGCTGGCAAGAAAAATAGATCTGATACCACTGTAATATTCCAAATCATAATATTTTACATTAATTTGGATTTTCCAAAATTCCTTTAAATAATATTTTATAAAATAATAATAAAGTCAAATTGGATTAATTATTTATTTTCAAATATATATTTTAAATATTAAAAAGTTACACCACAAGGGGCTTCATCCTTGAGTTTGATTACAAGGGTTTTCATCCTTTTATTTGGATTAAATAATTTAAGGGGTTTCATCCTTAAATGCACTTGTAAGTGGCTGCTTATAAATTATTAAATATTTGAATTCATAATTCAATGACCTTTTCTCATCAATTCACTAAATATAAATACCCTCATTCCTTCCCATCCAAATGACATGTCTTTGCCAAGGATTGTGACCTTTCATCAAATGAATGTTTAATGACTAGTTAATTAATTGATAAAAATAATTGCCATTGTATGCATTCTATCAAGGGATATTTGCTTCATAACTTGCATCACTCCTTCCATGGAATTTTTTTAAATAAAAATGGTAGAGATTTAACTTCCTTGATGACTGATTGTGCTTGATCCTTAACTACTATGTGCTTGCCTTAATTATGGCTAGCTATGTTTAGGTCTTCCTTGATTGCTATGTAAGTGTTAGGGGAGGATCCTTGATTGCTGCACTTTTAACTATTGGTGGATTTTAAGGACATTACATCCTCATCTTGATAATATGTTACAAAATTAATCAAATGATAAATTTCTTAATAATTATGTTATTAAATATCATGATGATGTTTCTAGTTCCCCTTCAAAAAGGAAAATGTGTGAACATGTTGATTCTAGTGGTGCTAATGGTATTTATTCTAGTTAAATATAATACAATAGGTCTTTATAAAATAATGATATATTAAATTCTAAATAATTTCCTAAACCTAAGGAAGAGCATATCCTTCCTTCTTCTTATCCTATTCAAACTAGTGTTCCCAGGGATAAAATTAACAATATAGTTCAACCCTTAAATTGGCCTCATAAAAACCTCAACATGCCTTCTCAATAAGTCATATTCATAATGATTATTATTGGTTCTTTGCAAGATAAATTACATCAATTATTCTTAGAAAGTAAAGCATACTTTCCTTAGGTTGACTCTAATATAATCCATGGTAATCCCATTATGTGAAACATTTTGTATCTAACTTTACCCATTAATTTCCAAATGCCTACATTTTCCACATTCAATGGAAATTAGGAAATTTACTTATACCATAAATATTTTCAAGAGATCAAAAGTGGATATAATGGTAGTAAAATTTTATTTCAATTATTTCTTAAAAGTCTAAAGGGATGCACAATTGCTTGTTTTCATTCCCTTTCTAGTGGATCCTTAACTACCTATCTAGACCAATAATAATCATTTCTAATATAATGTATCCAAAACAAGGGACCTAGAGTTACTTATGAAATGTTACCTTCTTTGCACCAAGACAAATTTGAATAAGTTTGTGATTATATTTATGATTTTAGACCGCTATGCGTCAATTAATTTACAAACCAATTTATTTGGAATCACATTCATATATCAAAGTCCAATCAAATAACATTGAAGCACATATTTAAATCAAGTACAAAAATTAAATTAAAAATTATCTTCTAAAAATGTATACACTAATGCACTCCCTAATAATAAAATGCACCTTCATAACAATGTGCCACTTAATAAAGTTTAATAAACTTTTGAACAAGTCAAAGTCTTACATAAAGGAAAATAATTTATTCCAAATCATACAAATCATAATTATTCCTTTATATCAAGGAAGGTGTAACCACTCCAATTTGATTCCAATTCTCTTCCACATTATATTCTAAATACATTATTGAATAATAAATGAATCCAATCACACCCTAATTATTATAACCCTCCTCATTGATTGAAAAAAAGCATGGGGAAACCATTTTGTGCTTATCATGGAATTAATGGACATCGTGATAATAATTATTATTCATTACAAGAAAATCTAAAAGAACTTTCAAATAAATGAATTATTTTATTCAAAAAAATAATAACAAGTACAAAAAGTATTCATATTTATCTTCAAAATTCCCAAATGATAACCAACATATTTTTCAAAAATCTAAAATACAAGATACAATGGTTTTCAAATATTATCTTAATGACAAATATCAACCCAAAGATACCACTAATAATTCCCAAGCTAATAATATAAGCAACACATAATCATTATCACAAGAATCTTCTAATTTACAAAATTAAAAAATACTAACTATTGTAACTTTTAGGTCTTAGTTTATATAAATCCTATGTTTGTTAAAGAGATGAATATACTAAATTAGGGAAATAATATGCAATAAATATAACCACTGATTTGTTACAAAATTGACTAAATTTGACATTTCTAAAAAAAGTAATAAAAAGTGCAAGTAAGAATTTTATTTGAAAATGATTAAGAAAGATGATTTAGAGGCTAAAAACTAAGGTAGAGAATGGTCTAAGTGTTGCAAATAGGATCCCAATGTCAAAAACCATCCTAGATAGTATTTCCTTAATTGGATAGTAGCACCATGTGACACTAGTGTCCTTATTTTGGTTGTAGTGTCCTCTATACAGAACTGCCCTAAGCTTCTATGTGCACTTGTGTCTAGATCTGAAAGCTTGTTCCTATGTGCATGAGTTTTGAAACCTTCTAGATTTCCTATTTTAAATACATTTATGTGAAAACCCTAATATTCCATGTTATTAGGGTATCTAATTGATACAATCTAAAAATTTTGTTTGTTAGTGGGGTAGGCTAGATATCCTCAATACCCCACTATTAAGAGAGTTTCTTACATATCAATACTATAAAGAGGGATCAATCCCAATGTAATTATCCATACCTAAGTGATGGTGCAAGTGTAAATGAAGATAGTGTGATCATTGACTTAAGTGCTTTGAATGTTTTTGAGATTGGAAATCTGGATAATATGAGGTTAGGAATGTTGTAGATGGTAGTATGTAGAAGTAGGGCAGAATAGGGATTGATAACCTTAATTGTGCATAACTTATTTTGAGTTTGTATGTGTGATTTGAATTTTATTTCCATCTAGTGGTTAGAGGGATAAAATTCATGTATATATATTGTTCTGGTTTTTGTGAGGGTGTTAAAAGAGGTCTAGGCTGACCCTAGGAGTTCTAAGATTGGAAAAGACATCTATTTGTGAAAAGAGGAGGGAAAGAACAATAGTGACATTATTAAGACACTAAAACCATGTGGCAATACTATCCCTATTATGGTGCTAGTGTCTAAGTGGTAAAACACTAGGCACAAAGGGCTAAGATGCAAGAATAAAGGTCTAAGACTACTTTAGGGATGACTAGGGATGCATATGGCCCACACAAAGGCTGGATAAGTGTGATAATAGGCTATAAGATATGTCTAGGGCCAAGCTAGGGATAGGTAGTGTCAAGTATCACTCTTAGTATTCAAGTTCCACTTTTAGTCGATTACATTTGCCCCCCCCCTTTATTATATAAATGCAACAAAGTGAAATGACTAGGATAAAGGAAAAAGAAGCATACCTAGACTTACCTAAGAGGTGAAACCCATAAAGCTAGGCCTGCATATGTGAATCATGATCTAATGCATATCCTATAATTGAAATGTGCATATATCAGTCCTTACTTAAGAGATAAAAAAATCAAATATAAAACTGAGTAAAGGGATAAGATAAAGGAAAGGAATGAATACACCTTACTGGGTATGTGAACCAATGCATAAACTTGGTGATAACATGTGTGTGCACATGTATATAGTGATCAATAAATGAATAACTTGGATTGAACTGATGGATTGATCAATCCTCATGTGTGGGTGTCTCAATAACTCAATCCAGTTTTAAATCCATCATTGTCCACCCCAACTTGGTAGATCATGACTTATGAATAGCTTAGATTGTATTGATGGTGTGTCCAAACTTCTCATGTATGTGGCTCAAGAACTCAAGTATACTATGATTCCATCATTACCTGCCCATGTGTAGTAGAGGCATCTAAAACTCAAATTGTGTGATATAACTTGAATTGTCTAACTAGAAATGTTAGCTTTGCATCTACTCAAATAAATTTGTTGACTTTAGGCCACTCAAGAATGCCAACCATTACAAATTAAGGCATGAAATTGGTGTGTAACCTAGAATATGATGTTGGATGTATACAATGTAGATAATGACATATAATTTGTCATTACATCTAATCAACCAGTGTGTAAGTGAGCATATGAAAATAATGTTCCACACACATGCCCCCAAATCTGATATTTTAGCATATGGATTCTCAACTAATATGTAATAATCTATATTTGAGTACATAAATTGTAAATGGGAATGGTCATGCCACATATGATGCTCCCAATTTGAGAAAAATGATATGAATCTGAGATAAACTATTATGAATCTAAGCTAAACTAGTAAATCTCTAAGTAAACATGTGTAAACCTAGACTGTACCTACTATACCTTTTTGGCCAATCTAGATTTTTATAAAACTAAGGCTACTAGAAATTAGTGCCATATCTTAGAAAATAATGCCATATGGTGCTTATTGACGTGGGAGATTACACCCAGTGGCAGGAAAATAGGTTCTTGCCTTCTCCTCACAACATGGAAACTCCTCTCTTGCCTGTGGGATGGTGAAGCAGGAGAGGAGAGTCTCTAGTTAAGGGCTAGCTCCCTTTGGTGTATCATTGCTTGTTTTAGGTAGTGCAAAAAATACATGCAGGCATATATATATATATATATATATATATATATATATATATATATATATATATATATATATATATATATATATATATATATATATACATATATATATATATACAACTATAATAAAAGGGGGGATGAAAAGGGAGAAGAAATGTAAGAAAACAAACCTACTCTAAGGAGGTGATACACTAAAATAAGGTGACCTTCTCACACCCACTCTCAGAATTAGACAAAGACAACAAACATACACTCAGACTTGGTAGAAAGACCAAGCTGTAGGAAAATGGCAAGGAGGTTTTTATAAAAACACAGGAACAGGGACTCACCAAGATGCTATGAAATACATACTATAAATGACCTCCTCTATTCTATACCTCCAAATGGAACTCTTCTCCTGTCAGCTGCAGACAATGGTGCCTTGTAGATAACTGGTGTGTTGGTGTTGAACCTGTGAGAGCATCAAAAGACAATGACTGGACACAACTCAAACACTCAGGACATACATAGAATATCTATCCAAGAATAGGTAAAAAGCTGCTTTGATTGATTCAAGTGGAAATTTTAATAGGGTTGCACCTTGTTAAATTCGTGAAAAAGATCCTTATAAATGACTAAGTTTACAATATATATAGGAAGCAAAGAGGCCCATTTGGTGCTCCTGCTCTTACAAGTGGCATACGTGTCCCTTTCAAAAGAAAATAAGTCACTCAAAAATATTAATGAGTTGTTCATTTGCCTGCTCGATACCTACACTTTTTGCTTAGGTGACTTACACAGCTTGCCTTTCAATTAATGCAAATGGAGAAATCAGTTTTTGATGTTGGCCGCTATCATCCCAAATGATCAATTTGCTAGCATATCTCACCTGCCAAAGTCGCTTCTTCAATCTGTGCCATTTGGACTTAACTGCTCACTCATTCTTTACTTATCACTCTATCCAATTATTCTTTATGCCATCAGGTAGTAAATGCCTTCTGTCTATGCCACTTGGATCGCTCAACTACTCCCTACCCTATCATCTTTGCTTGCCACTTGGAATTTGTCTTTTCTTAGTTTGGTCTCTTCTGGCTTGTCAACCTCTAGGGTTGAACACTTAAATGGATTGCTACATTCTGGCTCCTTCTTTTCCATGATTTGCACTTTTTGTTTGAAGGCAAACGGCTATTTTAATTCGTTAATTTTGACAGTCTTTGGAACGTCACCGTAAAAGTCATCAGGTCTTTTCCTTTGAAATGCGGCCTCTTTGAACTAAACCCATTGAACCAAAATGGTTCAATGGTTTAATGGTTCAACCAAGCACATAGATGAGCCTTTGAACTGAAGCTGATGAACCAAGACCATTGAACTTTTGCCTTTGAACCAATCGAACCTGGCTATGAACTGAATTCATTGAATCTGTTGAACCCAAAATGAATTGGCCTTAAACAGTAGGTGAGAAGTTGACTGAGATTTTGCCTATGAGCAAAATTGGTTAATAGATTGGTGACTCACAGGGGAAGCATGCCTACTATGCTTAGAACTCAATTGCCTTGCAAATCCATTGGGCATGGAGTCGAATAGTAACCTTGAAAACTAGCAACAGCTCTACTAAAACTTAGAACCAGTCACGTAGGTCTACCTCCAAGGAAAAGAAAGCACACGCAAGATTAAGAAAACTACTTGTACAAATAGCACTTAGGGTAAATAGGGAAAGAAAACTAAAAGCAACCTACTATATACAATTAACCAGGTATTTTTGATTCCCTCCTGGATTAAAGGGAAAGCTTCTAGCATCTCTTTCATCTGACACATCCAGTATTGATAATGGATCCCACAAGGAAATATTTATGTGTAGCTCCTTCACCTAGTTTTCCATATTGATCTGAGGATCACTCCCTTTTATATTTTCTTTGGGGTCGCTTGTAGCCTTCTGAGGCATAGGATGGGGAGCTAAATTTACGACTGGCAACCTGAAATTTGGGAAATCTTGGTTTGCCTGTGGTGGAAGAGATGGTGTGGACATTTGAATAGCTACTTGAGTTTCTTCTATAGCCCTCCCTTTAGATCTTGTGTTGTCTACAACATAATTAGCCTAATTGTCTGTAGTGCCCCCATGATTGATTGCACAAAACTCACCTTTTAGGTGATTCATAAGAGTAGAATTCAGTTGGGCCTGATTGCCACTCGTGTTGGGTTGAGCTGGAGCCTCAAAAAATTGGGAAAGAGTAGCAGCTTGATTTTCTATATTTTGGAGATAATTCATCATCTCATTCATGTGAACAGCCTATTCTTGACCATATCCCATGGTCGAATAGCTTGGTTGTTCCTATACAAGATTATTCTGGATAGGCATCATGACCTTAGATGATGAGGGGAGGCTTGTATTGTAATTTTGAAATGGCCTGGTTGTAGTGAGCTACCCCTAACCTTAATTATAATTTTGAAAGGGGGGTCTAGGGGTTTGACCATAATGCTGGTATCCCTGATTCAGTCTGTTGCCTTGAGCTTGCTACCTTCTGATGGTAATGAGTTCACTCGACATACTCTGCAATAGCCTCCTAACTTCATGAAGCTCATTAGATGGAGCAGCGGCTGGTTTCTCTATGTTGGGCAGAGGAGCTAATGCTAGAGCAATGGTTTGAATTGGGGGTAGAAATTTTGGGAAAAGTGACATGTGGGGTCTAGGGGCTATTTTCCCAGCTTATACCAAGCAATTCTTAGCAATTATGGCAATGTCATAAGCAGCAGGAAATATATGCCCTCCCATAGATTGTATCATTACTACAATGTCACTGTTTAATGCTTTCAAATAGTATAAGAAAGCGGAGCTGGGAGTCAGCCTTACCAGGATGGGAATTCTATCCCAAGTCTTTTGAAACCATGTGTTGAAGTCTTGCATATACTCATGTGGAGCTCTCTTTATGGTCATTAGCTGCTCAGCAAGTGAGAGGGCATCGCTCTTTTCCCCAAAAAGATCTATTAGCTGAATACCCAGTTTATTCCAGGAATGGATTAAATTTTCAGGCAAAGTCCCATACTAGTCAAGAGCCTTGCCCTTAAGAGACAAAGTTAGCAATCTGACTGTGACATTTTACTCTGTGACATTATGAATATTGATGAGATTAGAAATGTTCCCGATGTGCTCAATGGCTATAACGGGGCCCTCTCCATTAAAGGGAGGCACACTTTTGAGGACTGCTCCTAGAATTGGGTCATAACACTTGAGGTTCAAGGGACTCTAACCACAAAATCTCATAAAGGGTAATGCCGTAGCTATAAGGGGATTCAAACAGGGTATTTCTCTTGTGAAGGAAGCACCTGTAACCAAACTAGGAAGATGACTCGCTAAATAAGGATGAGTCCCTTTGAACCTCAGTCACTTTGCTAAGTTGAGAGGTGATTTGATGAATTCAAAAGGGACACCCTTATTAGCAGATCATGTGGTGACTTTAGGCATCAGAAGATTAAGAAACTGGTCTTGAAATTATAGAACTAAAGCTCTTACTAGTGGAGTTGCCAGATGCTGGAAAACTTAAAATTGTTGTGATAGGACCAGCATCAATCTTGATATCTTACTGCATTATCAAACTATGTGTCCCACCAGGCATGCCAAAACTGTTGACATGGGAGATTACACCCAGTGGTAGGAAAATAGGTTCCTACCTTCTCCTCGCAACATGGAAACTCCTCTCTCACCTGTGGGATGGCAAAGCAGGAGAGGAGAGTCTCTAGTTAAGGGCTAGCTCCCTTTGGTGTATCATTGTTTATTTCAGGCAATGCAAAAAATACATACAGGCATATATACATAGCTATAATAAAAGGGGGGATGAAAAGGGAGAAGAAATGTAAGAAAACAAACCTACTCTAAGGAGGTGATACACCAAAATAAGGTGACCTTCTCACACCCACTCTCATAATTAGACAAAGACAACAAACATACACTCAGACTTGGCAGAAAGACCAAGCTACAAGAAAATGGCAGGGAGGTTCTTATGAAAACACAGGAACAGGGACTCACCAAGATGTTGTGAAATACATACTGTAAGTGACCTCCTCTCTTCTATACCTCCAAATGGAACTCTTCTCCTGTCAGCTATAGATAATGGTGCCTTGTAGATAACTGGTGTGTTGGTGCTGAACTTGTGAGAGCATCAAAAGACAATGACTGGACACAACTCAAACACTCAAGACATACACAGAATATCTATCCAAGAATAGGTAAAAAGCTACTTTGATTTATTCAGGTGGAAATTTTAACAGGGTTGTGCCTTGTTAAATTCATGAAAAAGATCCTTACAAATGACTGAGTTTGCAATATATATATAGGAAGCAAAGAGGCCCATTTGGTGCTCCTGCTCTTACAAGTGGCATACATGTCCCTTTCAAAAGAAAACAAGTCACTCAAAAATATTAATGAGTTGTTCATTTGCCTGCTCGAGACCTGCACTTTTTTCTTAGGTGACTTACACGGCTTGCCTTTCAATTAATGCAAATGGAGAAATCAGTTGTTGATGTTGGCCACTATCATCCCAAATGATCGATTTGTTGGCATATCTCACTTGCCGAAGTCGCTTCTTCAATCTGTGCCATTTGGACTTAACTACTCACTCATTATTTACTTATCACTCTATCCAATTGTTCTTTATGCCATCAGGCAGTAAATGCCTTCTGTCTATTCCACTTGGATCACTCAACTGCTCCCTACCCTATCATCTTTGCTTGCCACTTAGAATTTGTCTTTTCTCAGTTTGGTCTCTTCTAGCTTGTTAGCCTCCAGGGGTGAACACTTAAATAGATTGCTACATTCTGGCTCCTTCTTTTCCATGGTTTGTGCTTTTTGTTTGAAGGCAAATGGCTATTTTACTTCGTTAATTTTGATAGTCTTTAGAACGTCACCGTAAAAGTCATCGGGTCTTTTCCTTTGAAGTGCAGCCTCTTTGAACTGAACCCATTGAACCAAAATGGTTCAACCAAGCACGCCGATGAGCCTTTGAACCAAAGCTGATGAACCAAGACCATTGAACTTCTGCCTTTGAACCAATCAAACCTGGCTATGAACTGAATTCATTGAACTTGCTGAACTCAAAATGAATTGGCCTTAAACAGCAGGTGAGAAGTTGACCGAGATTTTGCCTGTGAGCAAAATTGGTCAACAGTGCTAGTGTTTTTTTCTCTAATTTATGTGCAAATATATTGATCTCTATGTCACTATTTTCCCATTGTATTACCTAAGTCTAAAATCTGTAATCTAACCATGTGTCTAAAAATGTACCTTGAATGCATTCTGGTACCTTGATCTCTATGAAAAACCCTTGTGAATGTCCCTTCTTTTAAGGTGAATTATTGAACTTGTGCAAGAACTATCCTCAAAAGAAAAATCTATACAATATGTGTGTTATTCAAAGCATACATGATATCTATGTAATAATCCAATATAATGTGCATACATACTATCAAAATATAAGATAATTTGTGCATGAGTTTATAATGTGCAATGTATGTCATGTCTAGCATTCACAAAGGTGTCAAGATAGATATAATAATGTATGTAATAGCAAATCTAAGTAATAACTAAGTAAATACCTAGGGGGATGGGGCATGATGTTCATCACATCACCCAAGTAGGGAGGGGAGATGCATGAGGTCCCTCAAGACATCTAAAATTGGAGTGTGAAATAAGCAAAAGACAAGTGTCATGGACATGATGAATACAAAAAATCATACATAAAACACACATGAGGCACATAAAGTACACCAATGGGCCGCAATATAAGGGACATGGGCACATTCACTAAAATTGATAAAGTAAGATATACAAGGACATGGTCAAATATCCACATATGCAAACAACAAGCAAGTTGGCTTAGAGCCACATAGAAGGACATGTTTAAATGTTTACATACATAATCAATAAAGCACACACAATAACATGTGCACATGTCCAAATCATACATACTATGAAAAGAAGTGGCATTGATCTATAGAGTAATGACATATTCAAATACCCTCGAATAGAAGAAGCATAGAGATACAATCAATTCTAAACTAGGAAATATAGAAATGAAAGTATATATGAACATGCAATACAAATCTGTGTTAGAGCTAAGATGTATATATACTGAGTCTAAAGTATTAGTAGACAACAAAAATTTTGAGAGAGTAGCATGATCAATATCAAGATATAACAATGTTAAATCTGTGATGTAGAGTATAGAAAGATGTGACTTGGTAATCAAAACTATGTATAGGGTCCCCCCAGGTGGGTTAATGTGTCAAATGAAGAACCCATGTATCAATGTATATGCCCTCAGTGAGTAGATAATAAAAAATCTAGATTTATATAGTGGACTTGAGTCCTACAGTAATTTACAAACCCTCGATAAGAACAAGTGAAGCATGTACGTATGATAAAATTGACTATACTAAGATAACTAGCATATGTAGTGTCTATAAAATATAAGAAGTGTAAACATGGCAATGCATATAATCTATAATTTTGTGTTTTCTGAGTAAATATTTGAATCTTTTTGTGTCTTTTTAAATGTTATATTGTTTTTTTATTTTTTGGATATAACCAATGTACAATCAACATGAAAATAAAACTATGTACAAGGAGTAAGAGAGAAGGAAAGTATGTACAATAAAGGAGGACTAATACTAATCAATAAGTCTCATGAGAAACTCACTATCAATGTGGCCTACGTCAAATAAAGGAACAATGGTCATGTGTACTAAATGAAAGGTAATTATGGTCCTCAAACTTACTACACTAAGTGATCTATGTTTGACCCTACCTGTGGAGTGGTTTTAGGAATATGTGAAACTAACTATGGTGTCTTGTGAATTGTAAGGGTCTAAATGACCCATCTAATAAAAGATGGTATAGCTGGTATAGGTGCCCCATGTTGAGAACCATGAGAACTCAATAATACTGATCTTAAAATAAAGTGAGTAGAGGGAGGCCCTCTATAATCTATCACATATATCTAATGTAGAGTTATCTCTAATAATGTTCTCCATGGAAGAGTATGCATACACAAAAACATTTTAGGAGTAGACCTAACTTGCATTGGTGACTCCACTTAATTATGTGGTGTAATGGTAGAAACTATGTTCAAAACTATAATTGGTAATTGTGTTATAATTGGTAACTATGTTGTAACTAGTAACTCTGCTATAATAGGTAATTGTGTTGTAACTACCTATGAGATAGGTAGAGGATACTCATATGAAAGACCCTAAATTATGATCACCTAGTTTGTATGTATATATTTTAAACATCTATTCACAATGGATGGGATGGATCATAACTGTCATATCCATGATCCACCGAATAACATGTTAAATATGCCTACACTAGGTACTACTAAGAATCTAATGGCCACATGTGTCAGTCTAACCTATAGTGGAAGTAAAATATCCTTTATGGAGCTTTGAACATGTCTAATGAAGCCATTGATAACTATGTCTATAGGAGATATATCCTTCTCTAAATACCCTAAATGTTGTAGAAGTGTGATAGTGTGTTTGTTAATACTTGACTCATTATCAACCATAACATTCTAAATAAGATGATTATATATGTATGCTCATACAAAAAGTGCATATAAATCTAAATCATCATCAATAATCTCCTACTATAATAAGGTGATGAGTGGTCTAATTGGAGCTATAATATGATACGCACCAATGATATTATGTAGTGGGTATTTCTCCTCTGTATTAGTGTGATATGATGCTAGTGGTGAATGTCCCTGATACATGTAGTGAACACCTAAAGTGCTCCCTAACTCATTTGTTGTATGCTTTGGAAATGGATCTGAGACTATTTTCAATGCCTTAGTTTCCATTTGTTGTACTTTAGGTGTATCTATGGGTGTGCACACCCACATCAATAATGTTAGCCTCTTTCAAATCTTGTATCTTATGTTTCAAGTTGATGCATCTATTTATTGTATGGCCTATTGCCCTATGATATTCATAGAATGAATTGGAATCATATTTATTTGGAAGAGGTCATGTCGTATCAACATATTTGATGGGAGGGAGATATATGACATTGCATTACAAGACCTACTATAAAACACGTGCTAGTTATTCTGGAAGGTTGGTAAAAACTCTGCATGGAGGAACTAATAAAACTAGGAGAGGAAATGGATTTGAAGCTAAATTAATTATGGCCTTTAGATCACCCTTGTTTTTTATGGCCTTTACCTTGTATGGAAGCTTACTAGAAATCTTAGTAGTTGATTCTGATCCACTTGTATATTTTAGTTTGCCCATAGAGAGAAGCTTGAATTCTCTTTCTTTTACTATGTGGCATAAATCTATGAAAGTTGGAAACTTCTTAAACAAGATAGCTTCATGTAATGCTAGTAGAAGACTTTGTTTGAAGATGTATTGAAATTCTTTATCTACCATGGGGATAGTCAACTTAGCTAATATTATCTTATATCATAAGATTTATTTGACAATAGGCTCATTTTATTTTTGTTTCAATTGTGAAATTTGAGTATATGAGATCTTATCATTGATGTTTATTGAGAAGTGTGCTAAAAACATATCTGCCAATGGATTGAATGTAGTGATATATTGATTCGGGAGATCATATAACTACTTTAAGGAATAATCCTTTATATTTCATGGAAATAACTTAGTGAGGAGCCAATCATTGGAAACATAGTCAAAACATGTTGCATGAAAAACTTGAAGATGGTGTTTTTGGTGACCCTTACCATCAAAAAATGTAAGCTTAGGTGCCATGAATCCAGATGGAAAAGGATTTTCCACTATGTGATGTGCTAAAGGTGTATGCAAAATAACATGAAAATCCAAGGCATGTGATGGTCTAGTGGTTTCCTGCTCAATATGTAACACCTTAGCCTATAGAGTGTGAACTTATTGCATAAGGTATTTTACATATGTAGTGGAGGAACTATCCATAAGAGGTGTAATTTTCACTAAAGTTTGTTGAGTTACAATTGGTTGTGGTGCTAGCTAAGTTGATCCTAATGTAGGTGTAACAATGTTATTATCTATGGGAGGAAAAGATTAACCATTATTTGGTTTATTCTTTATTTAAATTATGGCTTATAAAATATATGCATGATCGAGGGGATGTTACCAAATTCTATCTCTGAAGCTCCATAGAATCTCATCTTTATTGATAATTAGGTTTTCATTATTAAGTAGAGGGAGAGTGTCTTGAGTCCTAACTTGTGTATCATCTTGATCTTAATTATATTGCTCATCCTTGGATGCATTATCATTAAAATCCACATAATTAGGGTGGGAAGGATCAATGATGAGAGTTAAAACTAATCCCTTATCCATGGTATAAGCTCAAATAGAAGAAATCTGAATATGCTTAATGGGATTGCCAACTAGCCTAAATTTTCTTCTTATCAGAAAAAAGATAGATTTTTTAGATGGAATATAGTAAAAAAGTGAAATAGGGATGCTAAAATAGAATGTATGAAATCTAAAAATCTTAAAAAAACCAATGAAAATAGGAAAAAGAAGGATACATACCCTAGTAGTACATAGGGTTAGAGTTTGAATAGTATTCAAAGTAAGTCAGGTTCACCAAATGTTTTATCCTTTTAGGACTTAGTGTATGTAAATACTATGTTTGTTATATATTTGAGTATACTAAATTATGGTAAAAATATACAATAAATATAACCAATGATTTTTTATAGAATTTACAAACTTTGACATTTTTATAAATAGTAATAAATACTTCAAGTAAGAACTTAGTGGAAAATAACTAAGATAGATGATTTGGAGGCTGTAAACTAAGGTAGAGACTGGTCTAAGCATCACAAGTAGGATCCCAATGTCAAAAATACTACACAGTAGTTCCCTAATTGGACACTTGCACCATGTGGTGCTAGTTTCCTTATTTTGGTGGTACTGTCCTCTATGCATGACTATCTTAAGCTTTTGGGTGTACCTGTGTCTACATCTATAAGGCCTATTCCTATGTGCACATGTGTTGAAACCTTATAAATTTCCTATTTTATCTAATTTTATGTGAAAACCCTAATCTTCCATGTTTCTAGAGTATTTAGTTGATACAAGCTAAAAAGTGTGTTTGTTAGTGTGGTAGGCTGGACATCCTCAACACCCCATTATGAAGAGAGTTACCTATATACCAATACCTTGAAGAGGGATCAAGACCAATGTAATTATCCTCACCTAATTGCTGGTGTAAGTGAAAATTAATCTCGTATGATAATTGACTTGAGTGCTTTGAATGTGCTTGAGACTGGAAATCTAGGTAATTTGAGCTTAGAAATGTTGTAGATGGTAACATGTAGAAGTAGGGTAGAATAAAGATTGATAACATTAAATGTGCACAACTTATTCCAAGTTTCTATATGTTATTTTCATATTATTTCCATCTAGTGGTTAGAGGGATAAAAATCATGTATATATATTATTACGGTACAAGTGCTAAAAAGGTCTAGGCCAACCCTAGGAGGTCTAAGATTTGAAAATATATAGGTTTGTGAAAAAAGGAGGGAAAGGAAATTAACACTATTATTGGGACACTATCACCATGTGGTGCTACTATCCTTATTATTAAACTAGTGTCTACATGGTAGAACACTAGGCATGAAGGGCCATGATGCAAGAATGAAGGTTTGGGACTACTTTAGGGATTATTAGGGACACCTATGGCCCATACTAAGGCTAGATACATGTGATAATAGGTTATAAGATAGGTCTAAGGATAAGATAGGGATAGGTAGTGTCAATTATTACTCTTATCATTCAAGTGCCACTTTTAGGTGATTACACCGAGCAACCTGCAAAAGTATGGATTCTTAAGATATAATAATTGCAAATTGAGCATAATGAATCACATGTGCATAATGAATCAAGTATTACAAGTGAAAGAAAGTAAAAAATAATTTATTATTTCATATTTATGTTCCCATCAAGTTGGAAATTCTCTTAGGTCTTAAATTCTAAAAAATTTAAAGCAAAGATGCAATGATTTAACATTACATCTATCAATATAGCATGACCCACACATACACATCAATAAAACAGTCATAAAATATATGCATTATTTTAGCCATTTAATTTAATTTTAGGTTAATTTCCCTCTTTATTTTAAAACCAATTCAAATACTTCAAAAATAACCATATTTCTACACAATCTTAATGACATCCACTTATTATCTATCATGCATTGGCTTCTATTGCACTTAAATGCTTACATATCCCTACTTTTAAATATTACATGAGAACATATAGACCCTTCCCCATTTGAGGAGCACATACATTATTATATGTCTTAATCATTCCATCTACACTACTATGAATCATTTACACACACATTGAGGGCATCTTGCTTTCCTTCATTATTGTCACATTATGCTTGTTACAATTATTCGAATCTCTCACACTTATTCTATTTTTAAAGATTTAATTATTGACACCTTATTTTTTTTAAATATTTTTACATTTAAATATTTAAAAAATTTCCAAAAAAAATTCAAATATTTCAAAATTCCAAAAAAAAAGAAACATTTTAAAAATAACAAAATCAACATATTTTCAAAAAACCAAAATTAGGACATACAAACATTTTTCAAATATTGCTAGCTTAATTTATCTATGTTAGATAAATAACATATTTAAATTTTAAATACACATTGATTTTCATGAGGTTTTTGAGTGTGATACAGGACATACTTTTACATGGTTTTGATGTCGGGCTTCCCTTATTACCCAACAACCTTGCTAAGTTGGTGACATCTCTTAATTCTCCATGAACACTTCAACTAGGTTTTATTTATCCACAAACATTATAAAATATTGGGCTATATATCATATTAAAAAAATTCTATTCACTCATAAGCTACATTGTGTTACATGAATATGTTATTTTCTAACAATGTCTTTATAAACTACTTTCGTTTACACTATGTTTATTTTCAAATTTTACTAAATGGTAAGTTCAAGCTTACTTATTGTGTGTGGCCTTGGCCTTGTTTGTGAAACATTTATAGAAACTTGCTTATGTGACATTATTATGTCACTCTTGTGTGCAACCTTGGCATTTTATGTGGGACCTTGGCCTTGTGTGTATGTGACATTTATTTATCCCTTGTATGCAACCTTTATGCCTTACATGTGTTATTATATACAAACCTCATGACATTGTATGACATTACTTGTATGCTTATTATTTTTTACTCTGGTGCCATGATTTATATCATGCATTGATCCTACTTATTACATATATTATTGTGTCATCACCTATATCATGCATATATTACTTATGTGCTTCAATGCTTTATCTATCTACCATATTTTCAAAATGCAATTCAAATGTTACATCATATACCCTGATGCAAATATAATTCAAATATTTGCATGATACTACATGATTATATATTTTGCATGTTACATCATTCTTATTTTGAGATAAGTGACTTACAGGCTATGTCCCTTATCTCAAAATGGGCACATCAAAATGGGCTTATCTTGACAAGTCAAGTCTTAATGATATATTTTTTAGATTTATGGCATTGTGCAATTTCAAAAGTTACAGTGGAAAAGTTTCAATAATTTATAAATTACAAATTTGAAAATGATTACAAGTGGAAAAGTTTTAATCAGTTACATGCTTTCAATAGTTGAAAAGTTCAAATAGCATTCAATATCAATTCAATACAGATATAGGGGGAATTATACTTGTTCATGTCCATGTTTATAATATGGAAATTTAAAATTTAAAATTTTGAGTTTCCAAGTTGTAAAGTTTTGAAAAAAAATCTAGATCTGTCTGAAATGGTGTGATTTATCTTCATGTTTCAAGTGTGCCATGTTAGAGTCTAGTGAAACTCAACATCTATGGTTATAATTTTTCAAAGATGTAACGAGCCACATTTCATATTTATACCGCTTAATTATTTTATATAGTACTCTACATATTCAAATGAGAGTTAGAGCACAATATATCTGAATCAAGAGCATTCAAAGGTTTTCAAATTGAGACTTGATCACTCTCAATTCACCACAGGTTCATCATTTCTCAAGATACCTAAATAAGAGGCAAGCACCTCTCCATTTAAAAATTATAAGGTAATTAGATTGCATACCCTTTCAAGTGTATACTTTTATTTCTCTCTTCATAAATTTAAAATTCAAGTTTCAAAATTTCAACTTTCAAATATGGATAATAACTACTTTTAGTGGCATTAGGTTTTTCACTAAAGCTTTTACACAATCAAGCTTGTATACACACTCATGTTCATATATGATTTAATATAGTAATTTAAATTATTTCATCACCATAATAAAGTGAGGGAAAACATAGACACACAAATTTAATCATTAAAGTTCTTGACAATATCTATTTTTAACCCCTTTACCCTGCTTAGTCTATTCACCATTTCAATAACTCATAATATATAAGAGAGCCTTAACTATCTTAAAAACACTAAAATTTTGATATAGACATCCCTATTTTAGACACATTTATCCCTATTTAGCTTAAAATATTTTTTTAGACCTATCTCAATAATTTATGGTCTTTTGGGACAAGTTTGTACTAGGTCATACATCACTGCACTAGGGCATTATCCACTAGTGTAACATTGTCCCCCATGCTCCAACAATAAATTTTTTGAATTGATAAATTTCAAAACAACTCTCCTAAACATTTCATAAATATGGTTAACAAAAATATTTTAAATATTCTCCTATATAAGCACATCAAGGCCACTCATTACACCCTTGAATACTTCACATAGAAATTCTATTGTACACTGAGCAAAAGAGTGCCATTTATTCTAATTTAAATTTTACAACATTTTAATAGTCATAGGCTAGGTTTAAATGTTATTTATTACAAATCAATGACATCTAGTATCAAACATCTCAATCAATCTTCTAGAATTAGTCATATAGTTGTACAATCACAAATCACATAATCACCATAGGAGGGAGAACTACATTAGATCAAGGTCCATTTGGCCTATGTAGCCAACACTCAATTACATGGGATTTTTGAGGCCAAATAAGCTATTTCCCTTACCTATTTCCCTCATTTTGTATTTGATATCTATCTTGTTTATTATGTAGGATATAGAATTTTAACTTTTACAAATATTTCGTGTGGTAACATAACACAAAATTTATGAATAAATTTTCACAAGTAGTTACACTGACCTAGATTGGAAAATTAGGCACATGATCAACTAGGATATGACCATAGCCAGTAGAAAAGGCTACAGTGTGACCCTACCTACCTCTTGAAAACTTATTCCAATGAAATTGAAATTATTATTTTCTACTATGACACTATTTTTAGGCCATTTAACATAATTTTAAATCACATCCATCTTGCACAATTAGAGTTAAATATATTTTAGGGAGGTTTGCACATCCTTTGGACCATTTAATATTTTTAGTAAATTTTAAATTCTATAACATTTTGTATTTTAATGTATTTCAATATCATATGTATATATTCCAACATTTCATTTTCAATAGTATAATTTATTTTATTTGGAGTTAATTCAAATTAAAATAGACTAAACAATAATCCAAACTTTACAATTTCTAAAATAAAATAAAATAATGTGTGTTTCAAGATTTTCCTTTGCTCAATTGAAAAGTATGTTAATATAAAAGTGAATCTTAGAGTCTTGACTTGTCAAGGACTAATAAGAAAGGAAAGGAAAATCATTTTTAAGGTCCATGATTCTATATGCCTTGGTCAGGGTGACCTAAGTATGCTTCAAATATGAGATGTGCATACCTTACCCCTACAAGGTTTGAAATTGTGATATCCTTTTAATGGGAAGAAGTTTTCACCACTCAATCCACAATGGATGTCAATCCACACATTTTAAACAATTAAGTTTAGAAAATAGAATATAAATTACTTGCATCAATATTTAAAAGGTATTAAAATAAAATACAAGAAATGATTGATAAATAAATAGACTAAAATGACTAATATATCAATATGTGGGTTAATACTAATGTTAAACAAGTTGAGTGTGATTTATAAAATAGACTAGGAGTCTATGAATAGGTTGAGGAAAATAAGGTTGGATTTGGTTGAGGGTAGGTGGATGAAAATATCTTGCAATTATTTCTTACCGTAGTGACCATCGATGGTTGGTGTGACTATTAGTAGTTGAGGTGACCATAAATGGTTGAGGTAACTATGACTGATTGGTTAGATCATTGATGGTCAAGGTGACCATTGATAGTTACTGTGTGTTTTTTTTGGGTGATAAAAAGGTCAGATTAATGGGGTCACAAAAGGGAATTCTAGGAGATTGGTTTGTGCTACGCTGCTTATGAAATGAAAAAGTAATTGATAGACTGAAAATAAATGCTTAGCTTACCAAAGATTGATCAAATTAATGGTTGAGGTAGTTGGCTCATTGATGGAGAGTAGCATGATTTTGATAGAGTAATGATACTTGGATATTTATTAAGGGATGATAACACTTTGGCTCTCTGATGTGATGGCTAGATCACTAGATTGCTAGAAGAAGTGACCTACAAAGAAACTCTAGATGCAAAATCTCTTGAAGTCATGGATCTTTTTCACATCCTACTCCTCTATTATTATAGGCAAGGAAAGAGAGGTGAAATAAGATGTTAACAAGGGTTCAAAATTATTGTCTAATATTAAATCATGCATGCATTGTCTCATACATAAATTAGATGAGATAATTATAGAAAAGTAAGTCAGAGTGATGGGTCAATTAAGTTGGTTTAGATGGTGGAACTTGATCATCGATAGTTAGGGTGAACATTGATGGTTAGGATGACCATTATTGATCAAGGTTCAAAGTAATTTTGGGTTAAAAGAATGGGTTTAGTCAGTAAGTTAGACTAGTGTTAGGTAGGTTTGGGGTTGAATAGTCTAGGCTAGGCCCAAGGGGGTCCTAAGGTGGTCTAGGGGAATTACAATATTTAGAACCATCATGCATGGATTTTTAATGTCTACATTTGGCCTTTTTTTTATGTGGTTTGTATCAATGAGATACAAAATTTAAATGGATTATGGGTTAAAGGTTTAGTTTCCTTAAGCATGGGAGGAGGTGTTCCCCCTCAAACCAGGAGTTGATGAGGTAAAAAAATCAGGTGTAGGTTTGATGAGTGGTGAAGGTGAAGATTATGATGAAGGTGGATGTCATGAAGGTGGGTGATAGGTTGGGTACTGAAGTGAAAACATTCACACAAAGTATGAAAAAAGTGTGATAGCTAAGATCATGCATTGACTAGGTTGCCATAGTTAGCAAAAATAAAGGTCAGTGTTAGAAGAATAAGTGACAAGTGGACCACATGAATTTAGTTAGGTGTGGTGGGTGGGAACACTTGTAAACACAAGTATCTTAGGTAAGGTATGTGTTTTCATGGGTATACAAAGTAGGAAGTGCTCCCAATAAAAACACAAATGAGTCAAGTGTAGTCATGGGTATCCAAGGTTGAAAGTGCTCTTGAGAAGACACCAATTGGTTGAGTGTGTGCAAGGTAGCACAAGTTAAAAAATGGTCAACATGGAAATAATTGTCATTATGATAAAAAAGGACCCAAAAAAATCCATTCTAAAGCATGTGTTAGTTGTGCCAAAATAGACCAATGGTGAGATGACAAGGTGGTTAGTATAGTAGGTGGAAAAGCTAGTCTCCATAGGTGGGTTCTAGGTGTGGGTTTTAATTTTTTTTTTAAATTAGTTGGGTGAAAAAATTCTAGGAGCCTAACCATGAATGATTAGGGTCCTCAGGGTCAACTGTCAATAGTCACCCTGACCATCGATGGTTAGGGTGTAAAACCCTAAAAGGTAGAAAATAAAAGTAACTCAAAGGAGTCATTTTCAATCATTTATGATTTTTGACTTTGGTGACTTGAGTCTTAGCATTTTATGTAAAAGCTCTGATGGTGACTTACTAGTGGGTGGGTTTTTGAGTGGGATTGACTAAGTAGACTGAGTGGATTGAAGAGGATGCATGGTGGATGTGGATGATGTTGGGTAGTGGGTCCCAAGATTCCTCCTTGATGATGGTCAAAGAATAAGGTAGGGGTTGCATTAATTGGATAGATTAATGTTGAGTTGGCATCATATTTGAGTTTGGTTATTTTTGTATTGTCTTATTGGGTGGGTTTTGGGTTTGACCTAGATATTAGGTTTTTGCATTATGTTTGTTGAAATTTGTGGGTAAAAATTGAAATTGAGAGGGTAGGTAGGTTGAGAAAAGGGTAGAAGACAAAATTAAGGGAATTATCTATTAGATGGGGGTGTTTGGGTAGGTTTTGGGTAGGGTAGGGTTTGAGACATTTCCCCTAGTAGTCACACATAATGACCATCGATGGTCATCCCAACCTTTGATGATCAATGATCAACAATAGAATGTCTGCTTGACTATCGATGGTCATAGTGACCATCAGTGGTCATAATAACCATCGATAGTCAACCAAGTGGCAAAGTGTGTTTTAATAAGAAGATAAAGTTAAGTTGTAGGTTTGAATGTTATAAAGTTAGTTAAATGGGGTGTCAAGGGTAAAACCTTAGGTAGTAGCTTTAAGGTTGTAGTGATGGATGAGGTCAAAGGGGTGGTTATGGTCACTAGATAAGGGGTAAGGGGCAAATAGTTGATGATGAGGGTGTAGGGCAATAAGTCATGGTTTAAGTGTTAAAGGTAGATAAGATGGGTTAAGAGGTTGATTTTATAGGTAACATAGTATAGGGGACTAAGTTATTTTATATCAAACATTTATAGGTACAGGAGTATATCCAAATGTGAGATCAGGTGCCTCAGATATTCATTGAGATTCATCAAGGGATGACTATTGATGACTAGACACATATGGAGGAGGTCGATCTTAGAGTGATACTACACTATCAACATGTGTTGTAGGATGTGATGATGATCATGGCCTTCATCATGAGATGAGATCTGACTATGAACACCTTTATCTACCCATTGGTGAGATGATGATCTTTATAAAGGATGTGCATAGGATTACATGGCTACCTATTCAGGGGTGGCTAATTTATGACATCAATTAGGAGGAGAGAGATAAGCTCTTAGAGCTACTATACAAAGATGACCATGATCTCATTATATGGTATGATGGAAGATTTAGCTACACTCCACTCTATCAGAGGGCAAACGGGAAGAGGAGACTACTGATGATGATGATGATCACAAAATCCTACTTTGTTATTCTAGATTCAAGTAGTAGGAGGTTTCCTTATCTAATGTTGGGGGTTTTGGTTGAGATGCTACTTGGTCACATAGTGTTTGGTTGGGTTCCTATGATACTAGTCTAGATATATAATAAGTTATGGGGTTTCAGAGCTCATATAAGATATTGCATCAATGTTAGGTACATGTTACACTACTGGGTATATGAGCACATCCAAGTTCTATGGCTGATGGGATTGTTGTGGGAGGGACATGCCTAGATGGACCCCATAGTTAGATTCATTAGGTAGAGAGATGATTTTGATCTATTAAAACTAGGTAAAGGGGTGCATGACATTGATTAGTTTAGAGGTGCACTAAAGGAATTGGTTATTAGTGAAATGATCTAGAGGCCATATATTAGGTTTCTAGAGTGGGTTGGATATAGGAGACACACATTATCCTTATAGAGTTACAAGTGGATCCTTAGTAGGTGGGATGGGGAAGTAGAGATCATCCCATTTGATAGGGTGTGGAGATAGTTTATCTTAGTATAGGGGATTGCAAGTCCATTTCCTTAGATATAGGTAGGAGGATGCAGAGATGCTACTACCTAAGCCATAACTAGTCTAGACTTTACTTAATCATGAGGAGTTTCTAGCTAGGGCTAAGATTAATGATGTAGGCTTTGTTGATGGTTACCTTACATGGTACCAGGCACTATATACAACAACATATTTTAGTGGTGATAATGGTGGTAAGTAGCCTATGGATGTTGACCTAGCTAGTAGAGGTCAGTAGGTACAGGTATAGGGGGTTACCCTAGGTACATAGGCAATAATGGTTCTAGGTACAACACAAGCTTAGGTCGTAGCTTTATAAGTTCAACTGGTAGTGGCATAGGGTTAGGTGGATGTAGTTATGAGTGAAAAGGATTAGGTTAGAGCTTCACTAGCCCTAGTTACCTACGAGAGAGACTCCTTGAGATAGACCAAAGGAGGAGTTAGAACACCTATAAGACCACTAATCACTATTCCCATGGCTTGATATCTAGCCATAGTGGAGGAGCTATGATACTATGAGGCATAGTCCTAAGACATTATCTTGATGAGCCCCTATGGGGAAAATATAAATCTAGTTTGGCAAGTGGTGCTAGTGTGGTGACACTAGGTCAATGGGATGCTTTTGTAGGTGGATAGGTAGGGACCTCAAGAGGATAGGTACTAGGAGACAACAATGCCCCAAGAGATAGTAGTGCCCTAGGGACATAATTATGTTATATTTTATGATATATTATATGTTGTTGTATATCATTTTGATACTAGCCTATGAGTTGATGTGGTGAGATGTACATTTTGAGAGAGACATGTATATTTTTGTATACATTATGATGTTATTTTTGATAGACTCATGATTTATAGATATGATCCTCATTTATTCTTTATCATTCATAGATTGCAATTTTATGCTTATGTTCATATTGTTGATTATTGATGATGTTATATTTATTATGCTTATGTAATGGATATGGATACTGATGTATACTCATCTAGATAGGCATGTGATAGCTTTTTATTTATGTTGATGATGATTCGTATGACTTCTATGGTTATGATGATGATGTTTATGCTAAAATTGAATGAGTATATGTTGATGATGTTTGATTATTGATTTATTGTTCATGTATGGTTTGATGTTAATATGATATTTGATGGATATGCTAATGATGTTTGTTTTTTATTATGATATATGTTCATATGATGTTATTATCATGGTTATTTTTCTTAAGGTAAAACACATAGAGTATATTAAATAACAACACTAGGTGTGAGAAAAAGAATATAATCAAAAGACAAACATCTTAGTGAAATATAAACTAGCCATGATAGTATAAGAAGAGGGAACAATGCTTATTCTTTGGTAAGGACTAATAGAAAACCCAGAAATGGATTGGCATAAGGATTATAATCCCTTCAAATGTTTTGAATTATAATTTGTTAGTTGGTTAAAAGGTGTCTTGATCATGTAATGTCAAGTCAGCTCAAAATCCCTTACTTATAGTATATAAAGGGGAGATGAAACATTCATGTAAAACTAGCATGCCTCTTTTGGAGGTTACCAAGAGTCAGTATAAACAAGTCTACATCATACAAAGTTTAGAATGATTGATGTGGGAAGTCTACTCATGAGAGTTGGTTCAAGCTTTCAAAATTATTGCCTATGAGAGATGATTGTAACTTTCAAAATTCTTTAGTCTTTTTTTTTGTGTTTGCTTGATAATGGGTCTTTTGATTATTATGTTATTACTTGGGAGGGTTGGGGAAGTTGATCGATGCAAGAATCTTATAATAAATTATGAGGCTTAGATAAATTCTTTATTCAGCCATCCTTCAAGGGAGTGGTATAAGTTTATGTGCTTTATTGAATGCCTTTTTATAGATATCATTCAAGGGAGTAGTCCACCTTACTTGTAGTAATTTTGATATGTTTTTGGAAACCGTCCTTCAAGAGATTAGTCTATGAATGCTAGGGATGACCCATGTTTATTTTTGGCAATGACTTTGCTTTTTATTATTGATTTGGCTTGAAATAGACTTGCTTATAAAGACTTAAGGGTTTACATTTATGAAGGCAAAACTAAAAGCACAAGAGGTTGATTAGGTGTAAAAAGGTTTAGGTGATAATGATCATGGGAATCTGTCCTATAAAAGGGGGAAAAAGTACCATGAGAATCATGCCATGGGTAGAGCTATGGTACCCATTGTTCAATATTAGGCTATGATTGTGATGGATAATCACATGATTTAGTTTTAATTAGGTTCCCCTAAAATGGGTAGATGAATGTGGTTTGAGAGCAAGGGATGAGCTTAAGTTAGACAAAAAGGTGAGTTTGATCCTATTTAAGAAAATAAAGGACGTAGGTGCAAAGCATTGAGGGGTTAAGGTTATAGGTTGCCTTTAAGAGAAGATAACTGGTAAGCTCATGATCCATACTTTTGGGTTATGATATAAGGTCCAAGCTAATTAAAAGTAAGCTTTCCACACTTTATTTTCTTTAGATTGGTGACATGTTGATTTTCCTTTAGAATGAGGTCTCTAATTTTGAATTATCACACTTTAAGGTGTTTTTATCAGCACATTTGATGCGCTCTTGATAGACATGAAGATAGGTGAGGGTGGCTAAATGATGCTCATCAAGTATCCCAAGCTGGGCTAAATGATTTGGCAATAATCATCTTTAGAAATGAGATATTGAAAAAAATGCAAAGATAAGGAATTTGGACCTCAAGAGGTAAGACAACCTTAGCTCCAAACACAAGGGAAAATGGTGTAGCACCTATAGGGTTTTGAATGTTGGTACAATATGCCCACAAGGTTAAAAAGATATGTAAATGCTAATTTCAGCTAGAAGAATTGAACATCTTAGTGAGCATGTTGTTAAGAGTTTTGTTAGAGGCTTCTTCCTATCCATTTGATTGAGGGTAATATAGAAATGAGAAACTTAAGTTAATAGCAAATGCATCACAAAGACCTTGGACTTGTTTATTTTTAAAATATTTTCCATTATCAATGATAATTTTATGAGGAACACCAAAATGATAGATGATGTGATGGTTGATAAAGTCAATCATCTTTTTGGATTTGGTCAAGACAAGAGGAATAGCTTTACCATTTGGTAAAGTATTTAGTCATGGTGATGATATAATGGTGTCATTATGAATAATGGGGGTTAATTTCACCAATAAGGTCTAGACCCAATTGTGAAAAGGGATAGAAATTAGTAGATATACGAAAAATATGGTTAAGTGTGTGATGTAAATTAGAATGTTGTTGAAACTTAACACACTTTTTCACATAATCATAATAGTCTTGGTTAAGGCTAAGCTAGTAATAGATAAGGTAAAGGAATTGTTTATCTACTACAAGGCCACTAAAGTGTCCCCCATAGATTCCAGCATGTGTTTCCCTAATAGCATAAGAGGATTCATGATTGCATAGGTAGTAGAAGAGGAGACCATCAAAGTTAAATTTATAAATAATTCCTCCCATGATGGTAAAACATGAGGTACTCTAGATAAACACTCTTTGAGCATTACTAGAAAGACTAGAAGGAATGATGGCAAGGTTAAGATAGTTGAAAGACTACTGATACCAAAGGTCAGGTTAGGTCTCTACCACATTAAAGATGGTGGTATAATATAGTTTGACATAAGAGGGCTAGGTAAGTCTATTGATAATTACATATAGCTTAGATTCAGAGGGTGTAGATGGGATTTGAGAGGTGAGGGAAGCCATAGTGTCAACAAACTTATTGGTAGATCATGGGTTGGATTAGATATGGTAGTGTTTAAATGATGTTAAGAGTTTATCAACTATTTATTTGCACTATTAAAAAACATCATTCTTGCACTAGTATATGCCATTTATTTGATTGACCACAAGTTGGGAGTCACCAAAGATGTTGATCATTTTGACTCCCAAGGCTAAGGTAGTTTGAAGGCCTATTACTAGGGCTTCATACTCAACCATATTATTGGTACATTCAAAATCAAGATTACAAGACAAAGGAAGAGGTTCACCATCAAGGGTAATAAATATGATACTAGCACCTCTACCATGTTGACACTTTAATCTATCAAAGAACATGGTCACTTGATAGATAAAGTCTACCTGAGAGAGGGTCATGATGTACTCATTGGGAGACTCAAGAGGAGGAGGTTGGTTGTTTGACAATGGTGCTTCAACCAACTAGCTAGAAATTACTTTCCCTTTAATTAAATTTTCCTAAAGAAACTCAAGGTAAAAATTTGATAAAAGCATGAGATATTTGGCCATATGTCGGTTTTGGTATGGCTTAGAGTGCATATACTTGAGTGGGTCGGTATTGGTTATGACATAGGTTTTGTGGTTAAGAAGGTAGTGGTGAATTTTAGTGGCCATAAAGAGTAAATCCAAGAAAATTTTATTGATATGGGTGTACTAAGTCTCATACTCTACAAGTGTGTGGCTAACGAGTAGACTGCTTGCTCTTTATGTTGTTCCTCTCAATGAGCAAACATTGCCCCTAGGAAATGGTTAGTGGAGGAGATATAAAGGTAGAAAGGTTGGTCATCCTTGGGAGGGGGGAGGACATGTGGATAAAAAGGTACTATTTGAGTGAATCAAAGGCCTTTTGATAGTCTTTATTCCACTTAAATTATACATCCTTCTTTAAAAGGTGATGAAAGGGCTAACATTAGTCTGAGAGCTGGGAGATAAAGAAAGGAATGGATTGGAGCTTTCCCTAAAAACTATGGAGCTACTTGAGGTTGGTTAGAGGAAA
This sequence comes from Torreya grandis, assembly GCA_037957365.1. Taxonomy (NCBI): domain Eukaryota; kingdom Viridiplantae; phylum Streptophyta; class Pinopsida; order Cupressales; family Taxaceae; genus Torreya; species Torreya grandis. The sequence continues at coordinate 1,904,715 of JARHVA010001589.1, forward strand.
CATGTCATGGATTATTTTGATTTTAATAGGATCAACTTTGATTCCCTTAAGGTAAATGATAAAGCTAAGGAGATTTCCTAATAAGACCCCAAAAATGCACTTCTTAGGGTTAAGGTAGACATGGTAATGGATGAGGTGCTCAAAGATAATTTTGATAATCACCAAATTATCCTTATGATATTTTGATTTCCCAAGAATATCATCCACATAATCCTTGACAATTTTTTGGATAAGGTCATGGAAGATGTAGGTCATAACACTTTGGTAGGTTGCATCAGTGTTATTTAGTTCAAAAGGCATGACCCTATAGCAGAAGGTCCCCCATGGGGTGATAAAGGTGGTCTTGTGTTGATCTTTGGGGGAAATAAGGATCTAATTGTAACCCAAGAATCCATCCATGAGGGATAACATCTCATGGTTGACTATAAGATCAGCTAGTTGGTTAATGTTTGGTAAAGGGAAGTTGTCTTTAGGGTAAACAAGGTTGAGGTCATGAAAGTCCACATAGGTGTGTAGTCCCCCTATGGATTTGGTGATAGGTATGACATTTGAGACCCACTGAGGGTAATCAATTGGTTGAATGAAATTGATAGATAAGAGATGTTGAAGTTCATATTTGATAAGAAGTGTTATGCAAGGGTATATTCATCAAAGTTTTTACCTAATGGGTTTGTCATCACATTTGGTGACTATGTTATGGGTGGTAATGGTAGGGTCAATTCCTGGCATATCACTATAATACTAAGAAAATGTTATGCTATAATATTATAAGAAAGAGGGGAAGTCTTGAATTTCCTCAGAATTTAGTGATTGGCTAATTTTAACAATGTAGGGGTTGTTTAGAGTGCCTAAGTTGATATCCATGGTGGATTCATTCAACATGGTCAAAGTCTTAGGAGGAATGGATTTGTGGATGGAAGAATCCAATGCACCAAGATAGGTGAGAATGATTCATCATCCTGATACTCAATCATATTAATGGTAGGAAATTCATATCCTATCATCTCAAGATGGGTCAAAGGGATGGTTATGGTTGCCCCATATTTTTGATAAGTTAGGGGTCTAAGGCTGATCTTGTTGATGAAAAAAAAGTTAGGGGGGATGATGTCATCATACTCACACTCAGGTAGAGAAGAGGTTGGTGAGGAATGGATGTCTTCCTAAAAAATGGTGGTGGTAGGTGGTTTGGTGTTCTTCTAGTTGGGAAGAATGAAACTAAGGCCATGTTTTTCATGAGGTTTTCTAGTCTCAATTGAAATCAACTCATGTGGGCCCTACTCATATCATCCAAGACCAAATCCTTTCCAAGCACACATGTAGAAGTATGTCTTGGAAAAGTCTAGGTTTTCTAGATAGGAGAAGCTAGAGGTGAATGGTCAAGGTGAAAATGAGGTGAAACAATCATCAAGTGGTTTGTCAAGTCCCCCATAGATGAAATGGGTTTGATAGTTTGAAGGTCTAAGGGGAATAATGACTTTGATATTGGGGTCATAATCAGGTTGGTGGTCAAGTTTCTCATACTCTTGGGGAGTAGGGAAAGTTTCAAGGGTGAGGAGGTGATATTACCCAAGTGAAAGATGTTGGAATGTCAATTCCATGTCATTAATGGTGGGGATTTAGTCTAAGGGGATCAATGAGCTCGTAGATGCCTTGTTAGTCAAAGGAGATAAAGATTCATCCTTCATGGTTGAGGGTTTATCTTTGGTTAATGAGGGTATGCTAGATGGAGGTAGGATGATGTCATTGGGTTGATAAGTCAAATTGCATGATGAAAAGGGACTTGGGTCAGCTTGTATAGTGACAACCTGACCTTCATGCTCAATTTTGATGCAACGATGAAGGGTGGAGGGTATAAAAACCATGGAGTAGATCTAAGGTCATCTCAACAAAACATTGTACTATAATTTGACTTCTACTACATAAAAGAGTTTGGGGAGTGTGTAAGGCCCTAAATAGATATGAAAGATAATAGTTCCCAAAGTAGTGGCCATGGTGTCATTGAAGGATTGGAGGATGGTAAAGGTTTTAGACATGACATTATTTGTTAGATTGAGTTCATCATAGGCATGAGAAAAAATGATATTAATACTAGCTCCCCCATTAATCATGACCCATTCGATGTAGATAGTGATGAAAAGAGGGGGATTTGGGTCTTCAATATGGATAGAAGGTATTTTCAAATCCTTGAAGGTGACAGGGTTGGAAATTTGGAAAGTGCCAAGAAATGCTACTAGAGGTTGAGGGTATTCGAGTTGGACCTATATTGATTGCAATGCCTCTATCATTGCTTGGAAATGATGAGGTGAGGTAGAAATAAATTTGTATAGGCTCATATTTATCGAGGTTTGGTGAAGTTGTTTAAACACCACTCTCTTAATTAACTTGGAGGGGTTGGATTGAGAGGTACCTAAGATAGATACATTGGGTTTGGACAAAGTTGGAGGTGCTTGAGTTTGAATTGGTTGGGAGGTGTAAGATGGGTATGTCCATGGGATGGAAACTTTAGCTTTCCCCTTATCCTTTTGTTGAGAATGTGATCAGGTAACCACATGGAGAGTATGGATAGAGGGAAGAGTTGGGGTAGGAGATTGGTTTGGTTCCTCATCACTTTGAGGTGGGAGTGGGTGAGTAGGTAGGAATTGGGTAGTGGTTATTATTTGTTGGGTTCATAGTAAGCTCATGGGAGGTTCCTTTTTTAATAGATCATCCTCATCATAGAGCTGATGGTTTATGGTTTGGAGAGCTTTACAATTCTCTATGTCATGCCTAGGTGTCCTATGATAAGAGCATACTTGGTGGTCATTATACCAGATGGGTTTTAGAACTATAAGATAAAATGGTTTGATAGGGGGTAAAGTCAAGAAAGAAGCTTGTAATTAACCTTTGGAAAATATTTGAGTAAGACTCAGCTAAAGGTAACAAGGGTTTAGAGGTTATAGCTTTGGTTGGTGAGATGGAAGTCTTTTTAGAAATGGGCTTGGAGATAGAAGGTTTGGGTAAGTTGGTGTTCTTAGTTGATGATTTTGGTTTTGGTAAGGTGGAAGTTGATAAGTTAGAGGTAGGAGGTTTCAAGGTAGGTAGTTTTGTTATTGATGGCTTAGTGAAGATGGGTGTGTCAAAAAGTAAGTGTGCTAGTGTAACCAACATTGGTGGGTGGGATTTGGTTGAGCTAGTTAGATTCCCAATCAAAGTGGAGGGATGAGGCCCAAGATCGAGGGAAAGGTTGAGGGAGGTATAAGTTTAGCCTTTTGGCCTTTTAGTGGCTTTACCTCCTTGGTCGATATGGTTTGATGCTTGGTTGGTGGGTTTGGTGAGGTTAGATCTAGTTTTGAGGATGGGTGATTAAGGCTTGGCATAGGGAAGATGCCAAGGTTTATGGTTGGTTTAGTTGGAGAGGATGATTTGACTGTTTAGGATTTGGTTGCATTGGATGGTTGAGAAATTGATAAGTTGGTAGAGGTTTTTGGTTATTTGGTCGATAAGATAGGGGGTTGGATAATAGAAGTGGTGGGTTGGTCCATCAATGAGGTGGTTGGAGGTTCCTATTTGGTGATGTAAGGGAGCTCTAATTGTTTCCAAAAAGTGGCTCAATCTAGATCAAGTTTGGAGATAAACTTCAATCTTTGAACTAATCTAGAGAATGGTTTGGAGACTTATTGGAAATATTATCATTGATTTCAAAGGTCTAGAATTGGTGATAAAGGCCCCATAACATTTAATGATGTTTTTAATATTCATATCTTGGCTAATATGTGTTGATATTTATTTACTATTAACAAATATATTTTTGGTTGCATAAAAATCAAAAGAGGGCCCATGGAGAAGTTAAAGAGTCACAGAGTAAAGACAAAAGAAGAATGGGAGACATTTTCCTATAAAAAGTCATCTTGAGGAATTTCAAGAGTCACCAAGTGAAGACAAAAGAGGGTATGATGAATTTTTCCATGAAGAGACATCTTAAGGAAATTGAAAGGCCATGAAGATAAAGACAAAAGGGGAAAGGATCAATTTGCTCATGAAGGGTCACTATGTGACTTTTTAAATGAAAGGATATAAAGAGTCATGCAAGTTTGGCACCATTTTCCATGAGGATTGAAGGGACACAAAGGGTGAATGCCAAAGATCATTTAGAAAGCTATAAATAAAGTCTTGAGATTCCATTTGTAATATGCAAGAGATTGCATGGTTTGTATTTGTTTTATATAAGAAAAGAGGAGAGAATAGAAAGATATATTGTAGAGTTATATCATGTGTTGAGTAGAAAAAATTGAGAGATAGTTGTGCTTTATACATAAGAGGGATTGGTGCTCCTATGGGTTGGTGCTCACAAATATTTGCAAGGGGTTAGTGCTCATAAATAATTACTATGTTGGTGCTCGATAAAGGGGTTGGTGCTCCTACAATTTGGTGCTTGAAAACTTTGTAATTTGAGTTGGTGCTCTTTCATATACTTGAGATTATTTTCCATGGTTTTTCCCATTTTGGGTTTCTATATAAAAATCTAGTGTCTTTCTCTCTATCTTGTGTGGTGTATATTGCTTTTAGTTTTATTGCATATCTTGAATGAATGGTTAAGTGGAATTTGATTAAGTAAAAGATTTATAAGATATATGATATAATGATTCACCCCCCCTCTCAGTATATCCCATGCTTAACATTTGGTATCAGAGAAGGTTCCTTTTGAAAAAGTTTTATAGCTTGAAGGTAGATCAGGGAAAGCACGATGGCTGGATCACATGAAGGTTTTTTCTAAAAATAAGGCACCTTTATTTGATGGGACAAATTATGCTTTTTGGAGCATAAGGATGAGGACTTATTTTATGGCCCTTGGATTCGACATTTGACAAGAAGTGGTGGAGAAATATAAAGAGCCAAAAATACTTGTAACTACTTCAGCAAAAAAGAAGGCAAGTGAAAATAATGCTAAATCTTTAAATGCTATTTTATGTAGTTTATGTGAATTTAAATTTGTTAAAGTTATGCAATGTAAATCTTCTCATGAAACTTGGATAAAGCTTGAGAATATTTACAAAAGTGATGGAAAGGTTCAACAAGCTAAGCTTCAGACTTATAGAAGATAGTTTCAGAGTTTAAAGATGGACGAGGAAGAAAATATAGCAATTTATCTTTTGTGGGTTTATCAAATAGTTAATCAAATTCAAGGTCTTGGAGAAAATTTAGAATAATCGATTATGGTACAATTTTTTTTGAGATCTTTACCATTGAGATATGATGCAAAAGTTTTGACAATTGAAGAAATGAAGAATTTAGCCACGCTAAAGATGAATGAGCTACATGGTATTATTAAAACACATGAGATGCAAACTAAATAAAAGAAACCCTCAAAGAGAGAAGACGCTTTCAAGACATCAAAGAAAGAGAAGGTTAAGATTTAAGAATCAAGTGACAGCTCTAGCAATGATCAAAATGACAATGGAGCTTTATTCATCCACAAGCCAAGAAAGGGCACAGGTAAATATCAAGGAAAATTAACTTTTAAATATTTTAATTATGGAAAGATTGGACATTTTGTAGCTAAGTACCTATATAAAGGTAATGATGAAAATTAAGAAGGAAAGTATACATACAAGAAGAATTTCAAAGGAAAATTCAAGAATGGATTCAAGAAGAAGATTTTATATTCTAAAGATCCTAGATCAAACAAAGATAGTGGAGTTAGTGATTCAGAAGAAGATATTCTATTCATGGCCATACATGAAGATGCCTCTACAAATAAAAGTATAGATGATCAAGAAAAAGAATAGGATGAAGCCAAAGTGAATATAGAAGGAGAACTTGTTTGTGCCTTGGAAGAGTTAAAATATCTTGAGAAAAAGAATTGAAGATTAAAGCTCCAGATTGAGAAAAATGAAAAGGAGTCAAATGAAATAATTGAAGATCTACAAACACACTTTGAAGAAGCCAATAAGAATGAAATAGATATAACGACATAGTTGCAAAAAGTAAGAGAATAATGTGAAAGGTATGTTATTGAAATTGCTTCTTTAAAAGTAGATCTTCAGAAAACAAATAAAACAATCAATGATAAAGAAACCAATAATTTAAAATTTGAGAAAAGCACTGATATATTGAAAAAGATATTAGAAAGCCAAAAATCAATATCAAATAAGACAAGTATCAGATTTAAAAATAAAAAGAGCTATTTTAAAGCTCTTACAAAAGAGGAAACAAAAGGGAAGAAGTTAATAATATAGAGGACATCTCAAACAATAAAGGCTGGAAGGAACAAAGCTACAAAAGGCAATCAGGTCAGAGATACACAAACATGTTCTATTTTTATGGTTACTATTTTTATTGCAATGAATATGGTCATAAGAAAATAGAATGCTAGAAAAAAGATAATAATTTTAGAAACAAAGAGAAGGAAACTCATGTAGAGTCAAGCAAAAGCCACAACTCTTTTACTCCTCTATCAAGATTTAATGAAGAGGCCATAATATATTACAAGTGCAAAAAATTTAGACACATATCCCAGTAATCTAGAAGCATGTTTGAGTCAGTCAAGAAGGACCAGATTTTCAAGGCTCCATTCATCAAGAAGAAACTTTAGACAAGTTCATGGTAGAAGAAACAACATGAATAGTCTATGTTGGTACAGACAGCTTTGCAGGCAAAAAATGAAGAAAATCCATGGTTCATTTATAGTGGATGTTTGAGGCACATGATAAGAGACAAGATCAAGTTCATAACCTTGAAGAAGATCAATGGTGGCACAATGAAATTTGGAGATAATACTACTGCCAAAATTTTTAAAAAAGGTACACTAAGTTTGGATAATGGTAAAACTAAAACTAAAAATGTTTTGTATGTGAAAGGTCTTAATCATAATATTTTAAGTGTAAGTCAAATGTGTGATAAATATCAGTAAGAAACAAGTAGTCATAAATCTTCCAAAGATTACAAAGCCATCCAACATGCTTTGTGAACCTTCTCAGCATGGGAAGCAGGCTAGAAGGTGGTTCAAAACAAAAGAATACTCGACCAATTAGATGTTAGAGCTTATTCACACTAATTTTTGTGGACCTATGAGAACTCAAAGTACTCAAGGTGAGAAATATTTCATGTTTCTTATTGATGATTTTTCACATATGACTTGGGTAATGTTTCTAAAGAAAAAATTAGAAGTTTCAGACATTTCAAAGCATTCAAAGCATTAGTTGAGAATAAAACTAGCTTGAAGATTAAGTGCCTAAGATAAAATTGAGGAGGAGAATTCATGTCAGATCACTTTATTGAGTATTGTGAAGACCATGGAATAAAGAGAAATTATTCAGTAGCTAGAACTCCACAACATAATGGAGTAGTTTAATGAAGAAACAAAATAGTTCAGGAGTTAGTGAGGATAATGCTAAATGAATTCAAGATACTAGGTAAATATTAAAGAGAGGTAGTTAGTACAATAGTGCATATCTAGAACACAACATTATTGAGAGTCAATAGTGACAAGACTCCTTATGAGCTATGGAAAGATCAACTAGCTACAGTTGATTATTTTAGAGATTTTGGTAGTAATGCTTCATAAAGAGAATCAATGAAATACTAGGTAAGTTTGAATCTAGAGAAGATGAAGGTATATTTCTTGGTTATTATTACAAAATTAAATCTTATAAATATTATAAAAAAAGAATCAAAAAAATAGTTGAAAGTATAAGTTTCAAGATATAAGAAGATGGAGCACAAAGATTTAGTGATCTGGTAGACATTCCTGAAATCATTGAAGAGAAAGATTTTGAAGAATTAGATGAAGATGAGAAGGATAAAAAGGACACCAAAATCCCATCCAAATATGTCCAAAGGAAACATAATGAAAGTGACATCATCAAGGATATAAATGAAGAAATTTTCACTAGAAGAGTGATGGTAAGTGAATCTGAACAAGTTAATTTCTCTTTGATATCCAAAATTCAGCCTAGAACTTTTTTAGAAGCTAGACATGATAAGCGATGGGTTAAGGCAATGGATGAAGAATTAAATTAGATAGAAAAAAATGATACTTGGGAATTAATACCTAGACCAAAAGATCATAATATGATAGAAACAAAATAGGTTTATAAAAATAAGGTGAATGAAAATGGAGAAGTGACCAAGAATAAAGCAAGATTAGTATGTAAAGGATATGCTCAGATTGAGGGAATATATTTTGAAAAAAAAATTGCACTAGTAGAAAGGCTAGAGGCTATTAGAATGTTTCTTGCATATGCAATGTTTAAAAATTTCAAAGTGTTTTAGATGGATGTCAAGTCTACTCTCCTGAATGGGAATCTAGAAGAGGAGGTCTACATTGAGTAGACAGAGGGATTTGTTCTATCAAATGATAGTAACCATGTATGTAGATTGAATAAAACACTGTATGGATTGAAACAAGCTCCCAAAGATTTGTATGTAAGACTTGATAAATACCTATAAGATCAAGGTTTCAAGAAAGGATTTGCTAACAGTAATCTCTACATTAAAATAGAAGGTGATCATCAGTTGATTATTGTGGTATATGTTAATGACATAATATTTTGAGGTAATATTGAAAAGATGACAAAAGAATTTTTTGACAATATGCAGAAAGAATTTGAGATGTCTATGGTTGGATAATTGATATTTTTCTTAAGGTTACAATTTTTTTAGTTAGATAAAATAATTTTCATATCTCAAAGTAAATATGCAAAATAAATATTTAAAAAGTTTGGTTTTGAGGATTGTGCAACAGTTGGTACACCGATGGGTACATGGAACAAGGTGAGAAAGGATGAAGATTCACCTATTGTAGATCAATATTTGTATAGATCTATGATTGGTAGTCTTTTATATTTAACAACATCAAGGCTAGACATTATGCATGTAGTAGGTGTGGTTGCAAGACATCAATCAGATCCAAAAATTAGTCATGTTCAGTTGGTGAAAAGAATTTTTAGATATATCAAGGGGACATTGGATTATGGATTGTGGTATCCCATAGGTAGAGATTTTACTTTGGTTGCTTATACAGATTTAGATTGGTTAGGTTGCTTGGATGATAGGAAGAGTACAAGTGGAGCAGATTTATTCCTTGATGATAGCTTAGTATCATGGTTAAGCAAAAAGTAGAATTCAGTATCACTTTCTACAGTTGAAGCAAAATATATTGTAGTGTTATTATGTTGTACTCAAGTGCTTTAGATGAAGCAAAATTTGGAAGATATCAAGGTAAAATATGATGAACTTATTTATATTTTTTATGACAACACAAGTTTTATTAATATTTCTAAGAATCTAGTGATGCATTCAAGAACAAAACATATTCCTATCAGATATCACTTCTTGAGAGAGCAGGTTGTAGATCAATAGGTTAAGATATAATATATCAGTACTACAGAGTAGATTGCAAATATTTTCATAAATGCACTACTAAAATACACATTTGAGTATTTACAAGAGAAGTTGGGAGTAATTTATTTTGCTTCTTGCCATTGAGGATTAGCATCAGTTGAGGGGGAGCTAAGTGTTAGCTCTAGGATAAGCCCTTTTTTATTGATGTCAAAGGGGGGGAAAAACATAAATAGGTACAAGTTACTGCAATAAGGGGGAGTCACTATATGTTTTTCAGATGGCATTATGTGTAGGTTTCAAGATGTGATAGTTTTAGTTTGAGGTTACCATCAATGACAAAGGAGAAGATTGTTGGAAATATTATCATTGATGTCAAAGGTCTAGCATTGGTGATAAAGTCCCCATAACATTTAATGATGTTTTTAATATTCATATCTTGGCTAATGTGTGTTGATATTTATTTAATATTAACAAATATATTTTTGGTTGCATAAAAGTCAAAAGAGGGCCCATGGAGAAGTTAAAGAGTCATAGGGTAAAGATAAAATAGGAATGGGACACATTTTCCCATGAAGATTCATCTTGAGGAATTTTAAGAATCATCAAGTGAAGACAAAAGAAGGTATGGCACATTTTTTCCATGAAGAGACATCTTAAGGAATTTGAAAGGTCATGAAGACAAAGATAAAAGGGGAAAGGATAAATTTTCTCATGAAGGGTCACCATGTGACTTTTCAAATGAAAGGATATGAAGTGTCATGCAAGTTTGGAACCATTTTCTATGAGGATTGAAGGGACACAAAGGGTGAACGTCAAAAGTAATTTGGAAAGCTATAAATAAAGGCTTGAGAAGCCATTTGTAATATGTAAGAGAGTGAATGGTTTGTATTTGTTTTATATAAGAAAAGAGGAGAGAATAGAAAGAGATATTGTAGATTTTTATCATTTGTTAAGTAAGCAAAACTGAGAGATAGTTGTGTTTTATACATAAAAGGGATTGGTGCTCATGTGGGTTGGTTCTCACAAATCTTTACAAGGGGTTGGTGCTCTTGTGGATTGGTGCTCACAAATAATTATTGTGTTGGTGCTCAGCAAAGGGGTTAGTGCTCATATAAGTCAGTGCTTGAGAACTTTGTAATTTGAGTTGGTGTTCTTTCATATACTTGAGGTTGTTATCCATGGTTTTTCCCATTTTGGGTTTCCACGTAAAAATTTGGTCTCTCTCTCTCTCTCTTGTGTGGTGCATATTGCTTACAATTTTATTTCATATCTTGAATGAATGGTTAAGTGGAATTTGATTAAGTAAAATATTTATAAGAGATATGATATACTTATTCACCCCCCTTCTTAGTATATCTAATGCTTAACAGGACTAGTCTTATTCCCTGGATAATGGGCTCAAAATAAAACTAATGAATTGAGAATATGGAGTGGTGACCTCATCATTTTCCTCAATCAAAGGATGCAAGGTTTGGATTGGTGGTTCCTTTATAGGAGGTGAAAATGTGGTGGTTTCTTCCTTGGTAATGATCTCTAAAGGGAAATTGAACTATTTGGTAGTTGAGGGAGAAGGTAAAGTGGTGATGATTACTTACTCAGGTATGCCAATTGAAGGAGGGGTTGATGACTCCACTACTTGAATAAGTGGGTGAGGGGAAGATGTTACTTCCTTGGTTTAGGTGTTAAAAGGAAGAGAAGGTAACTCCACTACTTTAATAAGTGGAGAGGGCACAAAATGAGTTGATTGGGTGGTAGGTTCTTTAGTAATGAATGTGTCAAGAACCATACTGATGGTATGCATGTCATGAGAACACTTGATTTTGTTGCTCTCATTTTTGGTAGGTGCATGATTGGGAAAAGGTTATCTAAAAATGTCAAGGTCTGGTTTAGGGGTGCATTTGGGTTTTCCAACATAAGCTCCCCCTTGTTAATGAGGGTTTAAAAAACATTTTTTAAGGTAGTACACCTACTAACATCATGCCCAACTACTCAATGGAAATCACATAAGTCATTCTCATTGTATTAGGCAGGTGCAGGGTAAGAAGAATCAAATTATTAAGGGGGTTTAATGAGAGGAAGCTGTATGATATTAGATTTCAACAATTTTCCAGGATTGAAGCATAAGATTCCCGAAGTGGAGTAAATAGATTTTGATTATTTCAATTTTGGTTTCTCATGTTTTTATTTGAGGAGTTAGAAGAGTTTAGTTTATTGAAAAATGGTGGAGGAATAGTCTTAAGGACAAACACATTCATAGTTCCCTTTATTTTGACATTGGTGTTGGTTTGGTTGCTTGGTTTAGAGGAAGAATCCTCATTGGTTTTATAGGTAGAGTTTTTGTTTTTCAATTTCAAATATCCTTCATCGATGGCTCTATTTCATAGCTTATGTGCCATGGTATAATCTTCATCAAAGGTTTTGAAGCTCTGGACATGAAATTTAGAAAAGATGTGCTTGACACAAGCTCGAGAAAAAAGTTCTATTAGTTCAGGTTGGGGTAAAGAGAAGGAAATTTGATTTATTAGGCTCCTCTAATGGGATACAAAATCCATAACAGATTCATCATCAAATTATTGGATAGAGTAAAGGTTAGTAATGGAGACTTTCTTGGAGATGTTTATTAAAAAAAGATCCAAGAAAGTTTGGGCCAGTTGGGTGAAGGAGAAGAGAGAGTGTTTGGTTATGGCACTATACTAGTCTAATGTTGGACCAAACAGGGACATGGGGAAGGTACAAAGAATGAGGGAATCATCATAGGCAATCAAATAAAATGAATTCCTAAATTCCCTGAGGTACTATTAGGGATCCTTATTATTTTTAAATTTGAAAAACCTGGGAAGTTCCCACTAAGGAGGATATGGTCTAATAAGAACAGATGGGTGAATGGGTTTGTTATAGATCTAGTCATATGATAAGATGTTATCAGCACCAGAGATGGATGACTATAAGGTAGTCATTTTATACATGAGAATTTTAATTATATCTATTTAGGGTTACACACCCAAAAGATTATAAGGTGTATATTGTTGTGGTGGTTGGGTGACATATTGATAACTGGTAGGAGGTTGAGGAGCTACCACATATTGATATGTGGACATAGGTGGTTGGGTAAATGCCATGTAAGCGTAATTGGATGTAGGTGGTTGGGTAGTGGGTAGAAGTAAATGCCCTTATGGGTTAGGGATGTAACCTAGGTTGGGTGTTATGGGCACCTATTGATAGGTTAAGGTAGGTTGGGTAGGAGTTATAGTTGGGTTTATAACTAAAGGAAAGGTGGTGACCTTTGTGTTGATTAGGGGTAAGGTAGAAAGTATAGACACTACAAGATTCTAAATTTGAATAGTGACTAATGGATTGGGGGTAGCTAAAGGAAGGTTGGTAATGCTAGTATTAGGTTCTCTCATGGTGAGGGAAGTATAGGTGGTTAATGGTTGGGTTGTTCCTAGGGTAGAGGAGTTGTTAGTTGGGGTGAAAGGCATAAGGGTGTTGATTTGTTGGGCAGGTTAGTTTTCCATAGTAGTATCAAAGGGATTATTAGTGGATGAAGACATTTGGGTGGTTAATGGTTAGGTGGTGACTATGGAAATAAAAGGGTTCCCCATAAGGTAGGAGGGCATGCCATAAGGTGGGTCCATAGGTGTAACCAAGGAAGGGGTATGTTGAGGCATGGTGCTAAGATAATGCTGAAGGACCATAGGGTTTTTATCTAAGAAGGTGGAAAAGTTTATATTTCCTTAGAGAACTACTTGAGGGAAATAAGGAATTATCAGATGGTGAGGAAAGTCTTCTAGTTCAAATATGTAATCCATGGGTGAAGAGGTAGAATAAGTTGATTAGCTTAGTGATGGATTTTGTTCTGCTAGATTCTTTTGTTACTAGTGAGTTAGAACCATACAAGATAAGGGAGAGAGAATACAAAAAAAAAATCACCACTTAAATACATAGAAGACAAGAAATGAGCAAGGAAATCACACACACTAAAAATTATGTTAAGTCATATAATTATTTTTAGTCTCTCTTTTGGCTTATGCCTTAATCTTTTAGAGCCATATGATTGAAATTGGCTTTTAGAGTGGGTACTAGAAAAGAATTATATGGTTGGATTTAGGTTGTGTTTAGGCTCTCAAAATGATCTATATTTGAAATCAATATAAGGATTAGTATTGGGGCCTACCCCCTCACTTCACACACTATAGTGATAAGGGTGTAAGGTGCTTAGCGAATATATACCAATTTTTAGAGTTTATACTCAACCAGAGAGCTGAGTTGGTTCTTCCCTTGATAATGACCTCCAAGTAGGATTGCTAGAAAAGGGTAAGGTGAACACTAGGTGATGAAATCCCAATTGGGCCTTATGTCAATTTGTTTAGATATTTGATTGATGTAGGTGGTTTAGTTTAGTGCATGGTACAAGTGATGTAATGATCAGATTACTTTAATTTATTTTAACTAAGTGAGCTAAACTTGTAAGAAACTAATGTATGTAGTAAATTTTAAACCCAAAAGAAATTTTAATTTTATTTGTGAGCACAAAATAGAGAGAACATCTAGATGCAAATTCAAAAACCCAAGTAGAGACTCAAGGGTCTCACCAGGCATGCCAAAATGTTTCAAATAATTTTAGCTTATATTCTAAGAGAGGAAGAAGAAAGAAACTAGATATGGGTATGGTTTAAAAAACTATTTGGTTGTGTGTGCATTGAATTAGATGATTGTAGAGAGCTCCTCTTTTGGCTTGGGAGGATGACCGACAAATAAGACCACTAAAGCAAATGGTTGGTTAGATATATATTTGGGTGGATTACTTAGTGATAACTAGATCCCAAAAGTAAGAGCTTCTTTAGGGGCTATCAATCCACATGTTTTAAATAATTAAGTTTAGAAAATAGAAAATAAAGTACTTGCATCAATAATTAAAAGGTAATTAAATCGAATACAAGAATTGATTTGTAAAAAAATAGACTAAAATGACTAATATAGCAATAAGCAGGTCAATACTAATGGTAAACAAGTTAGGTGTGCTTCAAAAAATAGGCTGGGAGTCTATGAATAGGCTAAGGAAAAGAAGGTTGGATTTGGTTGAGGGTAGGTGGCTGAAAAAAACTTTCTATTATTTCCTACCATAATGACCATCAATAGTTGGTGTGACCATTGACGATTGAGGCAACCATCGGTAGTTGGATAGACCATCAGTGGTCAAGGTGACCATCGATGGTTACTGTGTGTTGGGTTTGGGTGATAAAAAGGTCAGATTAATGGGCTCATAGAAGGCAATTTTGGGAGATTGGTTTGTGAAGGGTTGTTGTAAAATGAAAACAAAGTAATTAATAGACAAAAAATAAATAATTAGCTTACCAGAGATTGATCAAATGAATGGTTGAGGTAGTTGGCTTGTTGATGGATTCTCGCATGATTTTGGTAGAGGCTTGTTGATGGATTCTGGCATGATTCTGGTAGAGTAACAATACTTGGCTATTGGCTGAGGGATACTAGCACTTTGGCTCTCTAACATGATGGTTGGATCAATGGATTGCTTGAACAAGTAACCTGTAAAGAAACTTTGGATGAAAAATCTCTTGAAGTTGTGGATCCTTTTCACCTCCTACTCCTCTCTTCTTATAGGAAAGGAAGGAGAGGTGCAACAAGATGTTAACAAGGGGTCCAACTTGATTTCTAATCTTAACTCACACATGTGTTGGCTTGCACATAAATTGGATGAGCTAATTAAAGAAAATCAAGTCAAATGATTGGTTAGTTAAGTTGGTTTAGATAGTGGAACCTGACCATCGATGGTCAGGGTGACTATCGATGATCGAGGGTTAAGGTAATGTTGGGTTAAAAATATGGGTTTAGTTAGTAGGTTAGACTAATGGTAGGTAGGTTTGGGTTTGAATGGTCTAGTCTAGGCCCAAGGGGGTCCTAAGGAGGTCCAAGGGAATTGTGACATTTGGAATCATCATGTGTGGATTTTTTATGTCTACATATAAATCCAAATTTAGAGTAGAGATGGATATATTATAGGGTTTTAGGGGTAGATTGGATAGTTACAAGCTCACATTTGTAACTTGATAGGATAGGTGGAAGTGGCCAAGAGGGTTAGGGATGAGGCTAGCTAGGAAATGAGGGGGTAGGGTATGATAGATGTGATGTAGAACATTATGTTACTCACATATGAGGCACAATATTATTAGACACTATATGAGGCCACAATACTAGCTAAACATTGTGCAACATCTTTTCATGCTAGTTCATATACATCAGTCTAGTGGCCTTCTAGGGGAACACAAGGATCTCCAGGTCTACTAGGGCCACTTAGGCCAGAGATATGATGTGGAGATGTATAGATGTATAGGGGTTTTTTGTATTAGTAGTCCATTATTTTCCCATGGGATCATGTGATTGTATTATATATTTTGAAATGGATTCCATGTGGATGATGTATAAATGATTTTTATATATATGATGAGATTTTTATGATGATGGATGTATGGATATTGTTTATGACTGATGATGTTTATTGATGTGATTGATGATGTTTATTATTTATTGATATATTTTTTTTGATGATGTGATTATGTAGACATTGTTGAAACACATGGTATTATTTAAACTTGGATGATGTGATTAGAGTATATGTTATGGATTTTATCAATATAGATGCTATGGATGTATGATGTAGATGATATTGTTTCCTTTTATGCACGTTATGTGTTATTATGGATTTATAATTTTATTGATGATGTGATGATAGGTAGATATGTTTTAGATATTTGATTCGCATGGATGATACTAGATGTGGTGTATATGACATGTTGTTTTATGAGGTGAATGTTTATGCTTATGGATGTATGATCTAACTTATGATATTCATGATATGATGATGATTTTGATGTGATGTGGTTTATGCATATGTCATGATGGTTACACAATTTTCCCTATGGGGTGGATATGTTATGTAGAAATTAATCCCCTATTTGGTTCATTTTAACCCTAGTTACTATGGTAGGAATCCTCCTACACCATGGAGGTAGGGTGGTGATGGGATGGGATAGGTTCAAGCTTTAGGTAAAGGTAGATATAATGGGGAATGGTTAGGATAGGAATGGGAATAGGTTGTTAGAGAAAATAGGAGGGGTAATGGTTTTGTAATCCATAAAATGTATGCAATCCTTTTTAATATTTCATCTTTTAACTACATGTCAAGGACATGATGAGTTCAAGCCACATTAGTGTAGATGCATGGGGAACTCTATTAAGAAATGACTTTTACTAAACACACATTTATAATTCACTCATACCATCCTTGTTCTCATGATAATTGATAAGATAAAATATACATAAATTTCTATAAAAACTAATTTAACAAACAAACCATTTTAATATATACATAAAGAGCCAACATATATTTTAAAATAGAACACACAATCATGCAAGATGATCAAAGATTATATATGTCAAGAATAATTATGTTAATAGGGATATTTGACATGAGGAATGAAGTGATTAAAGATGATTATACAAGGTGCCTAAGGATGATGTTGGGGTTATATGTGGTGCCCAAAACCTTGTCCGTGTTGGGATGGGATTCCATCTAAGTTAGAAAATGGGGGTCAAGATGACCCTTCAATAATCGGTATCATAGTGTATGCCCAAAAAATCAAGAAAAATAAACTTTATACATTGTGACCCTCCATAATGACAATTAATAGTGGGAAAGTGTGGACCTGAGGCTTAGTGATAACAATGGATGAGTGGAGATGGGTTATTTCTTTTGAGGCTAAAAGGGAGACACACTTGCCAAAGAATATTTGGGAAGGTACAATAGGAATGATAAAGATGTGATGGGACTTGGAGATATTTATATTAAAATATGGATAAGTGATTCTAGATAACCCTTCAAAAAATATTCTCAATTTTTGACAAGCCATGTCTATCACTGATGTTGAAGTAGCTACCTCCTATTGTTATTCAAGAACCATATGATGGATGAACACTATTGAAACTAGGGTCAAGTTTATTTTAACATGACATCAAGAACCAATTTTAATCATGTTACTTGCCCAAGGTACCAATGAACTAGTTTTCACCATTGGATGGATTTTTGTTTTATAACTTTTGGACTGGTGAAGAGATGTAATGGGTGGATGGAGTGGACATGAGATGTCTCATAGATGGAGGATGATGAATCTTGGTTAGCTATAGAAGTAATTCATATGCATTATTTTCATGGGATATTCAAGTTTTTCTCCATCGAGTGTGGCTAATTTATACACTCCTAACCTAAACTTGGAAATGATGATATAAGGATCTAACCAGTTAGCTTCAAACTTGCCTTTCTTATCTCTATCTGCATTGGTGTTTTTTTATTCTTCTTTAGGAAAACTTCACCAACTTTAAACTTATTGGATTGGATCTTCTTGTGATATTATCCTTTGAGTCTATTTTGATATACTCATAGGTGATTAAGGGCCCTTTGACATTTTTCATCAAGAAGTTCTAGTTTCTGTGGACATTGCTACCTACAATTATGATTGGTGATAATTCCCTTAAATTATATTAAAAAGAATGGAATCTCTAATTCCAATGGAAAAATTACTTTGATCCCATAAACCAAGGCATATAGAATTGCCCTAGTAGGTGTGTGAACTCTTATGCAAAAAGACCATAAAGTTGGACATAGTTGTAGATGTTAATTTCTACCTTCTTAATTGACTATTTTCTTCAATATTTTGATGAGGGTCTTGTTGGTAGCCTCTAATTTTTTATTTTCATAGGGATAATAGGGAGAGGATAAGTGTTGTGTGATGTGATATTTTTGACACAGGGCCTCAACTTCTTGATTCCTAAATGATTTGCCATTATCTAAAATGATGTTGGTAGGTATGCCAAAATGATAAATGATCTGAATGAGAATAAATTGGGAGATTTGGAGGCCTATTATATAATTGAGTGGCATTACCTCTACCCATTTGGTAAATAATCTATTTCTATGATAATAAATTTCTGATCTTATGATGAAGTTAGATTAATCTTACCAATTAAATCAAGCCCACATATGGAAAATGGCCACATACTCATAATAGGCTATAATTATTATGTAGGTGCATGAATGAGGTTTCCATATTTTTAATAGGACACACATTTTTGAACATATTGACAAGAATCTTGTTCCATCATTGGCCAATAATAGCTAGTTTATAGGAGTTTCTTGGCCAGGGCCATTTCACTAATGTGCCTACCACATATACCATCATGAACCTCTTTGATTACTTGAGAAGCCTATTCTAATGTTAAACACATCAACAAGGTTCCATCGTAGCCTTTATGATAAATCATGCTACCAAGGATAGTGTATTAGGAGGTGCGATGAATGAAGGCTTGATGTTAGTGGTGGTTGAAGTTAGGAGGGAGGATGTTATCATAGAGGTACCTATAAATTCCATGGTACCAAGGGAGACTAGGATCATTCATTACACATATTTTAAAAGGAGCCATGGATTGATGGGATGAAATAATTAGATGCTCAATTAAAAAGTTTCCTTCCAGAACATCTTCAAAGAGGTAGATGACTAAGCCAATGGTATCTATTGAATCAACTACTTTGTTGCCTCCTCATGGAACTTGTTCAAAGGTTATGGATTGAAAATTTGATTTTAACTAATCCAACAATTAATTATAAGGGAGTAAATTTTAATACTTCATTTGGAACTCATCATTGACCTATTTGATACTTAGTTTTGAGTCACCAAATACTTGCAAGTGCTAGATGTTCCACTGAATAGCTAGGTGAAGACTGACTATCAAGGCTTGATATTCTATAATGTTTTTGGTACATGAGAAGGCAAGGAATAAATATTTTGGAATAAGATCACCTTGTGGGATGATGAGGAGGGTGCCTGACCCTAACCAATGTATGGTGAATGAGCCATCAAGGTATAATTTCCAGCTATTTGATTGTGAAGTATTCATTATAGACTCGTCTAGGAAATTTTTGACAAGGGGTTCAGTCACTTCAAGTGGTGCCTCAATAAATTAATATATGATAAATTGTCCCTTTATAGGCTTTTGGTCAACATATTCAATGTCAAACTCACTAAGAAACATTATCCATTTTTCCATTCTTCCAGTAAGAGCTGATTTGGACAATACATATTTCAAGGGATCAACTTTGGCAATGATCTATACTTGATTATTAAGCATGTAATGTCGAAGCTTCCATGAGGTAAAAACCATAGCTAAACATGCCTTTTTAATGGGATTATAGTTTATATCATAATATATTAACATGTAAATGAGATAGTATATGGCTTGATCCTTACCCTAATCATTGTGTTGTGCTAGAAGAACACTAATTACACATGGAGTTACTAAAATATATAGGAGCAAGGGTCTTCCTAAGATGGGTGGTAACAATACGTGTGGATTAACCAAATATTATTTGATATTTTAAAAGGATTGATAGCACTTATAATTCTAATAAAATGTAGTCCCCTTCTTTAGTAGATGGGTGAAGGGGTGAAATTTTTCTATAAGCTGAGAAATGAAATGCCTTATGGATTGTAGTTTACCCTAAAGACTTTAGAGTTGTTGAATTTTGTGAGGTGGAGGCATTTTTGTGATTGTTTTAACCTTTAATAGATCTAATTTTATGCCTCTTCTTGAAATTATAAATCCCAATAATTTTCTTGAATTGACACCAAATACATATTTCTTAGGATTCAACCTGACTTTATATTCTTGCAATCTTAAAAAATCCTTCTTAAAACCACATGGTGATCATATCTTAGGTGAGACTTCCCCAAAATGTCATCCACATAATCCTCAACTATGTCATGCATCATATCATGAAAAATGATTATCATCACTCATTGATATGTTTCACCCATGTTTTTAAGGCCAAAAGGCATGACCTAGTAATATAATGTCTCCCATGGAGTAATAAAAGCTATTTTCTGCTAGTCCTCAGGTGCAATTTTGATTTGATTATATCCTAAGAAATAATTCATGAAGGAAAGAATTTCATATTTGGTGATTGAGTCTACAATCATGTCAATTTTGGGAAGGGGGAAGTCATCTTTTAGACATGCCTTATTTAAATCCCAAAATTTAATACAAATTTTGATTCTACCTTATGGCTTGGTTATAGGAGTAATGTTAGAAATCCAATCTGAATAGTCTCTAGGGTAGATAAAACCAACTTATAAAATTTTTTGTTGTTCCTTTTTTACTAGTAATGCCACCTTGGGATGCATCTTTCATAGCTTTTGATTGATTGATTTTGTATTTAGATGCAAAACCAAGTGGTGTACTACCAATGAGAGATCTAATCCAAATATGTCAACATAACTCTATGTGAATATGTCAATAAATTCTTTAAGTAACTCTATGATGACTTCACATGCTTATGATGTGAGAGATACCCCTAGTTTAACCATTTTGGGATGTTGATCCATCTCAATATTGACTTCTATCAAGTCCTAAATAAGGGAGGGTGATTGTTCTTGCAAATAAGGAGGCAATGATAGTTTGGGAACATCTAAAGTAACATAATCTAGAAGTTTTGTGTCAATGTAAAAATATTCTTCTAATTATAATGAGACAAGTGGAAGTTCATCTGGTGTTTTAGGAGGCTCTTCTTCTTCAAAATGTTCTTCATCACTTTGATCATGGGGTTCTTGTTATTCGTTGAAGTATGTGGATTGACAAAGGTTTATAGAAAATCCCTTTTTATGGTCACCAGATGGCATGAAAGCTTTGTTTGGCTCCCATATATTCCAAAATAGCCTCATTATTTTAAACATGTCAAAAAAAGGCTCTTGTTTTGAATCCCAATATATAAGTGATGGATAGTGGAGGGAGATATTAATGGTGGAGATGGTGGTATTTGAGAAAAGGTTTGTGGCAGTGAGCTCCTTGAAGTGACTACACATGGAACCTATTTCAATGTCTTTGTCAGGGAGAGACAACCCTTGGATCAAAAGAGAATCCACAATGATATTGTTTGGATCATCATTATATAGTCCATACCCTAGACCAGTTCTTTCTTAGGTATGGTGCACCTCAAGTATCTTGCCTAGCTCCACCATCTTTGTAAGAAATATGCTAGAATTTCACCGCTTCATTTTTTGCTTTTGTAAAGGTCAATTATGGAGATATCATGCTCAATATTTAATGAGAAGTATCTAATGAATTATTATATGAGATCTCCAAATCTATATATTTACCTTTTAGGTAAATATATAAAACCATTCCATAGTTGGTCCCATGAGACTTTTGGGAAAGAGTCTCAACAAATAAGCATCTTCGTAAGCCACATATAATTCTTGGACATGATCCCTTGGATCCCCTTTTCCTCAATATTTTTCAAATTTGGGTAATTTAAAATGTGAAGGAAAGGGTATTTATAAAATACTCATGTCCAAGGGTGAGGAACAAAATTATTCATACTTATATTTAGGGGCTAATGATCATGGATCTATCTATTGGAGGGTCTCTTTCATCACTCTCCATTCTTGGGTAAAGTTAGGATCCCCAAGAGGATTGGTAGTTTGATTTTGGCTACCTTGGGGGATATGGGTACTATGGGTGCTATGAATGTTTTTGGTATTATTGAAAATATTATTATTATGAGAATTACTATTTATGTTATTGTGTTTAGGGGATGGTGGTCATTGGTTATAGAGTAAAAGGTTAATTTGTTACGTCATTGGTCTAAATGATCCTCTATGATAACCTATCTCTAATTAGACTCAATGTGGTTATTACAAAGGGGTGGAGGGAATTATTCTTCAACAAATCTATGGTCTAGACCTTCTTTTTCTTGGGGTATGTGATTAACATGTTGACATGTTGTGTTTGGGTAGACTAGATTATGTAAGAGAGTGCAATAAAAAGTGGAAGGTAATGTGCCCCCTATTTCTATGGCATGAGATAGGACATGATCATGGTTCTCATATAGATAAAGGTCAATGAGGTTTCTTACTTCATCATTATGGAGGGGGTTAAATATTTCATCCTCTTCTTCAGGTGTGTGCATATCACTTTGACTTTCATCATGTTCTTGGGTTGGATCAACTATATACCCCAATGGTTGATTATCTTTGTTGGAGGCTTGTCCAATCCCAAGTTGGGCTTGGGTATGGATAACCATTATGAAGGATGGATATGATGAAACGTCATAGATGAGATGGAAGTCTTCAAATACTACCTCTGTATATAGACCAAAGATACTAGTGGTCAAATGAGAGTGATGCAGGAGGATGGGGTGACTAAGAATTATAAAGAAACAAAGTCTCTTAAGAGACTAATTTATCAAAGATAAAGAAGAATGATGGGATTGAATACTTTGTCTACTAGCAAGGAGACAATTTGATGGGTGTTAGATGACAAAGGTACCTGATAAGGATGAGGATAAATGATGGGTTCTATATTAGAGTCTTATAAGACTATGTATATTGATAATACCTAGTTAAGAGGATCTATAAAGTAAAAAATGATAATCCAAATAAGATGGGTGACCACTGGAATCTTGATTTCAAGATAGAATCTAGTATCTAAAGGGAATGAAATGGGTGGAAGATAAAAGATGTGTGATATATAGGGTGAAAAATAAGATGTGTATTAGGTGGATAAGATATGTAAGATTGGGAAATAATGAAAACCACTCAAAATGAGTTTATGCACAAATAGAGGCTAAAGAAATGAATACAAACAAACTAGTTACTAAAGAAAGATGTGGGAGGGAGGATGATATTGACAATGAAATGAAGTGGTAAAATAGATAGTGGTTAGATGCTAATGGAAGATGTGATGGGGATAGATACTATATTGATTATTATAGGGTGGATAGAAGCTATATGTAAGATATATATAAAATGGTGTGATATGGAAAGGTATAATAAAATTGGTCAAAAGGATCTATATAAAAATGGATATGAGATAAGATGATATATACAAGCTAGTCTACAAAGAAAGATGTGAAGGGGGTAATTACTATATGAAGGTATTGTAGGATAGATATAAATGGGATGGATTCGTAGATAGTAGATGTATAAAATTGATAATATGGGGTGAATATGAGCTGATGAGATGAATATAGGTACAAAATATAGTGGTCAAAGGTGATATGAAATAGATGGGGCAGATATTAAACAAAAGGGGTATCCAAAATGAATATTATATATATGTTAGGTGTGGAGGAGAAATGACAAATGGGGGTGAATGACTAATATATAAGTGAATGATATGAGGACCAGGATGGGATATGATGATGATAACATGATAGGATGATGAAAGTTAACCTCAAAGATGTCTAAGGTATCACACAAAATATAGGTATGGCTAACTCAACTTATAAACAATATGGGTCTTTATATAACACTTAAATAATACATACATAAGTACAATCCTAAATTAGTCAACTATTAAGTGTGTATAAATTGATGCCTGCACCATCCAATGGCTTCAAGGTGATTTTTTAGGTTGGTGACCCATTATGGTATCAACCAAACACTCTCAACCTTGCTTGCAATCAATGGCTAATTTGGAGCTGATACTGGCTCCTATAATAGTACACCTATTACAGCCAAAAGTTCCTAATCTAGGTATACATAAAAGGTTATAG
The DNA here is from genome assembly GCA_037957365.1 of Torreya grandis. Taxonomy (NCBI): domain Eukaryota; kingdom Viridiplantae; phylum Streptophyta; class Pinopsida; order Cupressales; family Taxaceae; genus Torreya; species Torreya grandis. Next base: position 1,928,659 of record JARHVA010001589.1, read on the forward strand.
GTGCATCCCCTATATATGTGAAGGTACATTGGGGCTTGATTCCATATAAGATGTTGACCATCCTATATCTTGGAGCCCGATTGCCCCTCACTCTATGGAACCCTTTATGGGGAATTTTTCTTAGACACATAATGATAGCTCTCTTGATTTTTAGACTCCACTATAATATAGAGTTTTGTTAGTGCATGGTGATGAAATCCACATCACCAAAACCTATATATTAAGATCATACATGGGGATGAATTCCATGTCACATGTTATCCTATAGGGAGGGCTTAAAAATAAGCAATACATGATATGATTAATTACCTACATGTGAGGGCCATGATACAATGTTTTTTACACACACACAAGTAAGTATATACAAAGAATGATTTTTCACTATATATATATATATATATATATATATAACTAAGATGATATAATAACAAAGGTATAATGAAAACTAGGATAATATACTAAAGGTACCCCTTCCTACAAACATAAAGGTTAGAAATCCAATTGGAGTGCCAAAATATTGAAGGGTCCTACACCAAAAAGGGTTAGTAGTTTAGGTTTTTACAAGACCACAAGTGCATAAAGAAAAACTGTAACTAGAATGTACAAAACTACAACTAACAAAAAAAATCACAATTCATAAGTTGTGACTTTATGGAAAGTTAGTAAACTACTATGATTATCTGACAAAACCATGATTGTCAAATAAAATCACTACTCAAACTGACAAAACCATGACTATCAAAATAACACAATCTATGATATTGCAAACAATAGTAGAAAATAAAAATATATACCTAAGTGCTACTAAAGTAATTTTCCATACTAGATTGGATTAATTATAGGGTACATAATCTAGAATAAATGCATAGCTAGAATATATATAATTTTAAGACAAGTTTTTACAAATGTATTCCTATGTTACTAAACATAATTCTATCTACCTTATACAAATCCTATAGCCACTAATACTTAAGTCTAATTCTAGTTAAATATCCTAAGCTACTTATTTGACCAGGTATCTACAAAGTCATAACTGCAAGTGACAAAGTCACAAATATCAAGACAAAACCATAGGTTTGTGACTTGTGGTATTGCAAAACTACTTAAAATAGTCTAGGTGATGGGGTCTATGATGTTAGATTATCTAGTCTTCCTCTACCCCATGTAGATCCTGCACATATAAATAACACACTATTAGGTTCCTTCTATAGGTAGGTGATTATGGTAAGATGTCTATATTGAAAAATGATTGGGAGAATAAAAATAGCCTTCAGTTTAGTTTAAGATTTGAGAAATTTATTTTCAAGTGTTAAGAGAAACCTTATCTGTAATCCAAAAAGTGTAAAGTTTCAAATTTTACCAGTCTTATAAGAAAATACAAAACCATGACTATCAATGATAATAATGTAATTACCAATGTAAAATCATTATTTAGGGAGTCATGATTTTGTCAGAGATAGTCAAAAGGTCAAGGTCTTGGATTAATGTCCTCTTACCTACAAGCATAGACAAAAATACCCTTCCCAAATAGAGAAATTAATATACAAAATATCTATTATCAAGTGATAGTAGGGGTTTTATGACAAATTTAATTTTTCCAAAACTACAACTTTACTTGACAAAATCGTAGCTATTAGTGAAAAGTCATAATTGACAGAGTCATGGTTTTGTATAAAGTCTATCAATAGCTGGATGTTAAGTTAATCCCTTCTTTTTCATATGCACAAAAACATGAAATAGACAATAAGATATATATAGAGGGGGGTTATCAAGAAACAAATGATAGAATTATCCTTAACTATTATGTTTGACAATATCACAACTGAAACCTACAATATCATGATTACTAGTCCAAAGTTGCAATTCATAGAGTCATGGTTTTATTGTAGATGTATCAACAGTTAGATATCAAGTAAATATCTTTCTTATCCTATACATAAAATAACATAAACAAACAAACTATCTACATAATGAGAGGGTTAGCAGAAATAAAGCATAAATCTAACCTTGACTATTAGGCTTAATAAAATAACAACTATAACCTACAATATCATAATTACTAAGACAAATTAAAACTATTTAAGTTGTGGTTTTGTTAAAAGTTAAACCCATGCAAAAACCCTAATCGTTAGTGGTTAATTGATAAAATCACCACTGACGTCTACAAAGTTGTGACTATAATATCGCTAATACTAGTGTAAAGTCATGATTCACTTATACATGTCAAAAATTGAAAATCCAATCTTAGATTTACATCCAATTTGTCTTGTAATCACTTAAATCACTTCCAACAAGTTTATAATGTTAATTAAGGGAGTAATGTCTCACTATGGTTGCCAAAATGTGCACCAAATTTTATATTCAAGCAATATTACTAAACTTAGTAATCAAAACCTAAAACTCAATGACACCAATATGAATGGATAAAAGAGGCAAATTAGAATAATAGGAACATGCTTACCATCATTTTTAACTCCTTATAACTCCACTATAGGATTTTCTCTTGAATTGTTTGATGTCCAAAATAAGAGTTATTGGATTGCTTTCTAGATCTTGACAATGGCTTCCAATGGTTGGATGTGGTTGATAGTGGCTTGGAGGAGTGATATAGTGCATATATGGATGTAATGATAATGAAAAGATGATGGATTGATGTCTTTGTAGTTACTTTGGCCATGGCCTAAGCATAGCCTTGTATAGGATAATGGAGGGAATTTTAGGGAAATTTAAAATTATTTAGAAGTCTCTATTTTAGAGACTTCTCGAGTTTTGGAGGAGCTTCCCTAGTTCTAGAGGTTTCTTGATTAGCTTAGGAGATAATGGGGATTAGATGGGAGTTAATGAGGTTTAGGATTCATAGGGATGTATGAATGCATAGGGTGGTAGGGTAACTAGGGTGGTAGTTGAATAAATAGGAATTTTAAATTGTCTAGTTGGTTTAGGGAGTAGGTTAGTAGGTAATAGGCTCTATTAGACATTTAATGGGGAGATTAATTGGTTTTAGGATGGGGTAAAGGTTTATGGGATATAGGAATGGGATGTGGATTATTAGGCCAATAGTTAATTTAGCTAGAAAATGTAGGAATTAGACTAAATTAGCAAAAATTAATATAATTAGTGGGGTGAGCATAATTTAGTACATAAAGTTTTAAAGAATGAATCTAAAAATTCCTTTAACCATGTTTTCTATAGAGCTAGTGTTTCCCTACCTCTATGAAGTATACATCTTATGTAAGTTGAGTTCTCTTCTTTACAAACTGATACTCATGTTGGGTGAGCAATTCACAAATGGAATCAAATGTTTCTCCATTGAGCTTATCACTAAGTTGAAACATTTACGTAAAATTTGTATAGGCATAATTAAGGTGATTCAAATGTGTTAAAATTATCAAGTCATCATCTATATTTCTACATGTAGTAAAATAATATTGTTTGATTGTTCATTCTTGAGAGGTATTCAAAGATATCTTCTTCAGTGATAAGCTTGTTATTTAATAACTGCATTAAGAGATCAATTTTTTTATTAGCAAGTTATTTATCATATAAATATTTTAATGATTTCCAAGATTTATAAGAATTGAATTTAATTGATTAAATGTGGACAATCACTTGAATAGAACATGGTGAATTTAAAAAAGTAAGGGCATGTTTGTCACCTTTTAGATATTCAAGAAGTTTAGCAACATATATGGGTTTGTAGTTTATTTTTCAACTATGTCCCATAGATAGTTGAATACTAGAGTGTTTTCCATGTTTAGGTTCCATTATTTGTAATTTTTGGGAGAGTCACATGTTTTTAGATATAAGAATGAAAACTTTAACTGTAATCACACACAAATATTAAAATAAAATAGAATGCTACTTGGGGCTTTGACTTAACCCTCTTTAGTAGATTCAAAATAAAATATTTTTGATTATTGGACCTGTTAAGCAAAGGTTTAAAAAAAATCATAAGATAAACCCTTTAGACCCTTATATTACCTAAATTACACTTTGTCACTTCTTTTCTATATTACAAAGCTTATAGAAATAGAAATACCAACTCAGATATTTTTTATAGACTAAGGTCAAAAAGTGAGTTTGACCAAAAACTAGACATAGTGGTTTTAAACCCTTGACCTCTCTTTTGCACATGACTTGTAAAAAATGTATAACCAAATTCACTAAAATAAATATGAAAATATTGATTGAGAATATTCCATATAATCTAAAGTTTTTTTATTTATCAATATATATATATATATATATATATATATATATATATATATATATATATATATATTATGTATGTAAAAATATTTTATCTATGTATTCACATGAAGAAAAAAGTCAACTTGGATATTCTTCTATGGGACCCACATAGAATGAAGTAAATGTTATAACAAGTCATAATTAATACATGAAATTTATGTACTACACATATTTCTTCCAGTCATGCCACAACTACATCAGATTACTTCCAAACTAATGCACATATTATATAATTTTATACAAGTTGTTATAAATTACTTAAAAATTAGACAAATAGCACATAAAGAATTTAGATGTCATATAAGTGGTCACAAAAGGATTTTTATGAGGTTTGGAATATAGAATGTCATACTTATGCCTTCTAAGTCATTTTAAGGCCATTCAAATGTTACAGGAAGATGTCAAGTCGTATTATTGCATTCAATGACCACAGAAATTGGCCTTTAAGGTTTTTTTAGGGTTTTAAACAACAAACAAATAAAATATATGTTCCATAGGCCATAAAATGGATATTTAATGGCTTCACATGTCATACAATAACACTAGAAAGGGTTCAAATTGATTTTTTACCTTAAAATGTACAGTAAATGATGTTTTTAGCATATAAATTGGATCTATACAAATGGAATTTTATTGTGGAAAATTGAATTTGAAGCTATACAAATGAATTTTATTACTACAAAGGGACATTCTACTTCAAACAATGCTTGTTTAATGTCATATAATGTAATAAACAATCTTCACATGGAATGTTAGGTCATAAAAATTAGATTTTAGGGTATAAAAATGAGTTTTCAAAAATATGAGGGCTGTACAAATCAGAAATATTGTGAATTAATTTGGTATATTAAATCCATACATTGATTTAGCAAAAGTTATGAAAAATTTAGGGCACATAAAAGCATTAAAAATATATATAATGGAAATTCAAATGCTTAGATTCACCTTCATAATATAGACTCTCTCATCCTCCACATGCTTTGTCTCTCTCCTCATTTACCATGACTCTGATACCACTATTCAAAATGCTAATGGAGAGTAAATAGCCACACAAATATTAAATATTATTTAATATGAATGCTTGCCTTTTTACATATTCATGTAAACTTTTGTAATCTTATGAGAGTTTGTTGTGTGAACCAACCAAGAAGTTTAACTAAATCAAACTAACTTATTACTAATATTTATTTACTAACCCAAACTACTAACATAATATTAAGTTAGAGGGGGTGTCACATAAAGTGATGCATGTCCCTATACAAATAAAATTAAATAGGTAAAATAACTTTTGGATCAACTGACCCAATAGAAGAAATGCATATACTAGATTTCAATCACTCGTCTCATCAAATTTCATGTCCTTGATGTCATGAAAATATAAGATGGGCTCATGTGAATAAATTTTTTATTGTTCCTTATTGCCTTGTAATTTATGCTTTGATTTATTAATTTTTGCTTGTATATATCTGAGTCCAATGTTTGTATTTTAAAAATTAATGAGTGGAATACCACTCACTTGTGTCAATTGATCAACATTTAAACAATTAGTTTCTCTCTTTTATCTAAAATAAGTATGAGGAAATTAAACACACAAGGTGGGAAAGGTTGGCGATAGTTATGGGGAGTATAATATAAATAGCTAGCATAAATTTTATTCATATCATCTAGATATTATCCCAACCCAAATGGTGTAAAGCTAATTTTATATAATTACTCATCTATGTGATGAAGCTCATAACTATCACTCGTATCATCATCTTGATCAGAAGTATCATAACTTATATTACTAAATCTACCAGCAATGTATATATGCCTTATTTCTATGGGAATAGGTTTTTGAGGTGTTATAATCTTTATTTGAGGCTTGTGGAATTGTGGTATAATAGTATTTTTTTAGGTTCAACATGTCTAAAATATCATAAAGGAACATAATCTACAAGAAATGTATACCCTCAACCCTCACATAGAAATTTGATGCATCTATGTAATGTGGAGGGTACAACATTAATATCATGAAACCATGGTCTTCCCAATAACATGTTATAGTTAACTTCGTTAAGCTAGGTAGATTTTTAGACCCAAGACTTATGTCTAATATAATTTTTATATACTATAATTAATCCCATGGGGATTTATGCTTGATTTTCAAACACTTTGATAATTATATCTTAAAGTGAAAGAGAGTGTTTCTATGCAAAATTGCTTTCTACATTCAAAGAAGAAATAAGAAACTAAAAGAAATGGTCAAGGCTAGAAGATACCTGATAAAGTCATGCGCACCGAAATCAGACGTTGGAAGATTATCCTCTTTGGCTGTGGAGGAATGACACCTGCAAAGAAAAGAGACTAAAACACGGAAAAACGTTAGTCAAAGATATGGTGGGCTGTCAGGCGAACGCCCGATCCCGGAAGTACGAAGACTTCCTAGAAGGATATCAACCCACTGATAAAAAAGCAGAATATTGGACTAAAGTAGATATGATGAAAGATAAAATGACAGAAATAAAGGACAAAAAATAGAATGCATACCTGATAATGAAGTAAAATGTTCTGTGCAATTGCCGATGTCGGTCTCTGTGATGCCAGCGTCGGTTAGGAAAGTGCCAACGTCGGTTAAAGTGCCAGCGTCGGTCGGGGTAGTGATCGGCGTCGGTCGGGGCAAGTTCTGGACAGAGTCTGGATGAGTTGCAGAAGGTCTGGTAGAGTCGAGATAGGGTCTTGACAGGGTCAGGACAGGGTCTGATGGAGTCGAGACAAAGTCAGGGCAGAGTCTAGGCAAGGTTTTGGACAGGTTTTGGACAGGGTTTTGGATAGGTTCTGGTTGAGTTGGGACAGGGTCTAGAGATTTGCAGAAGGTTGAGTCTAAACAGAATATAGAGTATGGAAATAACAAGAAAGTAATAACCAAAAATAAAAATAAATAGATGAGGATACTTACCTGTCACAGTGCGAAGACATGATTGACGTTGTTGAAGTTGTCTGTGCAGTACCGGATTGAAGCGAATGCAGGTTGGTTGATGCCAGAGTTGGTTGATTATAAGGGTCTGTGAATGTCCGAGTTTAGAGGTTGATTGATTGATTGATCAGCCTTTCGAATGGTTGGCGGACGCTGATGAAGGCAAGGGACGGTTCGAGAGACGGTTCGATAACCGTTTGGAAAACTGATTGGGAACCGAATGATAACTAAAAACAGATAACGGTAAGGTGATCGACGTCGGCAGAATTGCCGACGTCGGCCGATAAGTGACCGACGTCGGCAACGTCGATCGGGTAACGACCGTCGTCGGCAGATGCACAATGGGGATAGAGTCTAGCTTTAGCTCTGTGCTCCTTTTTGCATGCTGCCAGGGTCGAGGCTAATGGAAGAAGTGATCGGCAAAGGTTAAATAGGCGAAGAAGAATAAGACGGGGGATGACCAGGGGAGTCGACACAATTTTGGTGTCTACATTTGCCCCTTTTTGTCTTGTTGGTTGTTCTGGACGAACTGCAAGACAAAAATAGGAGTGATTGCCCCAGGTGAGGGATAAGGTTGATTTCATCTTGTTGGTTGTTCGAATGAACTGCAAGACAAAAATAGATAGCGGATTGCCCCGATTATGGATAAGGTATTCCCCCTCAAAGCAGGAGTCGAGGGAAGGGAACCGGAAATCGAGTGCTGATTTGACAAAGAGTGGATGAAAAAGGGGTGAGGGTGAACGCTGCAAAAGTCGTGAATGCGTGCATACCACTGCACGAGATGGTCAGGTCAAAAGTGTCGCAAGTCAAGGGTCGAGGAGTGCCAAAATTGGAATAATCGGGCCCCAGCATTTAGTCGTCTACTGATCGAGTTATTCAATCGAAGTTGAAGCTCCAAATGGGTCGTCGCGTTCTAGGTATCCTAGGCTCAGGAAGTGCTCCTAGAAACATGAGAAAGTCACAAGTAGTGTGGATCAACCAACTGGCGATCCTATACTTGTGAGGGTCCAAAAAGGTCTGCGCACAATTCTGCTAACTAGCCGTGAGGTAGCACACACGCAAAAACAACCAAGGCAACATTGGCTTGGAAGTAGTCGAAGGTCGAAGGAGATATGCATGATCTCCAATGGTCATTGGTCAAGGGGATGGATGGACGAAAGGATGTGGCCGAGCTAACCTCAGAAAACATCATGTGATCTGAGTGCTGCCTACATAGCCCTTGTGTGAAGGGCCTTAGGCTAATGTAGTTCTCCCTAAAAGGGAGGAATGGTCAAATAAAAATGATTGGTCGTGATCAAAGTCACAGAAGAGAAGGTTTGTCCATCAAAGAGATGGACAAACGGGGGTGGTTGAGCTAACCTCAGAGGATGTGTTATCTGAGTGCTGCCTACATAGCCCTGGTCATAGGGCCTCAGACCAATGTAGTTCGGACAAAGGGTCCGAGTAGTAGACAGGTGGTCAAAAATGGTTGATAGATTGGTCTTGGTTATGATGAAATGATGAGGAGAAGAGATGTTGCAGCGTTTTCCAAATGGTGTATTCTGCAACATTGGTTGAGAGGTCTTTCATTCCTAGCAATATTCCATATTCGTGATGGATGTATGCTAAAAATGAATTGAGGTCTATTTATGCTTCAGCAAGTATTGGTTTATGCTGAACATAAATTGCAGCGGGTCAATAGTTTCCATGTGTATTGGTGTCCATAGAAACTAGGGGGAATAGGCTATGGGAGTGGTCTGAAAAGAGAGTTGAGTTGATTGACAAGTGATGAAGGCGAATGTGACCAAAGTGCAGAAGAAGTGAAAAGCATATTGCTCTTTCATTGACAAGGACCAAAAAGATATCATAGATAGGGGTTATGAGAACCAAGAGCCCCGTTCATGCGTGACGTCGTTGACCATAGTTATGTTAGAGCGGTAATCGAATCACTTTGACATTAAAGTGAGCTCGAAGTCCCTTGAGCAGGTGATAGGAGGAGGAAAGAGGGTAACCCGTTAAAAGAGCAGAGATAACTTTGCCCCTTTTTATAGGAGACCCTGAGACAACTATAAGTCAAGTCCATGACTCGTTTTTTTTTTTTTTTTTTTTTTTTTTTTTTTTTTTTTTTTTTTTTTTAGGCACAGACTGATCAATGCGGGAAGCCTGCATAGAGATGTCATTTGCTTGGTGGTCAGTTGTGAAGCTGATCAATGCGGGAAGCTTCTAAAATAGTGTTGTTTATTTCCAGATTAGTCATAGCCATCCTTCAAGGGAGTGGTCTAGATTTTTGTTTAATATAAGGGCTTTTGAATAGCTGTCCTTCGAGGGAGCAGTCTATTAATTACAGTGATGATAGTACAGCTGTCCTTCGAGGGAGCAGTCTGCCTTTTGATTTGATACTGATATAGTGACCATGGATATTGTGACATCTTGATTTATTTTTATAGAAATGTGAGTCATGGACAAGATTATAGAAGGTCAAGGGCTCCCTTTTATGAGGACAAAGCATCCATACAGCATAAAAGGGTTATAGGAATTGTTAAGAGGAATAGGGTTGAAAGGAATTAGGACTAAGAGGATGGGGATTGCTCAAGGGATGGGCTCAAGTTAAGTGTCAAGTGGACGAGTACTCGACTAGCAGTAGAACGGTCGCAGATGAAAGGCATAAAAGGGCTCAGGGTCTGATAAGTCCCTGGTGTATGCTTGTGCGTGATAAGGTCCGAGTCAATTAGGAGCAAACTTGCCCCATGTGCCTCTTTCCAGATTGGTCAAGTGTTGATTGAGAAGTTGGTTGATATGATTGTTGATTGATCGAGACTGGTTGAATGTTTTGATAAAAAGGTTGGTCAATGTTTGATTGAGATTTGGTCATTTGATAGTTGGTCAATGGTTGGTCGAGGGTTGATTGGTTGGTATTTGGTCTTTGGTTGGGTCGAATGTTTGGTTGAGGTTGGGTTAAATGTTTGGTTGCTAGTCTGGTTGAGGTTAAGTTGAAAGAGTGATTGATATGTGGTCGAGACTGTGTTGAAAAATTGGTCGAGGTTTGGATGAAGGTTGAATTCCCCCAGCGGCTAGGGAGAATGTTTGACGGATTGGTTAAGGTCGATTGAGGCTTAGTGGTCAGATGGATTGTGTTGATGTCAAATAAGGGGGTTAAAGGCGGTGAAGGGACCCTAGTCTGGCGTGGAGATCCCGATTTAGGTGACGAGGTTTGAGAAACATGGGTTGGTGTTGATGATTTGTTGGAGGGGGGTCAAGAGGATCCTTGATGAGAAGGGTATCCTTTCTCTGGTGGTGACGAATGACAGCTTTAAGAGCGCAACAACGCTCAGTGTCATGTCCTGGAGTGTGATGATAGTGACAAAATGTAGAGTTGTCAAACCAAGATGGCCTTGATCTGAGAGTTGATGAGTGGGGTGGTGTTGAAGGTTTATTGATGATGTGGTCAAGAAGAAGGGTGTCGTTCCCAAGACATTGGCGAATGGCAACCTTGAGGGCACAACAATGCTCGGTGTCGTGCCCAAGCGTGCGATGGTATGCATAAATGTGAGTGTCGTCAAACCAGGGGGGTTTTGGTCTGAGAGATTGATATGGTCTAAGAGGCGGGAGATAGATACGAGAGGACTGCAACAATTGCCGTAACAGCAAAACATAAGAACCTGCTAACGGGTCTGAGTGTCTTGTTGCAGTAAGGGTTGATGACTTTGGTTTGAGAGGCATAAGAGGCATTGGTCGATGGTTTGGAGGAGAGATAAGTCTAACGGGTTGAAGGAGTAATGGAGGCGATGTGCCTCTGTGAAGTATGGGAGTGGGAAGCACTCCGAGTAAAGTAGACGGATGTGGGCCCAAGATTGAAGGTAATGACAAAGATAGGGGAGGAGGCCTCCGGTGTGGTTTAGTAGCCTTCTTTGGTTTGGGTTGAGGGCCACCTTTGTGCGAGGCGAGGTTAGATGTGGAGCGAGCACCAAGAGGTTTAATCGCTTTGGGCATGATGGACGCTTGCGCGGGTTTGGACTTAGATGTGGACGGTTCTTCTCTCGATGGAGAAGAGATTGAAGGTGTGGGCTCTTTAAGAGGAAAGAGTGCTGGAGTAGTCATGGCTTCTGCGTGTGGTTGAGGAGTCAAAAAGGTATGATCATCTATGGATGATAATAAGGATGAAGGCGAGGCAGCTGGTGTTGATGTGGTCAAAGCGTCCTCCAATATGGGAGAAGTCGATGGAGGACAAGTAGGAGAAGAAAGTTCTTCACCATGTGGAGGAGGTATAGGGGAAGAAGGGTCTTCCACCTGTGAAAGAGGTTGGTCAGGGATAAGAGAAAAGATAGTGTCGACTGTGTGTATATCATGGTCTTGAGGGTCATTGATCATGGTTTGGACGTTGTCTTGGGTAGGCGGGTGATTAGAAAAGGGTTGCTTGAAGATGTCAAGGTTTTGGTTGGGCGGTGCGTTCGGGTTATCTAAAATAAGATCCCCCTTATCGAGCGTGTCCTGTACGATGTTTTTGAAAGTTTGACAGTGATCCGTGTCATGGCCTTTGACACGGTGATAGTTACAAAAGTGGTTTTCCCTGTACCATGCAGGGATAGGTGTTGAGGGGTCGAATTGATGTGGTCGGATTGAAGGGAGATTGAGGACCTCCTACTTGACGAGTTTATCCAACATAGCAGTATATGACTCTCCAATTGGAGTGAATTGACGTTGTATGGATTGACGTTGAAAATGTTTATTGATGTAGTCTAATGTTGAAGATGCTGGTCGGTTGGTTATTGTTGAAGATGATGGTCTAAAGATGACAGTGTTTGCCGACCCCTTAGATTGGGAGTGGGAAAAAGAAGGTCTGGAAGAAGAGTGGTCATTGGTTCTTGCATTGGTGTTACGCAATTTGACCTTATCTTCTTCAATGGCACGGAGTTCAAGCTTTTGGGCCATGGTGAAGGCCTCATCGAAAGTGTGGAATGTTTGAACCCGCAAGGTGGATGAGATGTGACTGGCACATGCTCGGGAAAAGATCTCAATGATCTCAGGTTGAGGCAAGGAGAAAGAGAGCTGGTTAATCAGGGCTATCCAACGGGCGACAAAATCGACTATTGATTCGTCGTCAAATTGCCTAATAGAGTAAAGGTCTGTGATCGAGACTTGTTTAGTGATATTGATAGAAAAATGGTCAACGAATAGTTGGGTGAGTTAAATGAATGAAAAGATAGAATGTCTGGCAAGAGAGCTATACCAGTCAAGGGCAGGGCCAGAAAGAGACATAGGAAACGTGCGTAGAAGTAACGCATCATTGTGGGCGATAAGGTAACAGGCATGTCTGAATGCCTGTAAGTGTTGTTGTGGGTCTTCCTTACTCTGGAAGCGAGTAAATTTAGGAAGCTCCCAATGGTTGGGATATGGTCGGATAGGGACAGAAGGATGGATGGGCTCATTGTAAATCTGGTCATATGAAGAGACATTACTTGAACCAGAGATAGAAGCTTCGAGACTGGACATTTTATCCATCAGCATCTTGATGACGTCTGCTGATGGATTGGTGGACGGAGTGCCCCCTAGGTTGTAAGGCACTTGAAAGATGCTATAAGAGGCGTATGACGTAGTCGGTTGTACAAGTAAGGGCGCAACATACGGATGACTAGTCGCAGGGGCAGAAGTAGAGGCTAAGGGTGGTTGGGTTATGAAGGTAGAAGGCATACGCTAACCAAATATTGCCAAAGGTGGTTGTGTGGTGGCATGGACAAAAGAGGAGGTAGGCACTCCTGCGTATATGGGCGCAAGAGTGTGTGGGGTTGAGACAATCAAGTTCTGGTATGATGTAGAACTTGGTTGAATTGAAGGTGGTCGAGGGGGTAACGAAACCCCGGAGGAGGTTGGTCTAAAAATAGATGAGGAGGCCGAACTTTGCGTATAGGCCATGGTCAGGTTAATGGTTGAGGCGAAAGGCTGAGTCGTAAAAGGTTGGGTGGCGAACGGTGTTGATGTTGTCGCCACGTCGCCCGAAAGGTCCCGCATTGGGTTTCTCACGAGATAGTTTTGGAGGGATGCAGTATTGAGGTCCAAGAATCTTGAAAAATCTTGGTCCCCTTTTGGGATGATAGGCATCTGGGTTGGAGATGATCTAGTAGGAATTCTTTCGGTCTCCGAGTAGAACTCCATTATAGGATTGTTTATAGATGGGGTAGGCGAAAGCGATTGATGGCTAGCGTGGTCAAGAAGAGCCTTGGTTTGAATGCGTGTCAAAATCCATTCAAGGCAAGGAAGAACGTCCTCACAAGCTCAAATAAGTAGATAAGAATGAAAAAGATGAAGACACAAGCAGATCTTAAAACCCTAGGAGTAAAATATTAGGATTATAGTGGCTTATGCCTTAGAATGTGTGTAGAGGAAGATTGGTTTTGTGAGTCGGGTCCTAGAAGAAGCAGTTTATGGATGGTTTCGGGTTTTGTTATGGTGCTCAAAAGTCTGTGTTAGGTTCGGTACGTGGCCTGGTGCTAAGGAGCAAGCTCCCCTCACTTCACGATTCCAGTGGTTAGCTGGTTTCGCTTAGCCAAAATATACCTCGCCTATAGTTTAGACTCTGCCAGAGAACAGAGTGGGCTTTCCCCTTGGTGATGAAATCCAAGTGAGATCACTGGGACGGGTAAGGTATCCACTGGGGGATGAAATCCCAGTCGGGCCTTGTCTCAGGTAAGTTAAAATGTTGTTTTGTGCAAGTGGTTTGGTCGTGTAACATCAAGTGATCTAGATTAATTCAATGTGCAATTTAATTACTATGTGTGATCTAAGAGATGCAGGCAAACAGAAATGAATGCAAAGTGTTTTAATGCCCAAGTCGAAATGTTTGTTCGTATGAAGACGAATGGAGAAAGAGTCGAAGAATATGAGTTTTAGCTAGTCTAGAAGTGCAAGAAAGAAAAGAAAAGTTCGTTTTAGTCCTGCTTATGATGTCGTTTAAGAAGAGACGAAAGGAGGCGAAAAGGAAGGAACCTAATACACCTATATAAATGAAAGAAAGAACCCAAGGAAGGCCCTAGGGTCCCACCGGGCGTGCCAGAATGTTTCTATGCAAAATTGCTTTCTACATTCAAAGAAGAAATAAGAAACTAAAAGAAATGGTCAAGGCTAAAAGATACCTGATAAAGTCATGCACACCAAAATCAGACGTTGGAAGATTATCCTCTTTGGCTGTGGAGGAATGACACCTGCAAAGAAAAGAGACTAAAACATGAAAAAATGTTAGTCAAAGATATGGTGGGCTGTCAGGCAAACGCCCGATCCCAGAAGTACAAAGACTTCCTAGAAGGATATCAACCCACTGATAAAAAAGTAGAATATTGGACTAAAGTAGATATAATGAAAGATAAAATGACAGAAATAAAGGACAGAAAATAGAATGCGTACCTGATAATGAAGTAAAATGTTCTGTGCAGTTGCCGATGTCGGTCTCTGTGATGCCGGCGTCGGTTAAGAAAGTGCCGACGTCGGTTAAAGTGCCAGCGTCAGTCGGGGTAGTGACCGGCATCGGTCGGGGCAAGTTCTGGATAGAGTCTGGATGAGTTGCAGAAGGTCTGGTAGAGTCGAGATAGGGTCTTGACAGGGTCGGGACAGGGTCTGATGGAGTCGAGACAAAGTCAGGGCAGAGTCTAGGCAAGGTTTTGGACAGGTTCTGGTTGAGTTGGGACAGGGTCTAGAGATTTGCAGAAGGTTGAGTCTAAACAGAATATAGAGTATGGAAATAAGAAGAAAGCAATAACCAAAAATAAAAATAAACAGATGAGGATACTTACCTGTCACAGTGTGAAGACATGATTGACGTTGTTGAAGTTGTCTGTGCAGTGCCAGATTGAAGCGAATGCAGGTTGGTTGATGCCGGAGTTGGTTGATTGCAAGGGTCTGTGAATGTCCGAGTTCAGAGGTCGATTGATTGATTGATCAGCCTTCCGAATGGTTGGCGGACGCTGATGAAGGCAAGGGACGGTTCGAGAGACGGTTCGATAACCGTTCGGAAAACCGATTGGGAACCGAATGATAACTGAAAATGGATAACGGTAAGGTGACCGACGTCGGCAGAATTGCCGATGTCGGCCGATAAGTGACTGACGTCGGCAACGTCCATCAGGTAACGATCGTCGTCGGCAGATGCACAATGGGGATAGAGTCTAGCTTTAGCTCTGTGCTCCTTTTTGCATGTTGCCAGGGTCGAGGCTAGTGGAAGAAGTGATCGGCAAAGGTTAAATAGGTGAAGAAGAATAAGACGGGGGATGACCAAGGGAGTCGACACGATTTCGGTGTCTATAGAGAGTTACAACTGATTCATATTATGTTAAGAAAGGCCATATTAAAAATGTTCAGTCCTACACCATTTTATAGTAGGACCCTCTTAATTATTAAATTATTTACTTTTGGTTTCAATGTACAAAGACATGTTTTGATCGATAATGTATATAAGAGGTACATCCTCAAGTTTGAAGCTAATGAGGTGCTCACTATTTTTTAAAGTGTTGATAAGAGAAGCAAAGTAAGCAGGGTTTTTTTTTTTGGAAAATTAGCATCATGCAAAACATCCTAAAATATGTCTTTGAGAAAATTTAATTGTTTAAAGGCTTGTATATTTTATAATTATTCTACTAAATCATACGGTTTGTTAATTCAAACCCTATAAGGAAAGGAGGGGGGGAATATTAGAGGCTTGTGGAGGATTATTTTTATTTACTCCCTTGAGAATCAAAAGGATGGATAGTAACATTTTATGGCCTACCCCTTTGGGTTGTTACATCATTAATATCATAGTGAACCAACATACATTCAAAAAATTTAGGAACATCAGTAATTGAATAGGCACAAAAAAATCTATCAAGGTCTAGGGTATCATCATATAAAGCATGTCAAATAACCCTATCATGTATTAATCCACAAGATAATATTCTATGATAAAGGCTAGGAAATAAAAATGTAATCCATGATGAACATTTTCTTAATGACTATGAAAAAAATCCTATGTAATAACAAGTTACCCCTCATGCCTTTTCAAAAATAAATATAACATACAAATCTAAGTTACACAATATTAGATATGGACCAATAGATAAAGATAAAATAATATTCCATATAGTCATCACGGTTCAAACAAGTAAGAGATTATAAGCAAGGCACACATAAAATATATATTTTGTATGTGTTTTACTTATTTTGTGACAAATTTGATCTAAATAAGACAAAGCTTTGAATATTTAGATTATGTAAAATATGGAAGTAATCATACAAATATGAATGTAAAAGGGTAGATTAACATTTCCCTTACTATTTTTAAAATTGAAAAAATAATGAAGTAGAGATGCACTTAGCTTAATTTTGATTTATGTAACTCTATATGTTTGTTATTATCCCTAAAATGGCTATTTTTCTACTATGTAATCACTCAAATTAGGAAATAGGTGCTCAAACCCTATGCAAACACTACTGGAAAAGCTTGAACCTTAAGGGAAATTGGTACTATTTAGGATCTGTCACCACCATCTAAGATGGTTGTATAATTCTATTCCACCTCACACCACTTCACCTGCACTATATATACCTCTTATGTTTGCATTCGCCCTTGATTCTATGTGTTGATCCCTTTTTAACTTCTTGTTTTGAAACCTTAACTTGATTTTTGACACAAGATGATCTTTGAAAAATGGGGTTAGTAAGTGTTTAACCCTAAATTAGATATGGTGATGTATCCTACCTTGAAGGTATACTAGGGTTAAGAATATATAAATGAAAATAAACAAGGTTGATAATCAAATCTATAGCAATCCAATTGATTGCTAAACTCAGATATAAATACACACTAAATTTATTATGTTGAGTATATGATAAATATAGAAAGTACAACTAAACTATGCATGGAAATGACAAAGAAGTAATATACTTAGCTAGTTATGATGATAACATAGTGTTGAATCTAGAACATGTAGAAAATAATGTGGGAGATGATTTTAGAATAATCATTAGATTCAGGATTTGAAACTTTTGGCACTCTAGATGCTAACATTAGCCTAGGATAGTTGTATCGATGCTACTATCTAGCTTTGATGCAAGTGTCATATAAATAATACTTATTTAAAAATAATTTAACCACCTAAATGATTTTGGATTTGAATTTGACTTCACTTTTGTGTATTCAAATCTAGGTCATGGACTATCGCTAATCAATTTTTAAAAACCTAGTTTTTAATATTCATTGTGACCTTAGGGGAAAATGGGTTAGTGGACACATGGTGTTAAGCTGACCCAAAATACATCATAGTCAGTAGGCATTTCCTACATATAAAATACTCAAGAAGAGGGCCTTATATTCATGTATTTCTCTCCTACATGTTGGCTTATGTGTGAATCATGTAATATTGTGCAAAGTAAGTATAGTAATGATCTAGCTTGTAACTTGGAAAATTAGGATCTTAGGTTGCTCCTTAAATACTTTATACTTGTAGATATGTTGTACCTATGATTGGTATGTAAATAGGGAAGCTTTATTTAATTAAATTCTTGATAGAGTGCTTTTGATAAGTTACCTTATTCTCTTTGGTATTTTTGCTAGGTAAGGAATGAATGAGGGTTGATATTGTATTTATATCAATCTATTTGGATTAATAAATCACATAAACTCATTAAAGAAAACCATTAGCATATGTTTCTTTGTAAATTAGATGAATTTAGGTCACTAGATACTTGAGTTGGGTCACGACACTAACACTGATGCTAGTGTTTATCTCAGATGTTAGTGTTCAGAGAGGAGGAAAGTAGGTACAAGTTCAAAAATTATAGAAGTAGAAGATAAGTACATTTTAAGAATTATAGGAAAGATATAAGGCCTAGGTCATCAACATGATATTAGTTAGACTAAGAGATATAGGCCAAGGAACATAAGATAGAGTAGATGCAAGACTCGTAGAAGTGGGAAAGGACTAAAATTGGGAGGAACAACCAAGGTTTGAGTTTTCCAAGTGTATAATATTGATGCGTTATATAATCTATAAATATCATATAATTTCCCCCATTTAATCTAGTAATGAAATTCCTAGTTTAAAAGAAATTAATGTGTACTTAGGTGTGTATAACACACCTTGTCTTTACATGTGCCCAACTTGAGTGCTTTACTAGTGACTAACCTGCAACTAAGAACATATTAGAATATATAATCGATGCATATAAATTAGGTCAAAATTACTTGAAATAGATTAAAATTGAAAGAGCAAGGTTTATGAGTACACCCATGTGTTGATGTAATTACCTTTCCTATTGGAAAGTTGACTTGGAAAAGATGTATCATTGTAATGCTCTAAAATTGAGATTAGGATAAATATAGATAAATCTTGAAAGTTCATATATCCAAGGATATATATACTTGAAAAAGATGTATCATTTTAATGCTCTAAAATTGAGATTAGGATAAATATAGATAAATCTTGAAAGTTCATATATATATATATATATATATATATATATATATATATATATATATATATATAGATATATCCTTGGATATATGAAATTTTAAGATTTATCTATATTTATCTTAATCTCAATTTTAGAGCATTACAATGATAAATATTTTAAAGTCAACTTTCCAATAGGAAAGGTAATTACATTGACACATAGGTGTACTCCTAAACCTTGCTCTTTCAATTTCAATCAATTTCAAGTAATTTCAATCTAAGGATATATATATATATAGAGAGAGAGAGAGAGGCCCCTACCCCCAACCTTAGATCAAAAGTGAGTTTCCACATGGTAGTTGAGATTAGCTCAACTATGCAACCTATTGATACTTATAACCTAGTGAGGCTAGATGATACAATCAAGCCCAAACTAAAAACTTGGAAATATTGAGTGATTTAATCACCTCAACCTTACTAGAAATCAAACCAACTACTACAGTATATTAGCTCATTAAAGTCCATAAAAGTCTATGGGGTATCAATATGAAAAAGTTCATGATGTGGTAATAATATATAAAAGATTTTTGGAATCTGATATTGATTTAGTTTTTTAAATATTAGGCATAAATTACATAGAAAATGCACCTTAGATATGTCTCATGGTAAAAATTTGTATAAAAATGGTACCAATGTATATAATTATGCCACAACTATGAATTTGAATCATATAACTATGTGATTTAGCCAATTCAGACAATTGTGTAAGTGTGGAGAACATGATTATAAAGCATGCCCCCATTATATATAGAGAAATTTGAAAACTAATATAAGTACCAATTTGGAGAAAATGTTTCCAAAACATTCCTCCACTAATATAGAGATGATGACTAATGAATATGTGTGGAGAACATGCTTCCAAACCATGCTCCCATTAAATTTGAAAACTAATATAAGTACCACATATTGATTGAGTGTGGAGAAAATGCTTACAAAGCACACCCCCAATGAATCTGAAAACCATGCCAAGTGTGGAGAACATGCGTCTATGACATGCCCCATTTAAGGTGATGGAAAGATAGGATCTTGTATTTACCTCACCTCAAAAGGATAAGACAACTGTATAATCTATGAATGTAATCATATATCATATAAAAGGGACATGTCTAGGTAGATATAAAATTGAAGAACATAGAACTAATTTAATTGGCCTAATATGCATGATAAGTATCATGGAAATGTATAAATAATAACAATACAAGTTCAACAAGCACACACACAAGAACACTAAAAAATAAGTCAAAAGGCAATGGTCTAAGGAGACTGTAAACAAGGGGCATATTAAAATGCCACAAAATCTAAGGAACATGACTTAGTCAAATTTCCATAAAACTAAACTCAAGGATAACATATTCAAATGTCCATATAATAAATAATGACGTATGTAAATGTCAAATCAAGCATACATAGGCATGGGGATCGTAAGTAAAGGAGAATATTTAAATTCTCAAATAAGGAATACAATAATAAAGAAAGACACTCAATGAAGTGCATAAAGTAAAGCATAAGAAACCAACATAAACATGTCATAGTTACCCATAGATCTAATGTGTTAGGAAAAAATGTCAAGTATATAGTGTTATTTTCTCCAATCTACTCCTTACTAGGAGATGCCCATGAGATTAGGCATTCATTAGAAAGGGGAAGGTAGGGAAAACTATAGACTTTCATCATCTATTTTAGGAGTGATCTAGGATCAACCTAGGGTATGGTTGGGGGTATTCGATATCACAAATAGAGTCTGCATGGATAGTCTCCAAGAAATGAAATATTACCATTAAAAGTTCAATACACTATGCTTCACATGGTTTAAATTTAGCTATGAATACTTTAAGTGTTGGGATTATTATTTATAAACACAAGGGGAATGGAGAATTTTAGGACCACTAAATAAACATCAAAAGAGAGGGAAGGGTAAGGCATGAAAGGATGACTCCAGGTCTAAGATGAGATTAATGCAATGGTCATTAAACTAAATGACTCTACCATAATTATACCACTATATACCAAGTTTCACTAGAGTTATATCTCCAAGAACATACAATGTGGAGAGTCTGATGGAAATGAGAGTATGCCTTCAATGTCAATTTCTACCAAAGATTATCACTAGAGGTTTATTGTTAAAAACACATAAAATCCATATGAAAATTTATAGCTAAGTACACAAATGATCAACATTTACCAAAAAAATAATGAAATAACTCACACATAAAATATAATAGCTAAGCACATCATAATCACAACATACATAAAATGACAAAGCATTAAATAAATTAACATAGTCCTGTTGATCACTTAAACATGAAGATGAAATAAAATTGAACACATAAGAGACCCTTTTGGAGAAACATAAATTGTATTCATTAAAAGAGTGAAAACTACTAAAATAATTGATTTGGACCGTTATTATAATCTAGAGTGCAGAGGGAAAAAGATGTGAAATCTTGGAAATAATTTAAAAACACTTTCAAGAAAGTTTTTGTTGACCCTAAAATACAATATGACTCTTCTATAAATAGATGAGGATTGGGGCTCACCTCCAAAAAACATGAGGATCCCATCTTGGGCCATGATATCTACTCATTTTAGTTATAACCATATTTCAAAAATTTGAACAAAAAAAAATTCCAAAAAAAGCTACAAAAAATCTATGAGGACCACTTCTAAACACGAAGAAGTGGATAAGAGGGGCTAATTCCCAACTAATTCAACTAGGCACTCCCAAATTTTAGTGCAGCTTACATGAGGTCAAACCCTTTCTCTAGTTTGGCCAAGTTCATTGGAGGCTCCCTAAAGATCACCTTTGACCAAGCTACAAGTATCTAAGAGATTTGGAGAGTAGCTTCCATCAAGGCCTAGATTCCTTATACTTGGTTGTTGCTCACAGTTGACTGAGTTGATAGGTCTAACATTTCCAGTCTCCTTCCTAGTTTACCTTGGACACTTTTTCCCTCATAATATAGTTAAATTGACCTAGGTAGACTCCAAATTCCACTTGTTCAAATATATTTCCATTTGGGTGGAATAACACTAAGATGTTGACCTCCCATGAGTAGGTCAATATCTTCTTCTTGCTCTCTTTCAAGGGTTCCATAGTAGTATGAGCCAAGGCTAACCACTCCTCCATCACCACTCTCATGTTATTGATGTAAGTTTGGTACAACCTCAAATATAATATTGACATTAGTTTGAGCTCTAGTTACATCCCCTTCTTGACCACTACCTACAAATTATGACACTTCTCATCAATCTTTGTGATCTCCCCATGTAGGCTTGTGTCCTCTAAATAATTTCATCAATCTCAGCCAAAGTCCCCACTACTTTCCTAAGGCTTGATAAAAGTAGTAGGAGAGCATCCTTGACTTGCCTAATTGATCTTACTAAAAATTTACTCTTCACTTGGGCCTTAAGAGTTTATACTCAACTTTGCATATCCTTAAGGAGTTTCTCAGACATATCATGGGTAGCTTAGAGGATAAATAATGGGTTCTTGGCCATATTATCTTCTCTAGTAGTAGTCCTCACCTTGGTAAGGGAAAATAAATATTGATGGGTTTGCAATATCACTAGGTTCCCATATTAGACAAATCTTTGAGTGAACATCCTCTTTATACTCTTAGAGGCTCTATCAAAACTCCACTACACATCTATGTCACCTTGGACATCCATTTATGGTGTGTGTGACCTTTAGATAATCCCTTGGGTTGATGAGGGTGTAGGAGGTGCAGCTAAAATGGTGGTGAAGGGTGGAGGATGAGGTAGAGGGGAGATGGAGGAAGTGGAAGGAGTGAAAGAAGAAAGGAGTGGAGGTAGAGGGGGTATGGGGGTGAAAAGAGTTATAATGAAAAGGAAGGCCCATAGGAACATTAAACTCACCATTGTTCCTGGATGAGGTTCACCTAAGGTGAAATTTTCCTTGATAATGGGTCATGAAATAATATGGATGAGATAGGTTAGTTGAAGGCAAAGCCAGTGGGGCCTTAGGTAAGGGAGAGAGGGGGATAGAGAACCAATCACTAGGTTACTACTATTGAGGCTAAAGGAGTCCATAAGACCTATAAAGGAGGTGGAGTTATAACTAAAGAAATTTATGCTAGAGCTAAAAGATGGACCATCTTCTATTTCTTCTTTGGCCTCTTCCTTGGGTTAAATCTAGGTATGATGAGGGATGGTCTGACTATGATGGTGGGGGCTACATGCGATAATGGCAAAGGACTAGGACCCATGGAGAGGAGTGCCAAGATGACTAGAGTGGGGTATATAAGGGTCCTTAATAGAGTGGTATGTTAGGTTTTGGAGCTAAAAGCTTCATAGGTATGCAAATAGAGGAATTGCTGAGTTGCAGAGCAACCGACGTCGGCAGGCCAACCGATGTCAATCATATTCAGTGTATAGAGCAACTGGCATCGGTCAGAGATTGGCTGATGTCAGTCATCTCCAGATAAATAGGGACTGACATTGATTATTTGTGTGGTTCCAGAACTGCTAGTTAATGAATAATTAATTTAATGAATTGGTTGTTTGCATGTAAAAGACTAATTTTAGTCTTGGAGTTGCATGTCTAATTATTGTAATTAAGAAGTCTAATTATTGTTTGCATGGGATCTATATAATAGACTCATGGGTTGTATTTTAAAGTGTTTTAGATAGAGAGAGCAAGGTTAGCTCCTCATAGTGCCATAGTGCCAAGTGTGTATGATTAGGTAGATCTGCGGGAGAGCAAGATCTGGTAGAAGATCCATAGGGGTGCTGGTGGGGAGAATCATAAGGACTTGGTGAGGCAAGGACAAGGGTTCTTCTGGGTGTGTAAGATCTTGATTGGCAAGTGAGCAAGGCTAGGTTGATCTATGGTATAGCAAGATCAGGTGAGATCTACATGGTAAGTAAGGTCAGTTGATCTGTAGGTGTGTGTGTGTGTGCGAGATCTAGGTTTGTAGGTGTGCAAAACTAGGTTGATCTACAGGTGGCAACAAGATCAGGGACATTAGCAACATAATAGGTAGCAAGATTAGGTGAGATCTACTTGGAGTACATGGTGTACTTAGACTTGGAGTATGTGTGTATACTCAGTGGTACTGGCAGTAGTGTTATTGACTGGTGGAGGTGAACAACTCTGTGTTTGAGTTGTTTGTTGTGACCGTAGTTGAGAGAGAGAACTCTTGAAGGAGAAACACTGGGAGCCCTAGAGGTGTGGTAAGAGTGTGGCATCTTCTTTATTGTATTTTCTTTCTGGATGAGTTGAATACAAGATTGTATTGTCTCTCAAATTCTGTGTTATTTCTGATTTCTAGTTACTTGTTACTTCTGGTTAAATTCTGTGTTTAGTTGATTATACAAGGTAATCAATTGTGCTCCTAATCCTGACAAAGTGGTATCAGAGCTAGGGTTGCAAGTTCACAAATCCTGGTTCAGAGCAGGTTTGTGTTTGATTATAGGTCACTCTCAGGGATTTTTGATTGAGTGGGAGTATAGCAATGGCAGAAGAAAGTAAGCTACGAATGGAGGAATTCAACAGAAAGAATGATCAATTATGGAGTTATGGAAAGAAAGAGCAGGTAAAGAAAGATTTTTGGTTGGTAGAAGATCAGCATGAAGGAAATGAAGAAGCAGATGTTGCAGAGATTATTGCACAGGATGTTCTTGTATGTTCCTTGGATAAAGTAGAATCTTGGTTTATAGATTTTGTTGCCTCTTTCCATGCAACCCCAAATAGAGTATTTTTCCATGTTAATGTCCTTGGAGACTTTGGAAATATTTATTTAGGGGTTGGTGAGCCTTGTCAAAGTATTGGCAAAGGGGAAGTGTGGCTGAAATTGCAGACGACCAACACATAGGTGTTGAAGAAGGTCATGCAAGTCCCAGTCTTGAAGATGAGGCTAATTTCTTCAAGAAATTTGGGTGATGAGAGATGCACAGTAACTCTCATAGTAGATGCACTTTAATTAGCATGTGGTAAGAAATTAGGTACTCTTTATCTACCTACTTGTATTACTAATTCTCCTTTTGTTGCGAAGACGTGGCTTTGTAGGCTTGATCACATGAGTAAGAAGGAGATGCATGTTCTTAAGAGGAAGTTAGATGTCTTTGAAAAAATTAAGAACTGGAAAGCCTTGGTTTTCTTAGAGGAGATGATGGATAGAGATTAGTTGAGAGGGCTGAGTAACTCTGAGCAAGGTAGTTTGGACAAGGTTTTGATCCAAGGTGAGCTCGCGAGTAAAAAGTCATCACTCATAAGGAAACATAGTTACCAGCGTCAGTCAGGGGCAATCGATGTCGAACAAGTAGGTACCGACATTGGTCATGTGCAGACCAGAGTTAGTGGTGTCGAGTAGGTGGCTATTGGCATCGATCAAGGAATCGACGTCGGTGACTAGGTGGACACCGATGTCAGTCAGGGAACCGGTGTTAGTGATCAAGTGGATTCGACATCGGTCGAGTGCAGACTAGGGTCAACCAGGGAATGGATTTTAGGTGGATAGCAAGCTGTCAAGGAGTCTCAAATGCCCATATGGAGGACTAAAAGGGTAAGTAAGCCTCAAATTCATTATTCCCCTTCTTTATACTTGTTGCTCACTGAAGAGTAGGTAAGATCCAAGAAACAATGGAAGCATGGCATGAATTATTTGGATGAGAACCAAATGGGAGATTTGGTAGAGTTGCCAGCTAGAATGAAAGCACTGAAAAATGAATGGATTCCTTGGTTAAAGAGGAGAGAGAATGGACACATGAGATGGAAGGCTAGGTCATATGGTCTTGAGGAAGCTCCAGGACAGTGGTACAGGTTTGACAGGTATATGACAAAGCATGGCTTTAGTCAATGTCAATGTAACCATTATGTTTACTTTACCAGGCTGGATGATGATTGCAACATTATCTTGTTACTGTATGTAGTGTGTATGCTTATTACAAGGTCACACATGTAGGGTTTTTGTGAGCTAAAGGTAAAGGTAGCTCAGAGGTGTGCCAGGAAGGATTTAGGAGGAGCAAAATTCTTTGGCATGAGTTTTTCTAGAGACATGGAAGATCACAGGTTGATTTTGTCTCTAGAGGATTGTGTGAATAAGGTAGTGGCAAGGTTCAAGATGCAAGATGCAAAACTAGTTAGCACACCGATGGTTGGATAGTTCACAGAACAGGGTCCCAATTCACATGATGAGGTTAAGTACATGTGTACTAGACTTGTTTTTGCCCCAGTAGTGGGTGTTGTCAGCAAGTTTGGAGCCAATCTGGGAAAGAAGCACTGGAGAGTAGTTTAGTGGGTTCATAGTTATTTGAGAGGGACCAGCAGCAGGGATTCATGTTATGCGAGGTCAGGGACTTCTCTACATGGGTATGTAGAATCAAATATGGAAAGTTAATTAGATGATAAGAGTAGCATCACAGGGTTCACTGTGGTGGTTGGTCTTCAAGATTAAACTTGAAGAGGGATACAAGCCAAGAAATAAATTAGACGATGTATAGGTACAGGTATAGGTGCAGCTATTTATCTCCAAGTGGGAGATTGTTAGGTTATGGAGCTAAAAGCTTCACAAGTATGTAAATGGAGGAGTTGCTGAGTTGAAAAGCAACTGACATCAGTAGGCCAAGTGATATCGGCCATATCCAGTGTACAAAGCAACCAGCATCAGTCAGAGATTAGCTGACGTCAGTCATCTCTAGATAGACAGGGACCGATGTCAGTCACCTGTGCGGTTCCAGAACTACTAGTTGATGAATAGTTAGTTTAACGAACCAGTTGTTTGCATGTAAAAGACTAATTTTAGTCTTGGAGCTATATGTCTAATTATTGTAATTAGGATGTCTAATTATTGTTTGCATGGGATCTATATAATAAACTCATGGGTTGTATTGTAAAGTGTGCTAGATAGAGAGAGCAAGGTTAGCTCCTTCAGAGGGAAGAGAGCAAGGTTAGCTCCTCATAGTGCCATAGTGCCAAGTGTGTATGATTAGGTAGATCTATGAGAGAGCAAGATCTAGTAGAAGATCCATAGGAGTGCTGGTGGAGAGAATCATAAGGACTTGGTGAGGCAAGG
Organism: Torreya grandis; assembly: GCA_037957365.1. Classification (NCBI taxonomy): domain Eukaryota; kingdom Viridiplantae; phylum Streptophyta; class Pinopsida; order Cupressales; family Taxaceae; genus Torreya; species Torreya grandis. Next base: position 1,955,352 of record JARHVA010001589.1, read on the forward strand.
ACAAGGGTTCTTCTGGGTGTGTAAGATCTCAGTCGGCAAGTGTGCAAGGCCAAGTTGATCTGCGGTATAGCAAGATTAGGTGAGATCTACATGGTAAGTAAGGTCAGTTGATCTGCAAGTGTGTGTGTGTGTGTGCAATATCTAGGTTTGTAGGTGTGCAAAACCAGGTTGATCTGCAGGTGGCAGCAAGATCAGGGAGATTAGCAACACAACAGGTAGAAAGATCAGATGAGATCTACTTGGAGTACGTGGTGTACTCAGACTTGGAGTATGTGTGTATACTCAATGGTACTGGTAGTAGTGTTACTGACTGGTGGAGGTGAACAACAACTCTATGTTTGAGTTGTTTGTTGTGACCGTAGTTGAGAGAGAGAACTCTTGAAGGAGAATTACTAAGAGCCCTAGAGGTGTGGGAAGCCTCAGAGGTGTGGGAAGAGTGTGGCATCTTCTTTATTGTATTTTCTTTCTGGATGAGTTGAATACAAGATTGTATTGTCTCTCAAATTTTGTGTTGTTTTTTATTTCTAGTTACTTGTTACTTCTGGTTAAATTTCGTGTTTAGTTGCTTATACAAGGTAATCAATTGTGCTCCTAATCCTGACATGGTAGGATCCCAAAGGCTATAATTACACTTATTATTAAGGGCATGCCCAAGGGAAGCACCAGGAAGATTCTAGGCTATAAGATGGGTAGAGCAAAAGGGAATTGGAAAGTGAGGATGATTAGAAGGATTGAGGCCAAGGGTACTTGGGTAAAAGATGGAGGGGGAATAATGGGAAACAAAGGGGGAGATAGAGGTGAACTAATGGGCACCAGAATAGGGATTTAGAATGTAATGAGAGCAAAGGGTGGAAGGGAAATGAGAGGAGATGGAGGAGTGAGAGGGAATCCTAGATGGGTACCTATTGAGTGCCTTATTTAGGGCTTGCTCTCAAGCTATTGACTATATCAAATGTTAGATTTTGTGGCGATAATGATGGATAAATTTATTCTTAGGTAGACTGGTGTCATATAGTTTAGGATCAACTCAACTAAGGCCTAATCATTGGTGCATCTAGATAGAGAGGAGGTAGATCTTAAAGAGAAAATTGAGGGGGAAAAGGTAGAGCACAAGGATAAATTATAGGATCTAAAAGTGGAGCTTAAGGATCTGAGGCCACTAGTACAAGTGGAGTAGGATTTGGGGATGGATCTCAAGGTGTAGAAGTTGGCAAGATGCCTTGTAAGATTCTCCATGAGATGGCCAAAGTTTTTAGAGTTGGGTCCTCCATAGACTGAGCAAGATCTATAGGGGTTGCTGAGGGGCCTACTTGAGCCTTCTTCTCTTTATTATTCCTCTTAGTTGTTATCTAGGATAACACATCCTAATCATTTTTAGCATCTAGATATAGTTAATTATTATGATTGGCTTGATGGCCATAGTTAATGTTGAGTAGAGTTTAATTTGTGCCAAGTGGGCCCAAATCACCCCTTTAGGGTCCCACTTCTAAATATTTCATTTTAATAGGAAAAAGGAGTCTCACTAGGATACCATCTTTTGTATGGAGGGAAATTTCTTGTTGATGTTCCCCCATATGGTGATTGGGAGCATAGGGTACACTTTTTACTGATGGTATACATAAAATCTAAATATGTCATTCACCAATTGATAGGTGATCTCCTATTCTTCTATGTGATCAAGCACATAATATGGTAGGTATAAGGGGTCTTGTAGGAAGCTTGTGACTCAGATCACTATATTATTTTTATATAACTAGTAGTCCCCTATTACTATGATGGAGTCCCAAATTATCTTTGAGAGATAGGGCATGGCAGCTTCATTAACTTCTTGGTACAACATTAGGTAGAAGTAGTCACATATGTCCTAGACATGTTGGTAGAACTAGTGGCCATAGAGCTTGTATAAGACCATGTGGATAGTTGGGCCAATGGGAACCCATGTAGGAAAGGATGATGGGTTGAATGAGAGTATCCCATAAATGGTATTGAATAAGTATCTCTTAATGTAGAAGTTTATTCTATTCTAGGCATCTACAATGCCATGGACAAAATTTAAGTTGATAAATCCTCTAAGTTATGGGGTTTTAGAGTGAGTTAGGATCATGTGCAATAAAGGCACCCATAACTCATTAACATATTATTAGTTTGAGTATCTAAACAATTAGTTCAATAGGATCATGCCGACTTGGACCTCTTCTTAGAAGGTGTAGACCATGTAGGCATTGATCTTTTATTTGTTGACCCAATTGGATTTGGGGTTCTTAACCCAATCATGGAAGACATCATAGATCTAGTGATCATTCATCTAGACTGACACTACTACTACATCATATGAGAATGAGAAATCTGAGAGGGAGTAACACACCTTGAAGGATGTTATGAATAAGATAGAAATTAATGCAAAAATATTCCATATAATTGTAATAATAAGATCTATAAATAGAGATGCATAAAGAACAAAAATAAAACATGCACAAAAAGAAGACCAAATTTAGCATGGTTCACCCAATGTGGGCTACATACACCAAGAAACACTTGCTCATATTTTATTACAAGCCACAAGAGTACAATCCACTCTCAGATTAGTCTTCTCATAATTACAATGCTCAAATATTATTTGGAAAAATGCTCTTTTAACCCTCCTAAATTTGCACCTAAATTCACATGCTCTATTGTCTCTTTTCATAACTCAGATCTTACAATTATGAAAAATCTCTAGTTTTTTTATGTACATCCATATATATATATATATAGACCAATCAATAATAAATCATGGTAATACATCATAATTATGATGCTCACCCACATAATATAGGTGTATACCCATAACATGTTGATGCTTATCTACAACATGTTGATGCTTGCATTGCATCAATACTTGATCGCAACATGCCAATGCTTGCCTACATCAGATCTTGGTGTTCACCCATAACTACATCTTAGTGTTTACTTGCAACTACATTTAAACATTGACCCATAACTACATCTTGATGTTCACCCACAACTGCATCTTGGTGTTCACCTAGAGGACTCATATCCATCCATAATGTAATATAATTAGGAAATAGGCTCCACAACATAATAATCTCCCACTTGGAGATTGATTTCCTCTAGCCAAGTTTCTCAACCCTTCACTATTACCTATGAAGGCCAACCAAAATTGAACATAGCTTCAATTTCTCCCTTGTGACCACCTTGGTCATCATGTCTTTAAGATTTTGCCTTATATGAATCTTCTCTAGCTTCAACTTCTCTTCTTCTAAAGTTGTCCTGGTGAAATGGTACCTCAAATGTATATGATTCATATTAGAGTGGAAATTAGAGTTCTTTACTAAATGTATAACACTCTGACTATCACTTTAGATATTTCCTTCCTCCTACTTATGTCCTAATTCTTAAAGTAATTGATGTAACCAAATCATCACTTTTTTTGCCTCTATGGTAGTAAAATACTTAGCCTTTATGGTTGACAAAGCCAAAAGTTTCTATAGTTGTGATATCTAGCTCACCCACCTCTATGTCAACTATAGTAAATACATATCCTAATATACTCCTACTAGCTAAATATACAACCATGTTTGAATCTATAACCACACAAAGTGGTGTCCAATCACCATAGCTTAAAACTATCCCCATGGTCCCTCTTAAATACCAAAGAATCCATTTCAATGCCTTCTAGTGTTTTCTACTTGGATCACTCATGTAACTACTTATTTCTCCCATTACATGGGAAATATATATCCTAGTGCACACCATTGCATACATTAAACTACCAACTATTGATGAGTAAGGTATATGTGACATCTGGATTCTCTCCTTTATCTTGGGACACTACTCCTTTGATAACTTGAAATGGCCTTCCAAAGGAGTCCCAACTAGTTTAGCATCCCACATACTAAACCTTTACAAGACTTTTTTAATGTACTCTTCCTAGGATAAATTCAGCTTTTGTTCTTTCGTATCCTAAGTTATTCTCATACCAAGAATTTATTTTTCTACTCACAAATCCTTCATAGCAAAGGAATTACTAAGATGTTCCTTGATTACCTTTATTTCTTGCATGTTCTTACTTGTAACTAACATGTCATCAACATATAGACATAGGATAATGTTATCACCATCATCAAACTTCTTGATATGTATGTAATGGTCTGAATGACATATGGATTATCCCTACTCCAACATAAAACTATCAAATTTATAATACCACTACCGTGGAGCTTGTTTTAAGGTATACAATATCTTATTCAATTTGCACACCATGTTATTCATCCTTATGACCTCATATCCATATGGTTACTCCATATATAAGTCCTCCTCTAAATCACCATGAAGGAATGTAGTATTCACATCCAACTTCTCTAAGTGTAAGTCTTCCACTACCACTATCCCAAGAACAGTCTTAATAAAAGTCATCTTTACAATTGGGGAAAAATCTCATTGAAATCAATTCCCTTCTTATGTGTAAAACCCTTTACCACCAACTAGGACTTTTACCTTTTCTTTCCTCCATGATCCTCTTTAATTCTATACACCCACTTGTTTTTTAATGCTCTCTTACCTTTAAGTAGGTTTACCAAATCCCAAGTTTGATTTTCCATGAGAGACTGATGCTCCTCATCCATTATTTGCTCCCAATTCTTCATGACATCTACCTACATTATTTCTTCAAATCACTCTGGATATCCATTTTCAGTGAGTAACAAATAATTAAGAGATGGAGAAAAATGTTTAGGTTCCCTTCTTGCCCTAGAAGACCTTCTCACCACAGGAATTTGGGGTTCTTGTGGATTAGGTGCCTGAACTAGTTGCTTGGACACTTTATCATCTACAATGTCCTCCAACACTATGTATAATTTTTTGGAATCATCTTTTTGATCCTATATCTATTTTTATACATGAATTTTTCATTAAAGACAACATTCCTAGACCAAAATATTTTCTTTTCCTTAAGACTCCAAATCTAGAAACCAAAGTCATCCTCTTCATAACCAACAAAGGTTCATTTTTTAGACTTAGCCTCTAACTTTGTCTTATCATCCTTATTAATATTAAAAAAATATTCATAGCTAAATACTATAATAAAGGAATAATAAACCTTATTACCAAACCAAGATTCCTTAGGTATGCCTCCATCCAAAGTAGATGAAGGTCCTCTATTGATCATATATACTACCATGTTTATTGCTTCTACCCAAAATTGAAGAGGTAGTCTTGTATGTAACCTCATGCTCCCATCACACTTCATGAAAGTCCTATTCATCCTTTCTAACATTCCATTCTACTATGGAGTTATTGAAACCATCCTCTATCTATGAATTATATTCCTTGAATAGTAATAAAATAATTTGTTACTACAATATTCCTGACCATTATCTGACCTAAGACATTTTAACTTGAGACCTTTTTCATTCTCAACTAAGGATTTCCATCTTTTAAATGTATTAAACACATCATATTTTATCCTAATAGCATACACCCAAAATTTCCTAGTTGCATCATCAATAAAAGTGACATAATAAGATGAGCCACCAATAAAATATACTTGATCTGGCCCTTATACATCTGAATGAACCAAATCCAACTTTTTCTCCTTCCTTGTAGGTCCAACATTGAGAAACCTTACCCTTTTCTATTTTACATATACACAGTCTTCATATAAATCTAAATTAGACCCTTTCAATTCAGGAAATTGATCCTTCAAAATTTGCATGCCCTTTTGGCTCATGTGACCGAGCCTATTATGCCACAAATTTGCATATGTATCTATAGTAGCTAAATTACAATAGTCAACACTACTTGATAAGTACAAGGTACCAACCTTATTACCTCTTGATAACATAAGAACACCATTGGTCACCTTCCAAAAATCTATTGTAAAAGTCACCATGCAACCTTCACTACCTAATTGCCCTATGGATACCAAATTCCATCTAAACTTGGGTACATGCCTGACATCCTTCACTAGCTAGGTGTTCCCATTTTTCATCTTGATCTAAACCATTACTTTTCCTACTATGTTTCAAGGCTCATCATCACTAAGTTAAACATTCCCAAAATCCCCTTAAACATAATCAATAAAATTATACCTGTATGGTGTAGCATGAAAAGAATCCCTTGAATCTAAAACCCAAGACTCAATAATATTATCAATGGAGAGAATTTATGCATCTTGACAAACATTACCTATTTCCATATTCACCTCCTTGGCATCTTCCTTATTTTTTTTCTTATTCTGAAAGAGACCAACAATCCTTCTTTGCATGTCCTAGCTTTCCATAGTTTCAACATGCCAAACTATTCCCTTATTTTGACCTTGTTTGAGCATTAGAATTTCCACACTTTCCTTTTCCTCTATACTTTTATATCCCTCTACTCTCCACATCCAAATCATCACCTGAATTAGAAGTCTCCCTATATCTTTTCCTTCACATTTCCTCACTAAGGATTACTTTTATGACATCCTCAAACTTTAACTTGGCATTATTAGAGACCAAATTATTCACAGACATTACCAGGCCATTCTAACTCTCTGGTAAGGAACACAAAATAAGTAGAGCCCTAATTTCATCATCAAATTCAATTTTTATAGAATTCAACAGACTCACAATTGTATTGAATTCATTTAGATGATCAATGACTATACCATTTTTAGACATCTTCATATTGAATAACTTTTTCATTAAAAATATTTTATTAAAAGTATAGGGTTTCTCATATAACTTCCCTAATGCATTCATGAGACCTTCTATGGTCTTATCCTTCAATATATTAATCATGACTAAAGATGCAAGGCATAATCAAATAGATCCAAGTGCTTTCCTATCAAGTAGCTCCTAAGCCTCATTTGATGTACCCACTGGTTGCTTCTTTTCCTTCCAATGGAGCATGGAAGTCCTTCTGATAGAGGTAATCCTCCATCTACATCTTTCATAGACCAAATTTCTATCTGTTAAAATTTTCAACCTTTGTTCTATGATCATCAACCATAGCTCCCACTTGAACTAATAACCTTTCCTATGATTCAACACTTCGGTAATACAACCTAAAGCTTTGATACTAGGTTATGAATAAGATAGAAATGAATGTGAAATTATTTCATAGAATCATAATAACAAGATATATAAACAAAGATGCATAAAGAACATAAATAAAACATGCACAATAAGAAGACTAGATTTAACATGGTTCACCCAATGTGGGCTACATCCACCAAGAAACACTTGCTCAAATTTTATTACAAGCCACAAGAGTATAATCCACTCTCAGATCAGTCTTCTCATAATTACAATGCATAAATATTATTTGGAGCAGTGCTCTATAAACCCTCCTAAATTTTCACCTAAATTCATATGCTCTATTCTATCTTTTCACAACTTATATCTCCAAATTATGAAAAATATCTAGTATTCTGATGTACATCCATCTATATATACTAATCAATAATACAACATAGTTTCAATACTCCCTCACATAATATAGGCGTATACCCATACCACACCAACACCTATCCATAACATGCTAATGCCTGCATTGTATTGATACTCGATCTAAACATGATAATGTTCACTTGCATCACATCCTGACATTTTCTCATAATTATATCCTAGTATTTACCTATAATTTCATCCTAATGTTCACCCACAACTACATCATATCATTCACCCACAACTACATCTTGGCATTCACTCAAAGGACTCAGATGTCCATCCATAATGTATTATAATTAGGAAATAGGATCCACAACATAACAAAGGCATTCCTAAATATGTCAAAAATTCCGTGCTGAGAGGTGGGTGAACATACCCAATTATTAATAACATCTTGTATTCAAATGGACTTATGGAGGATGTTGCCCAATAGGTCAGTGCAGGGAAATGCCTCTATTTTGGTTTTATCTCCATGAAGTACATATATTTTATAGGATCAAAAGGCATCCTAGTATTCAACTAGTTGGTCATTGACACCAGTAAAATCCTTGGGGACCTACTCAATTAATTTGAATATGTCATTATAGTGTTTGTATCTAGTTAAACTAGCAGGGAAAGTGGTGTCCTAGTATTTAGGATTTTCCTTCAAGTTGGAGGATGTAGCAGCCATTAGAGTAGGATCGAGGGGAAATTAGGAACCTTTTAAGATTTAAAGGCATAAGATATAGGGGTTCTATGTAAAATTAAAATCAAAGAGTCTAAGAATTCTTTTAAGACAATAATGGTAACTGTTAATGGGATTCTTTTGGGCTTTATAAGTGTATGTGCACATCTCCCTACATTAATGGTATTTGATAGCTCACTTGATATGAATATGAATTTGAAATTGAGTTGGTACATGTATTTTCTCCCTTTATTTCTAAATATAGAATTAAATTTAGATCCCATGATCCACTACCACTAGCCAGGTATAGCAATGGCAATGGGATGTTTTCAAAATTATCTAATCAAGTCTAACTTCCCATTATATTAATGCTTAGTGCATGGTAGTCATGTAGTCACATCCCTCATCCAACTCTTACTTTATGACACATGTCATATATCAATTGGTCATCCTATTAATAGTTTACACCTAGGCATGATTTGTACTCCATGTCATTCCCATAGACTGGGTGATGCATCACCTAGGGACATTTGGCACACCCTAATTGGTTTTGGTTAACCACTCATACTTGATTCTAATCTTCCTAGTTCAAAAGTGGCAACTATTTCATCTTCACATTATATGACATGGTATCTTCACATTATGCCAAGCTATCTTAGGCTCTGACATCTCTGACAGGTCTAAAGATTAAACTTTATAACTCTAGATGATGTGATGAGTTCCCATTGGATTGGGTTTTTTTTAGGATCTAACATTTCTTTTAGGTTTGGGGTACTAGACTTTCTAACTCTAGATGAAATAATGAGTTCCCATTAGGTTGGGATCTCCTAGGCTCTGACATATCTGATAGGTTTAAGGGGCTAGCCTTTTTAACTCTAAATGACATAGTGAGTTTTCATTGGGCTAGGTTCTCCCAGGCTCTAACATATCTAATAGGTCTAGGGGACTAGCTTTTTTGAATCTAGATGATGTGAAGAGTTCCCATTGGATTGGGTTTTCTCAATATTTGATATCTTTGATAGGTCTAAGGGACTAGCCTTTTTAACTCTAAATGATGAGATGAGTTCTCATTGGGCTGAGCTTTCCTAGGCTCTAACATCTTTGACAAGTCTAAGGGATTGGCCTTTCTAACTCAAGATGATGTAGTGAGTTCTCATTAGGCTAGGATCTCCTAGGCTATGACATCTCTAAAATTTCTAGGGGATTGGCCCTTCTGACTCAAGATGACATGGGAATTTCCTATTGGACTAGGCTCTACAATATTCACAAAATGATGAAGTAAGAAATAAAAAAAGAAAATGATTCATTAAATCTTACCTACTAGGCACAAAGAACTAAATTTTCCATGGAGGATAATGGGTTTATTGCTTTGGGAAGGGAAATAGACTCTGGTAACATCTACTTATGAAAATCAACCTACAATGTTAGTGATATGATATGTAAAAATAGAACAAACACTACTTATTTAGTTTTTAGAAAAGTTAAAAAAAGGTCTGTTACTACTTGAAGAAAATTTAGGTGATGTATATTTTGAAGTTTTAATTAGGCATCACCATTGAGAAAAAAAGGGAGAACTCTAAAGCTCTAGTTCATAAATTTTTAGAGGGGTCCCCCATTTTGAAGAAAAGGTGGCATGTTGGCCACAAAAAATGGATACTTCCATATGGAAAGTGATGAGTAACACTTAAACCCTAAACAATTTATTCTTCTTTACTTGCTCATCACAAAGATTATATGGTGGGGTTTTATCATCCACAAAAAAGATAAGGCATTAAAGTCTCATAGTAGTAAGCAATATACTAAGCTTCCACCCATAGATAGCCACCAACATGTGTGATAAATGATTTCCATTCTAATTCATTCTTAGATTACCTTTGAGAATTCAAGGTTAGACTAATTTTTAAACTTCCTCTAGGGCATTGTTGGCTTGATGAATTGGGCGGGGTGGGCGGGGGGGGGGGGGGGGGTTTGTGAATGACTAGGGTATTGATTTGCTACCAGACAAGCATCCATATCCCCAATAAAGATGCTTATGGTCCCATTCATTTCCTTACTCCATTTCCATCCAGGTCAGAAAGCCTGTGATGAAGATTACCTATATAACCCTTTTGAGGTGGGCTTAGAATGTATATTCTACATGCTTTCTTTATTCTTTTCCAAGTTTCCAAAGAAGAGATCTTAAATTTTATAGTCTTATCCATTGAGGGTTTGAGACCAAGCCAAGGGTGAATGGATAGGGGAAGTTATGAATAGCTAGCTAGTCCTTAATCAACTTAGATAATCTAATATCTTCTAGAGATATTATTTTTAGTACAACTTGGTGTCCATATTGGGTGTAGCCTATTGTAAAATACACATGTTTCTTTTATAATCATTGACCTCTCATATCTGGGATGATAAGAGTCCCCTTTCATAGTCCTAGAATAACTTGGATTAAAGGTTTCAACTTGGGCTTTCTTGTGTCTCATCAATCCTCTCAAGATTTAGCCACCACTTGAAGTAGTTAAACAAAAGGTTGAGTATGAGAAGAAAAATGTAGAATAAATAATGGGTCAAAGGGGTTAAACACAACACAAAGAAAATCAATTATATAAACAAACACTAAACTAAAAAAACACACACACTAAAATAAAACACACCACCAAAGTAAATATATTTAATATATACATTACCACCTTCTTTAGGATACTAAAAAACCACTTTGGAGGGGAGAACCAAGAAATAGTGCTTCAAGAACTATCCATTTAATTGAAGTGATAAGTCATTTCCATCAATATTATTGAGATGAAAGGAATTTTGGCCCAGTATTTGGTAATTTGGTATAAGCTAATCTAGAGGGGGTCAAATTTTGAATGATGTCCTTTCTTCTCATGGGCCTTGTCTTGCATTAGGACAAAATCCAAGATTTTGAAGTTATTAACCTTCACCCTCTTATCAAACCACCTCTTGACTATGTATTGATGGTTGGTAAATCTCAACAAAGCTTCATCCTAGGATTTCTCCAACTAAATCAGATCCAAGAGTCTAGAATTCAATTTATCATCCAGTTCTATGAATTGATACATGAATTTATATGTAATTATTTTGAGAATGATCAACATGATTGGATATAATCCATAGATGAGAAGGAAAGGATAAATTTTAAATGTTTGTTTATACTTGGTGTAGTCTACTCATAAGGCAAATTTTATCAATGAGTGCCATTCTTGGGGATTCTCTCTAGCTGATTTCTTGATGGTGTCAATCAAGTTTTCATTAGTGGATTCTACCAATCCATTCCCTTATGAGTAGTGACTAGAAGAGAACTTAAGTGTGATCCCATTATCATAAGCTCGCTTTATGTATTTTGTGGATTGAAAGGCATGGCCATTATCAAATACTAGTAAAATGGGGACCCCAAAATGGGTGACTATGGTAATATCCAAAAACCTGATGACTTAGATAATAGTTATCCTTTTGGTTGTAATTGATTCAACCATTTAGTGTAGTATTCCATGCCCCTGAGGATAAATTTATGACTAGATAATGAATTAGGGTTAATCACTCCCACAAAATCTATCCCCCATTATGAAAATGACACAAATTTTACAATAGGTTATAGTGGCATTGTGGTATGCATTTCCATTTTGGTAAAGGTTTAGCATTGGTGGAAAAAATGAACATGAATGTGAAAATATCAAAATAATGTGGCCAATAGTAACATGTTTGGAGAACCCTATGAGCCATGGCATTTTTTATAGGATGGCTAACTCCTAAATTTTCATAGAAACTAGCCATTATGTCCTTGGCCTCTTCTTCTAACACACATTAGAGGTAGATTCCATCATGGTTTCTTCTAAAGAGAAACTAATATTTAGCAAATAATGTGTATATTTCATTCGTATGGCTGTTCTCTACATATAGTTGAGTCCTGGGGATACATTTCCATAAAGTAGAAAATGTATAACCAAGGCATACCAGTCTAAGTGTTTTACCCTTTATTGGTCCACTTGGTGTATTTTGATTCTTGGGTCTATCTCTATGATTAGTTAGGTGAGGCCTTATCCCCTGACTAACTTGGTTGGCTTAATTTCCAAAATTAAAAATATTATAGTTTCATCATCCATCAGCCTCTCTTCTTGCTTAGTTTATTATACCCCATTGTTTGATTTGTAGCTAGGTCTAGGGTAATGATATGCACTCTATTTCAAAGGATGTTATTCTTGAATTTATTCACTTCCTTGACTAGGGCATAGGTATGTTTATCTAAGGTATAATAATGGTGTTGGGCATCTTTAATATTGGTGCTCATAAAATCCATTGAGTGTTCTTCTCCTTCTAACCTTTGGGTGAGGCATGCAATAATGGTGTGATCTAAAATGAAAGGGTAAACATAGAATTCTTACATATAATTTTGGATAATAATGACTAGGGATTGCATTATAATGTATTTTATATCCTAGAAAACTTTCCTTGACTCTGATTGCCACTTCACTTTAGTGTCCTATTTTAACATTTCATTCAAGGGCTTCACTATCTTAGCAAATCAAAAATAAACTTGCATACAAAGTTCATTTTACAAATAAAGATTTTAGTTATTTCTTACTATTAGGAAAAAGTTATTTAGAAATTATATCTACCCTTTCAGGGTCAATAGCAATATCTTACTTCATATAATGTGATCAAGAATCTTAGCTTTGGTGACACTGAGCACACTCTTCTTTGGTTTTAAAGAGATGTCATACCTTCTACATCTCTCAAGTAATCTCTATAGGTGGTGCACATGATTTGACCTACATTTAGAGAATATGATTAGGTCATCCATATATATAATTATACACTTACCTATTAGGCCCTTAAAGGCAAAGTCCATTACCATATAAAAGGTTGCACCAATGTTGATTAGCCTAAAAGGAATTCATTTGTAAACAAATGTGCCCCACTCAGTGGTGAAGGTGGTCTTATTTTTATCTCCTAGATTGACCGTGACCTGGTTATAGCTTGAGAAGCCATCGAAGAAGGACATCATCTAGGACCCACTCACCATTTGGATTACCTCATCTAGTGAGGGTAATGGGTAATTGTATTTATCTAAGGATTGATTCAAATTATGGAGGTCCAAACAAAGGTATATTTCACCATTCTTTTTTTGTACCAAGACTAGGTTAGCCAACTAGGTGGAGTGGAAAACTGAGAAAATTATCCCTATAGAGAGTAATTTTTAAACCTCTTTATGGATTAAGGGTTCCAATATTGGGTTAATTAGCCTCTTCCTTTGTCTGAATGGTCTTTGGTCAGGTTTTAAGGGGATAGTGTGAGTAATTACTCTCAGGTTGAAGACCTAAAGGTCTCCATAGGCCCAAAAAATTATGTCCTAGTACCTTAGTAATAATTTATGAAACTATTCCAATTCATGGCCCATCCAATCTCAACCCATGTTAACTATCTAGGGGTTCTCTATTAGGCCGAGATTAATGTGTCAATACTTATAGTCTTTGAATTTAGGCCTTTTATCTTATAAGGTTGGAACCAATGCATCAAATGCTCTTTTTAGTGAAATCATCCCTTTAGGGATCTAGTTCCCATGAATTTTTAGGATCCCATCCTTATCCAATGTAGTCCCAAGGTTTTATTTATCTTTTTCAACTATTATTTGAGCCTCAAATATCCCCTCATTACCAAGGAACTAGATAATTTACTAGTCATCTTCAAAGACCTAGAAGTTAGTCACATTATCTAGGATAGTAGGATAGGGAATAGTTCCATAGAGAACTCTTAGAGCTCAATGTCATCTAAAAGGGTTAAGTTCATTACAACCAAAGCTAACAAGTCTACTACCTAGTTTTCCTCCTAGGGAATATGGATGATATTAAATGAATTGAACATTTTAATCATGTCCCAAGCTCTACATTTATACCTTTTGAGGTATGATAGTTTGCATTAAAACTTAGTTTTGATTTGGTTGACTACCAGTTCAAAGTCATTGAATACTCTTAGTTTGTTCTCCTCATGTCTCAATGCAAATTGTAACCATAGGATTAGAGATTCATATTCTACCAAGTTATTTGTACAAGGGAATTATAGCTTATAAGATGCTAGATGTTTCCTCCTTAAGGGATAAATAATCAAAAAACCAACTTCATTACATTGTTTGGAGTGGTATCTATCAAAATAAAGAGACCACAAGCCAAAAGGACCTAGGATGTGACTGGTCTAGTTTTTGGGAGACTTAGTGCTTAACATGTAGATGCCTAGGTTCAAGGAAGCTAGGTTTATCTTTTCATTAATAACATTATATTTAGTGATCATATGTTTCATGTATGGTTCCCTATCAGCTCATATTTGGTTGGATACCCCTCTCCATAGTAGCCACATATGTGATTGATCTATGGCTATATATCTAAGTAGGGCCTTGGACTAGTCTCTAATGAGGAGAATACCATAGGCTTCTAAGATGTCAACCACTTGAATGTCTATAAAGTATTAAATCCTAGGTTTAGATTTCAACTGGATGTGGATGTTTAATAATTCAATTATTACTTTCACCTCTAATTTTTCCAACTAGACCATTCTAGAACAAGTTTCTCACATATGCCTATTGACATCATATTAACTAAGGCTCTAGAATCTAATAAGCAATTATGTAGATTCTTTAAAAATAATGGAATGGTTAAAAGGAATGGGGGAATATCCATCTTATTCTTGTGGATAATCACATTCATGTGTGTTACTATTGATTTTGGCTGGGCTTGTGGGGTTGGTTTTTGAGTCAAATATTTTAACAAAAGGTCATACTACTCTATGATTTGGGAAAGCTCATGAAGGGTAATGTTAGCATTGATTTTCCTCATATCCTCCACTATGTTGTAACCCCCTTTGTTTTGGACTGGTGGGGTTTCCATAGGTGTATTATGTTCTTGAGGTCTTAGAGGTGGAGGATCATTCCTAGCATTTTGGTTTGGTGGGGTTGCACCATTATTTGGGGGGGTTGAGGTAGTAAGGAGATGTTATTACTCCCTACTCTTTAGGGTGTAATTTCTCCTTTAGAATTTCTAAAATGCCTATACCTTACTAATACCTTCTTATGGCTCATTTAATTCTTGTCTAAAGAAGTCTAAGGTTTCTAATACCATGGCAGTACTAGGGGATTTACCCAAGTTGGAAGATTATAGATGGTTGAGAATTACCTCACATTATTCCATTTTCTTCTAAAAGATTTCAAAATTAGAATCAAACTCCATGTAATTCATCTCTCCATGTGTTGTGTTTTACACTTAACACTAGTTGGGTAAGGCTATTTTGAAGATATTTATCTTAGGGAGCCTATTTAGTGAAGGTTTTGGGGGGTTGTGAGGGTGATTGTAGCTCCTATTCATCTTTTGGTACATGAAATGTTTGTTGTAGATTTTTTATGTTAGAGTTGCTCATCTATCTTTGTAATCCTAAAAAATCATTATTGAGATAGTGTACCATTTGTTGAATGGCATCTAGATCATTTTTAGTGGAATATTAAGGTGTGATATGGGTGTTATTAGCCATGACTAATGTCACTTGATGTTGAGTTTGGGGAATCAAATTTAGACCCCTTGGGTTTAGGAAACCTAGTGGTTGGTTTGAAGTGGGATGACCTAGTGAGAGCTAATACATTGCAAGGAGCAACTGAGGCATAGGTGAATTTTGGTTAATGCTAGGTAAGAAATTAAATTTAGGTATTTGTGGTAACATTTTAGGAGTAGGGATCATGGTATACCCCTAAGGATTTAGTTTCCAATCCACTTTGATGGCCCCTGCATATGTTAGGGATAGATCTATTATAGCTATGTCTCTTCTCAAGAACATATCCATCCAAAGGTATAGGGAACTTGTACATTTCAAGTGTTAGTTGAAGAATGGGTTAGTAAAACATGATTACCTGTATATACATATTTTGGAACCTAGCATTGAAATTTCTAATGGGCTCATTGGGATCCCTCTTGATACAAGAGAACCATTGGTATAGGAAGCTAGAGTCTATTACTTGGCCAAATTGGGTGAGGAAATCAAAACTAAAGTGGTCCTAACTTTTTATAGAGTCTTCTAGAAGGTTTAGGAACCAATCATAAATAGAGTATATTAGAGTAAAAGGGAACAACCTGTATGCCACATCCTCATGTTATATATTCAAGAGTCTTAGGGTGGTGTTATAGGAGGTTATGTGTTCCTCTGTGGTTCATCCTAAACAAGGGGAGAAATGAGGAAGATACTTCTTAGGTTTCTTGGGTAGAGCATAGATGACCCCCGAGATTTTAATGGTTGAGTCAACTAACTAGGCTATCTTGGGCTACACATTTGGGATAGGTTATAAAGAGGAGCTGATAGGAATCACTATAGGTTTGGGTTAATTATACCTAGATTTTTATGGAAAAGTAGGGGAAATCACTAATCTACCTTAGTAGGACCTAGCCTTGGTAATAGGTTAACTAGTATCCAATATGCTACATAATTAAATAATAGTTAGTATGTTATTAAAAACAAACATAACTCAACATATGTTCATAAAATGAGCTGAAATTAAAGTAAGCATAAAATGGCCCTCTGTATAGTGCTAACTGTTATTCACTCCAATATACTCCTTACCAACAAATGCCCATGAGATTGGGAATTATTTGAAAAGGGGAAGGTGATGATAACTATGTAGTTTCATCTTCTATTTTAGGACTGATCTAGGATCAACCCAGGGCATGGCTGTGGCTAATGGAATGAAGTCTATGTGAATAGTCTCTAAGAGATGCACCATTACCATCATAAGTTCAATACACTATACTTCACATAGTTTAAATTTAGCTATGAATAATTTGAGTGTTGGGCTTATTATTTCTAAACACAAGGAGAATGGAGCATTTTAGGACCATTAAATAAACACCAAAAGAGAGGGAAGGGTAAGGAAGGGAATTATTCCTCCATGTCTAAAATGATATTAATGAAATGATCATTGAACTAAGTGGCTCTACCACAATTATACCATTGTAGACCAAGTTTTACTAGAGTTATACCACAAATAACATATAATGGGGAGAGTCTAAGGGAAATGAGAGAATGACTTCAATGTGAATTCCTACCAAATATTAAAACTAGAGGTTTATTGTTGAAAACACAAATGCCATATGAAAATTTGTAGCTAATTGCATAAATGATCAACACTTACCAAAAAAGGAATAAAAGAAATCACATAGAGAATATAATAGCTAATCACATCATACATAAAATGACAAAGCATTAATATAATTAACATAGAATTATTGATCACTTAAACATGGAGATAAAATTAAATTAAACATAAAAGAGACCCTTTTGTAGAAACAAAAA
Organism: Torreya grandis; assembly: GCA_037957365.1. NCBI lineage: Eukaryota > Viridiplantae > Streptophyta > Pinopsida > Cupressales > Taxaceae > Torreya > Torreya grandis. The sequence goes on from JARHVA010001589.1 coordinate 1,972,770, forward strand.
TTATATTCATTAAAAGAGTGAAAAACTATTACAATAACTGATCTGGGATACTGTTATAGTCTAGAGTGTAGAAAGAAACATAGGTGAAATCTTGGAAATAATCCAAAAACACTTTCAAGCAAATTTTGGTCAACCTTCTCTTCTATAAATAGATGAGGATTAGGGCTCACCTCTAAAAATCATGAAGATCCTATCTTGGGCCATGATGGACACTCATTGTAGTTATAACCATATTTAAAAATTTAAACCAAAATAAAATACAAAAAAACCACAAAACATTTGTGGGGACCAATTATAAACACATAGAGGTGGATAAGAGGGGATGTCTCCCAATTCCTTTGACTAGGCACTCCTATATTCTAGTATAGTTGCCATGAGGTCAAACTCTTTATCCAACTTGGCTAAGTTCATTAGGGGATCCCTAAATATCACCTCTACCTGAGATATCAATCTCTAAGAGATATAGAAAGATAATTCCATCAAGGAATAGAATTTTTAGACTTGGTTGATGATCATAGTTGACTGAGTTGATAGGTCTAACACCACTTAGGCTTCTTGTTGGTTTGCCTTAACCACTTTATCCCTCATAACCTGGTCAAATTGACCTAGGCAGACTCCAAATTACCTTTGGTCAAGTAGAATGCCATGTTGGAGAGTTTTAATGATGTCATGGTGATGTCATAGAGGTGTCCTAAAGAGTGGATGAAGTACTTTGATAGCCTAAGTAACATTGACAAAGTTTGCAATGTACTTGTTCTAGTGTGCTTAATGTTGGCTTGGTTGATCTTCAATTTTAGCATGGTTAGATATGTTCAAGGATGATTATGAAGTATCAAGAATGTGTAAGGGGTTATATAAGAGGTTTTATATGATTTGAGTGCTTGTGTGCATGAATGAATTTCATCTGGTTGATCATTGTTTTCATTTAGACATTTTGGGTCTAGTGGCAAAAAATCTAAGTAGGCAATTTGATGACATCATAATTCCATGTGTGGATGAGTCATGGGGGTTTGGTCATATGGTTGTGATCACATTAGTCCATAGTTTCTATGTGATAAGTATTAGGTAATGTACCTAAGCACAATCAAAGATATGTGGGTGCAAAATTGGATTCTCAAGCATTTTAATAGTGTTTTCCCATATTCAAATTTTCATGAGGCAAGAAGAGCTGAGTAAGCATTTTGATTATGGCATATCTCACATGCATGGATATTTTAATATAAGGTGATCATATGGGGTTATTAAGTTTTTTTCATAATTTATTTTCACTAACTTTAGGTTCAAGCATTGAAGTGCATCAAAATATATGTAGGAACAAGGTTGACCTTCTAGGCAGTTTGCAATGTTTTCCAAACTGTCACAAACTGTCATGCAGACATGGATAAAATAGTAAGTTTTTATTTTTATTTTAGGTATTTATAAGGTAAATTTTGGTCAAAGGATATCATGGAGATGTTTTTTATAATTTCAAGAATATACCCTAAAAATTTGGGGTCTTGAAGTGTTCTCCAGCTTGAGATATAAATTTTCAAAGTTACACTTACAAACAGTGATGGGTCAGAGACCATCAAGTTTATTCACATTGAATAATGAGGTCATAGGTTGCATGTGTAGGTGAAAAGTGTCACAATATCACTAGTTTGATATAGGATCAATGGTGATTGGTGGTTCATACTGATAAATATCAATGGTGCAAGAGAAGTCAAGAGTCTACATTGCAAGAAAGACTGCCAAGTGGTAAAAGCATATGGAATGATAATAAAATGATAAAAAATCATGTGAAGGTGATAAGTGTCATGATATTAGGAGTTTTTAGATAGATATAATGGTGAGAATTTTTATTTAGATACTTTCTTGATCTATAGAGATTGACAGTACATATTTAGTCAATATTGCAAGGGTACATGAGATAAGTTCAAAGTGACTGAGGTTTAACATTTGGATTTGGTGGAATGTGTGTTACAGGTAGATATTCATAAAATAAGATAAATGGTGCATATTTAATTTGAGTAGTGAGGACATGATATGTGAGCATGATGACTGAGGTTTAATTATGACCATTTGAATTTGAATATTTGAATTTTACAAAGGAAAAAACTAGTGTATGGTTTTTATGCCATATCTTTCAATATATGATAATTTTGACCATGTATTAAAAATAAAAGTTATAGAGAACTCCAAGGAAATTATGGAAATATATATTTTAAGATATGGAAGTGGGTACATTCAAATATATTAAGCTTCAAATTTGACTGTGTGTTCATGCATGTTCTATAAGTAACCCAAGAAGGGTAATTGAGCTCATTTTGATGTTATTTCAATATATATTGATGAATTAGTTATTTGGGAGTGTTATTTAATCCATATGGATGATTTTTGTGTATTATTAAGGATTTACCAATCGTATATAGTATAAACAAAGGCATACAAGGTGACTATGTGTTCACTCATAATGACTATGTGTACATAGAGTTGTTTGAGCAAATTGTGCTTAAACAAAAGGGTAATGTGATGGTTATTGGAACTTAAGGAGGAAATATAGATCATGTGTAATGGTTACATGCATTTATAAAGTGTTTTTATGTTCTTTTTTTGCTTAGATAAGTGTCAAAGAGTTGAATGGGTCTCGATAGGACCTAAAAGTGACTTAGGCCTATTTGAAAGTGGATTGTGCTTAAGTGTGACCCAAGTGAGATGACTTAAGGGTGAATTAATGTACTTTGGTTGACAAGGAAATATTATGGAATTGATAATTCATGAATTATCTATATATATTGAAACCAAATTAGTTGGTTTCTAGGTGTGTGGAAGACTTGTGAGAGAGACATGTGTAAAGTGGATGTGTGAGTTATGGAGCAAAGGAGAGGTAGAGTGCCTAGTTGGATGAGTTGATAAGCAAAACATATTTATTACTATGTGTATGAACTATAGGTCACATTTATGATGTCAAAAAAGTTATCTTATAGTTTTTGGATATGTAAAGAGGTCTGAGTGTGTATATGAGGATAGTTTGTTTCTAGGAGAGATTTTATGGCATACCTATGTGAGAGGCCTATTTGAGATACAGAGAGTGTATTTGCAAGGGTTATATAAACTAAGATCCATCATCAATTTTTGAATACATTAGTACTAAGGTAGAAGTGTTCTATCACATGTGGTCTTTCAAAGACTAAATACACCAAGGTAATCTATTGTAAATCTGATATAGAGATATGAGACAAAATGTAGATCATTTACGAATGAGACTCAAAGGTCAAGCTTTCTAAGTTGCAGATTCATAGAAGGAAATTGAATGTCTCAAGATGAATGGAAAAGATTCTGTGGCATCCTTTATGTAGAGAGTTGATGATATTATGAATATCATCATAGGTCTTAGAGAAAACCTTGAAGAGGCTATTATAGTTCAAAAGGTATTAAGGTCTATATCCCTTAAGTTTGATCCAAAAGTATCTAATATAGAATAAATTCATGATCTTACTCAATTTAAGATGGATCAATTGCATGACACTCTTACTACCTATGAGATGAGGAATAATGATGGTACACCACCAAAGAAGGAAGTGACATTCAAGATAGAGATGAAGCCAAAGAAGAAGTTTCAAGGTAAGAAACTAAAAGAGTATGAAATTTATGATATATATGAGGATGAACTAATTATTTTGATTTCAATAAAACTGAGAACAAGTTCAGGCAAGTATAAAGGTAAACTACCCCTCAAATGCTTCAATTATGGTGAGATGAGACATTTTGCTAATAAGTGCCCTCATAAGTATAAGAAGGATGATGATGAAGAACATGATCAAGGTAATGATGATGGAAAGAGATCATTTAGGTATGATAAAATTAAAATAGGATTTAGAAGGTTTGACAACAAGAAGAAGTACTTCAAGGACAAGAAGAGTCTCTACACCAAAGAGGATTACAACTCATCAGACGAGAGTGACGTAAGTGACTCAAAATATGATCATGAAGATGATGGTCCTATTGAAAATGAATCCCTATTCATGGCTGAGAAAGGTAGTTGTTCACATCAAAAGGAGTCTACTTGTAGTGATTTATATGATGATGAAAATGAGATGGACTATGAGACTACTTTGATAAATGATCTTGAAGAAGTAAAGATTGAAAATAATATTAGAAATCCTACCTAAAAGCTTGAAAGATAAATAAGATGATTGCTCAAGGTATGCTTCTTAGATTATATCTTTGAAAGATGAGCTAGAGAAGTCTACAAGTAAGGTGAAATCATTTGTCAGGTTTGATAAGATTTCTAATGATCTAGATAATCTCATAAATAGTCAAAAGTTAGGTAGTGATAGATCTAGATTGGGTTTTAATGAAGAGCCTAAATTTTCTTCTCAAGTTGAGATGAATGTCAATGAGATAAAGGTGGATCAACCTTTGAAGACAAATCATCAAACAAGGAATGAAGGTGTTGGTAGAATGAATAAAAAATAGATTAGATAGCCAAATGCCATGAGGTATGAAAATTTCAATGGTTACTATTACACATGTTATCAATTTGGTTATAGGACTAGAGAAAGCAAGAGACTTGTTAAGAATGAATTTTCTTGGAACTATGATGAGAATAATTAGTCAAAAGGTGTGAGCAAGGTTGAATGTTTCAACTGTCATGATGTGGGAGACGTTGTAAAACATTGTCCATTTAAGTTAAGGTAAGCTAAGTTTCCATCAAGGAGTATGGTTTGATACAACTATGAATAGAGAGGTCACATTACTAGATTATGAAAATAAAGGCCTACAAGATATAATAGGTTTTATTAGGATCCTAGAGTGAAAAATAGAAGGAAAGTGAACTCATGGAGACCAAAGGTGATAAGTAGGAATTATGATGAGTTTACAAGTCCAAGTAATCTATTTTATATGGTGGAGAATGTTATAGATGTTAAAGAGTACCAAGGGATCTCATTGTCTGCTCATGTTAAGAGTGAAAAGACCAAGATCAAGGAAAATACCAAGGTACTAGTTGAAACTAGTTTTGAGATGTGTATGGATCCAAGTGAAAATCTTACTATTACTAAGTATTATTCAGAGTACATCAATTGTCTATGCCTAGTGATGAGGTTTCAAGCTACAAGTTTGATTCTTCAAATGAAAAGGTATGTCAAGATTCCATAGTTGCTCCATGTGTTGTCAATTCTATCTTAGAATAGAAGGAGAGTGATATAGAAAAGGAATCAGTTGTCATAATTTTGACTAAAGAGAAGAATAACAAAAGCAAGAAATCTTATAGCTATAAGAGGATTGTAGTGGTTATTGAGGAGATGTGGGCCACTCTAGCTTCACTTTGTTTTAGAGAATTATGGTGAAAATGATGTCTTTATCTATGCTTCTTAAGAGACTCATTTTAGTAGAGAATAAAGTATTGCTTTGGTGTTCTTGAGATGGTCCTATAATACTAGAGTCGAGTGTTCTCAATTGGAGTAGGTATCAGGTGGAAAATATGCTAAGGTGATGTCATGATGTTGATAACTATTTATGGAGTAGTCTATAGGGTTAGATTGAAGGTTTTTAAATAGTAAAAGAGGATTCATGATTTTTCAAGATGATATTTTTACATATAAAGGTTTTTTGACCTTATTTTAGCATGTTTTAGGTGGTTTTGTGGTCTGAAGGTATGTTGAAGTCAAATTTGAGATTTTTGTTTACTCTTGGGTTTCCTAGTTTGTGTTAAAGAGTATATAGGTCCTAAAACGGGTTATAAGATGTATGGGTTCCCAAATATGTGAAAGCTCAAATCTTGTTCTAGAAGTGTGAAATGGTTGTCTCCAGGTGTACAAGAACTTTCAAAGGTGGACATTAATTGTAAGGTGCTATGTTGACCTTGTTTGTTTTAAAATTCTAGGGTTTTGGGCTCTTCTAGACAATTGGTTTTCCTTTTGAGTTTATATATGAGGATTATTAATAAGTTGAATGGGAAAAATGGGTTTTAAAATCAAGATTCATATAAATATGAAGGTTTGTGGTTTTCATATTGTTCATGTTTTTGTCAAGATTGAGGCTTAATTGGCAAATTAGTTTGTGAAGGAAATATGTTGCATATGTTGATCTATTTGTTTAAAATAGGTTTTATAAATGGGTAATATGAGATTACTATGGATATGAAGTTTCAGGTCTTGAATGTGTGTCTTCTAAAAAGGGTGGGCTCTACAAGTTCTAGGTAGGGCTATAAGGAGACTAGACAAGCCTAGTAATGAAGATGTGATGTTTTTTCTTAGTTTCTCAAAAATATAAAGGTATGAGTATTTAAAGGTGATTTATTAGTTTGGTTTAGTGCATATTTATATTTAGTGTGTGGCATGAAGTTCTATTGGTGGTCCTTGAGTTGGTTTGAGAGAGAAGGCTAGTAAGCCTATATGTTTGTTCCTTATTGGGTATGAAGATTTGAAAATGCTCAAGTGGTGAAATGGATAAAAAATATTAGGGGAAGTCCCTATAAAATGTTTCTTGGTAATTTATATTAAATTTCAATTCTTGTGTTCTTTCTTCATTAGTTGCAGTGCTTGGTTGAAAAGAGTGTTGGCATAGAACAAGAGGAAGTTGTCAAAACAAGAAGAGGTAGGCTCAAGGTAAGGGGGAGTTTGTATCATATTTATAAGGTGGTCAGATATTTTTTTTAGTATTTTTATGACCTAAATATTATTTGGTTCCCACTTTGTCATTACATCAAATGGAGAGAAAGTTCCTAGTGTGAGAGTGCTTGAAGAGAGAAGTTGAGCTGAATGATGTTTGTTGACATCAACGACAAAGGGGGAGATTTTTGGAGAGTTTTCAATGATGTCATGGTGATTTCATGGATGTTTCCTGGTGAGTGGATGAATTTATTTGATAGCCTAAGTAATAATGACAAAGTGTGCAATGTGTGTGTTTTAGTGTGCTTAATGTTGGCATGGTTGATCTTTGGTTTTGGCATGGTTAGAGATGTTCAAGGATGAGTCTAAAGTATTAATAATGTGAAAGGGGTAATATAAGAGGTTTTATATGCATTAAATTCTTGTGTTCATGAGTGGATTTCATCTAGTTGATCATTGTTTTCATCTAGACATTTTGGGTCTAGTGGTAGAAAATATGAGTAGGCAATTTGATGACATCATAATTTCCACATGTGGATGAGTGAGGGGAAGTTGGTAATATTTTTGTGATAAAATTAGTCCATATTTTATATGTGATAAGTATTAGGCCATACCTAATCATAATAAAAGATATGTGAGTGTAAAATTGGGCTCTCAGCCATTTTGATAGTGTTTTCCCATAGCCAAATTTGCATGAGGCAAGAAGAGCCAAGTAAGCATTTTTATGATATCATATCTCACACATGTGGAAATTTAAGGAGAAGTTAATCATATGGGTTTGTTTAGTTTTGTTCCTAGTTTATTTTTTCTAAATTTTAGGTTAAGCACTGAAGCACATCAAAATATATGTAGGTACAAAGTTAACCTTCCAAGTAATTTGCAATGTTTTCTAGACTATCACAAACCGTCATGAAGACATGGATGAGCCACTAAGTTTATGTATTTATTTTAGGTAAATATAAGGTCAATATTGGTTAAAGGATATCATATAATGTTTTTTATAATGTCAATAATCTACCCTAAAAATTTGGCGTCTTGAAGTGTTGTCTAGCTCAAGATATAAATATTCAAAGTTGCACTTACAGATAGTGATGGGTTAGAGACCATCAAGTTTATTCACATTGAATCATGAGGTCATAAGTTGCATACATAGGTGAAAATTGTCACAATATCTCTATTCTGATGGAAGATCAATGGTGAGTGGTGGTTTGTACTAACAAAGATCAACGGTGTGAGACAAGTCAAGAGTCAACATTACATGAAAGGATACCAAGTGGCACAAACACATGGAATGATAGTAAAATGATCAAAAGAAATTCAAGGGTGAAAATTATAATGATATTAGGAGAATTATAATGGTGAGAATTATTATTTAAAGACCTGGTTGATCTGTAGAGATCAATGATGCTTATTTAGTCAATATTATAAGGGTACATGAGATAAAGTCAAAGTGACTGAGGTTTAACATTTAGATTTGGTGGAATATGTGTTAAAGGTAGATATTAATATAATAATATCAATGTTTCATATTTAATATAATTAGAGAGGACATGATTTGTTATCATGATGATCGAGGTTTAACTATAATCATTTGAATTTGATCTTTTAAAGTTTGCAAAGGAAAAAACTAGTGTCTAGTTTTTGTGCCATATGTTTTGATCTATGATGAATTTGACCATGAAGTAAAAATAAAAGGTATAGAGGACTCCAAGGTCTATCAATATATATTTGAATATATATAAGTGTGTACAATCAAATATATTGAGGTTCAAAGTTGACTATGTGTTCGTGCATGTTTTGTAAGTAACATGAAAAGGGTAATTGAGCTCATTTTGATGTTATTTAAATTTATCTTGATGAATTAATTATTTGGGATAATTTTGGACTCCATAAGGATTATATTTTTGAATTATAAAGAATTGAGCAATTGTATGTAGTATAAATAGAGGCATACAAGGTGACCATGTGTTCATTCATAAGGATTGTGTGTACATAGAGTTGTTTGAGCAAATTGTGCTTAAGTAGAAGGGTACTATGATGGTTGTTGGAACTTAAGGAGGATGTATAGATCATGTGGAATGGACCCATGCATTTGGAAAGTGTTCTTATGTTACTTTTTTTCTTGAAGAAGTTTCAAAGAGCTGAATGGGTCTCCATAGGACCTAAAAGTGACTTAGGTCTATTTGAAAGTAGATTGTGCTTAAGTGTGACCCATGTGAGATGCCTTAAAGATGAAGTCATGTATTGTGGCAAAAAATTAAATATCGTGGACTTGATAATTCATGAATTCTCTATATATAGTGAAATCAAATATGCTAGTTTCTAGGTATGTGAAAGACTTGTGAGAGAGACTTATGCAAGGTGGATGTGTGAGTTATGGAATAAAGGAGAGGTAGATTGCCTATTTGGATGATTTGATAAGTAGAGAAAATTTATGAATTTGTGTATGAATTGTAGGTCACATTTTTTATGTCAAAAAAGTTTTCTTATAGTTTGTGGATATGTCAAGAGGTTTGAGTGTGTATATGAGGATAGTTTGATTGAATAAGGAGAGAGTTTATGGCATGCCTATGTGAGAGGCCTATTTGAGATAGAGAGAGAGAGAGAGTGTGTGTTTGTATATGGGTTAGATAAATAAAGATTCATCATCAAGTGTTGAATACATTATTACTAAGGTGGAAGTGTTCAAATGAGGGTCTAAAGGACTTGGTCTTCCTTAGGGGCAGTTACTCCTCGTGAAACAAGTGTTTTACTAAATACCTTTGGTCAAGAGGATATGATCAAGGTTTTTCGGTCTAAAGGAGTTGATCAATATATTGTTTGTAATTTATTATATGATATTATTCCATTTGTTTTTTACTTAAGAGTGGGTTTTACCCCATGAGGGTTTCCCATAGGAACTATGTGTTATGTGTTTGATATTGTGTATGTGTTGAATGAATGAGCTCTCTCAAGTTTATATATGCTTATTTTTTAATAATTTGAAAGGGTTGTAATTTTAATTGAAATGTCTAAGCTCACTAATTCACCCCCCTCTTAGTGATTTTACCTCTAACATGCCATCTAGTTATAATAACATAGAGATGTTGAGCTCTCATAAGTAGGCTAGTATCTTATTCTTGCCCTCTTCTAAGGGTTCTATACAAGCCAAGGCTAGCCATTCCTCCATATCCACTCTCATGTTCCTAGCATAATTTTAGTAGAAAAAAAAATCTAAGGTTGGCATCACTTTGATCTCTAGGAACATCCCATTGTTGAATACTACTTGTAGATTCTACCACTTCCTATAAATTTGTGATCCTCCCCATATAGGCTTGCATCCTATGAATAGTTGCATCATTCTTAGCTTGAGTCCCCACTACTTTCCCAAGGATTTAAAAAAGTAATATGAGGGTATCCTTGACCTATCCAATTAATATAACTAAGAACATACTCTTCACTTGGGTCTTAAGAGTCCAAACTTGGATTTGCATGTCCTCAAGGAGTTTTTTAGACATATCATGGGTAGTTGGAGGACAGACAGTGGGTCCTCAACCATGTCATATTTTCCAATAATAGTCCTCAACTTGGTGAGGGAAAATAGATCTTGATAGGTCTACCATATCACCAAGTTCCCCTCTTGGATGAACCTTTTATTAAGCATCCTATTGATTAAGGCTCTTTCAAAACTCCACCGCATAATTGGGTCACCTTGGACATCCATCTATGGCATGTATGACCTCAGCCCATCCATTGGGTTATTGGGGGCATATGAGGTGTGGTTAAAATTGTGGTGAAGGGTGGAGGAGGAGGTGGAGGGGAGATGGAGGAAGTGAAAGGAGTGAAAGAGGAAAGGAGTAGAAGTAGAGGGGGCATGGGGGTGAAAGGAAGAAGAATTAAAGGGGATGCCCATGGGAATATTTGAGCTTACCATTATTTTTAGGTGAGGTTCACCTGAGGTGGGATTGCCCCTGGGAATGAGTCATGGAATAATAGGGATGAGATAGGTTGGTTAAAGGTGAAACCATTGGGGGTTTGGGTAAGGGAGAGAGGGCGTCAGGGAGTCAATCATCAAGCTAGTACTAATAGGGATATAAGAGACATTTAGGCCTATGAAGGAGGTGGATATGGAATTAAAGGCCTTTAGTCTAGATCCAAAGGATGGATCATCTTCTATATCTTCTTTGGCATCTTCCCTAGGTCCACTTTAGGTGTGATGGTGGATGGTCTGACTGTGATGGTGGATGGTATGACTGTGATGGTAAGGGATGCAGGGGTTAATGGAAAACATCTATGAGCCATGAAGGGGAGCACCAGGCTAACTAGAGTGGGAACCAAGAGGGTCCCTATTAGAGGTGGCAAGATCCTAAAGGCTATAGTCATACCTACTATTGAGGGCATGCCCAAGGGAGGCACCAAGAGGATTCTAGGATATGATATAGGTAGAATAGAAGGGAATGGGGAAGTGAGGATGCTTAGAAGGACCAAGACCAAGGGTAATTGGGTGGAAGATGGAAGGGAAACAATGGAAAATAAAGGGGGAAATAAAGGTGAACTAGTGGGTGCTAATACATGGATTCAAAATATGGTGAGAGAAATGGGTGGAATGGAAATAAGAGGAGATGGAGGAGTGATAGGAGGAACCTTAATGGTTACCTATTGAGTGCCTCATTTAGGGATTATTCTCATGCTAATAGTTCTATCAAAATTTAGAGGTTATGGTAGTGATGGTGGAGTAGGCTACACTTGGGCAACTTGGTGTCATGTATTATGGGCTCAGCTCTATCAGGGCTTGATCACTAGTGTAGCTAGAGGGGGTGGAGGCAAATCTTGAGGATCTACTAGAGGGTGTAGAGGTAAAGCACAAGGAACAACTAGAAGAGGCATAGGTAGATCTTAAGGAGCTGGGGCCATTGGTAAAAGTGGAATGGGACCTAGGGCTAAAGCCCAAGGAGGAGAAGGTGGTGGGTTTCCCTGCATGATTCTTTGGGAGATGGTTAGATCTATTAGAGTTAGGTCCTCTATAGACTTAAGATCTAGAGGGGTTGTTGATGGGCCTACCTGAGCCATATTACATTTCTTCTTCCTCTTAGTTACTATCCAAGATAACACCTCCTGATCATTTATGACAGCCAAATAGAACTCATCATCATCCTTGGCTTGATGGTTATAGTTGATGTTGAGCCAAGTTAAATATTGCACCAAGTGGGCTTGAATCACCCCTTTAGAGTCCCACTAGCTAGTATTATATTTTTCCAAGATGAAAGAGTCTCACATGGCCACCATATTTTATATGGAGGGTAAATTCCTATAGATGTACCCCCATATGGCGATTGGGAATAAAGGGCATAACTTATATTGATGATATATGTAAAAGCCAAAGATTCCATTCACTAATTGATAGGTGATCTCTAGATCTACTAGGTAGTTAGACACATAGTATGGTAGGCATAAGGGGTCTTAGAGGAAGCCCATGACTCAAATCACTATATTATTTTTATAAAGCTAGTAGTCTCCTATGGCTATGATGGAGTCCTATATTAGCTTTAAGAGTTGGGGCATGGGAGCTTATTTAAATTATTGGTACACCACTAAGTATAATTAGTCATAGACATACCAAACATTCTAGTAGAATAGGTGGCCATAGATCTTATAGAAGATCACATGGATAGTTGGGCCACCAAGAACCCACACAAAAAATGCTAACTAGTTAAATGAGAGCATCCCATATATGGTTTAAAGTAGGTAGTTAATCATGTATAAGTCTCCCCCATTCTAGGAAAATATGATGGTGTGGAAAAAATTAAAGTTTATAAAGCCTCCAAGGTCTGGGGCATCAGAGTGATTAAGGATCATGTGTAATAGAGGCACCCATAACTTGTTGACATGTTGGCAGTTCAAGTCTCTAAATAACTAGTTCAATAGGATCATGCTTACTTGAACTTCCTCTTAGAAGGTGTAGATGATGTAGGCATTGATGTTTTATTTTATTACCCAATTGGAGTTGGGGTTATTAGCATAGTCATGGAGGATGTCATATATTTGGTGATCATTCATCTAAACTGACATTGCCACTGTATCATATGAAAATGAGAATTTTAGGAGGGAGTAATACACCTTGAAGGCAATAGCAGATATGTCAACAATTTGGTGTTGAGAGGTGGGTGAACATACCAAAAATTAATAATATTCTACACATGGATGGCCTTGTGGAGGATGTTTCCTAGCAAGTTAGCATTGGGATATGCCTCTAGTTTGGTTGTAGCTCTATAAAGTTTGCATCATTTATAGGATCAAAGTGCATCCTTATATTTAACAAAATGGTTATCAACATTATTATAATCCTTGGGAACCTACTCAATTACTTTTAATATGTCATTGTAGTGCTTGTACCTAGTTAAAATAATAGGGAAAGAAGTGTCTCGGTACTTGGGATCTACCTTTAGGTTGGAGGATGTAGTGGCCATTGGAGTAGGATAGAGAGGAAATTAGGAAGGTTTTGGGTGTTGAAGGCATGTGATATAGGGGTTATGTGTAAATTTGAAAGAAATGAGTTTGATATTTCTTCTAAGGTAGAAATGGTAACCATTAATGGGATTCTTTTGGGATTTATAAGTGTATGCATACATCTCCCTACATTAATGGAATTTGGTATCTCACTTGATATGAATTTGAAATTGAGTTGGTGGCTAGATTTTCTTCTTTATTTCCAAATATAGAATTGAATTTGGATCCCATGATCCTTCATCACCATTTTTATATAAAAATGGTGATGGGATGTTTTCAAAACTATCTAATTGGGTCTATCTTCCCATTATATTAATGCTCAGTATGTGGTAGACACACAATCACATCCCTCATTTAATTCTTACTTTTTGACATGTGTCATCCATCATTGGTCCTCCCATTAACAATTGGCACCTAGGCATGATCCATACTCCATTTCATTCCCATAGATAGGTTGAAGTTTCACCTAGGGACACTTGACACACCCTAATTAGTCTTAGTTAACCACTCGTACTTCATTCTAAGCTTCTTAGGTCATAAGTGGAAACTAGTTCATCTTCACACTATATAACATGGTAACTTACCATTGGGCCAGGATCTCTCTAGATTTGACATATTTCATAGGTTTAAGGGGTTGGCCCTTATGACTCTAGATGACATAGTGAGTTCCCATTGGTCTAGGATCTCTTAGGCTCTAACATTTATGATAGATCTAGGGGACTAACCTTTTTGACTCTAGATGACACAATGAGTTCCCATTTGGCTAAGATCTCTAGGGCTCTAACATCTATGATAGGTCTAGGGGGTTATCCTTTGTAACTCTAAATTATGCAATGAGTTCCCATTGGGCTAGGCTCTCCTAGGCTCTGACATCTCTAACAAGTCTAGGGGATTGGCATTTTTGACTCTAGATGACATGCCAAGTTCCTATTAGGCTAGGATCTCCTAGGATTTGAAATATATGATAGGTCTAAGGGACTAGCCATTTTGACTCTAGATAATGTAATGAGTTCCCACTAGGCCAGGATCTCTCAGGCACTAACATCTCTAATAGGTCTGCGAGACTAGCCTTTCTGACTCTAGATGACACAGTGAGTTCCCATTAGGTTGAGCTCTCTTAAGCTCTAACATATTTTATAGTTCTAGGGAACTATCCTTTTTTACTCTAGATGATGAAATGAGTTATCATTAGGTCAGGATCTCTCAGGCTCTGACATTTGATAGGTTAGGGGGATTGGCCTTTTTGACTATAGATGATGTGGAGAGTTTTTATTGGGCCAAGCTCTACGAGTTTCACAAAAGGACAAATTAAGAAATATGAAAATAAAATGATTCATTAAAGCTTACCTACTAGGCATGAAGAACTCAATTTGCCATGGAGGATAATGGGTTTATTGCTTTGAGAAGGGAACTAGACTTTGGGAACATCTCCTTATGAAAATCAACCTACAATGTTAGTGTTATGATATGTAAAAATTAAAAAAACACTACTTAGTTTTTTTTAGAAAAGTTAAAAAAGGTTTGTTACTAAATGAAAAAATCAAGGTGATATAAATTCTAAATTTTATAGCAAGAGTCACCATCGAGAACAAAAAGGAGAACTCTGAAGCTCTGGTTCATGAATTTTTTAGAAATGTCCCCCATTTTAGAGAAAAGGGGGCATGTTGGCCACAACATATAACATATAAATTACCATGTGTAAGATATAATCATGGGTAATGATATGTGTAAGTACATATATAATCTCACACATGATAATCTAGAGTGATCCTCAAACCATATAACCTATGTGTATCAAGATCAAAAAACTAGTTTCCCCCAATGTCCATATGACATGAGTAGAGGGAAGGGCCCAACATCAAAAAATATGAATAGATCATGTATTTGTGTATGTATATATCACTTTTAAGTAGAAATTTGATACACATGTGTGTGTAAGAGTAATTGAGTATGACATCCATCAACATGGATCTAACACATAGATGACAATGATCTAATAGAAGATGTAGGTGCTGAAATTATTTTTGGATTTTTGAAAGTTTTTTATTTTTTGGTATTTTTGGAATATTTGAAGAAGCTACTCAAGGAATTCCTCATCATTAGAAGGTGTAGAACCACCTAGGAAATTTATCAATATTTGATAGTACTATTTTCTGCCACCACTTCAATGTTCTTGTTTAATAGTTTACCTGAAGCCAATGATATAGGCAAATAATCATTATGTAATCATACTTTCCATGACCCTATTCCTCCCTATGATTACACATCAGCTCATGTGTAAAATATCAACCCTATTTATCCCACTTCAAGACATTTTCCACTTGCATGAAACTTTCCTGCATCATACATCCATCCCCTATACATCCTCAACATCTTACTACCCTTTTAAGAAGAGATAGGCCCTCTAGATGCCTCATGGGGCCCTTTTAAAGGCATATTGACCACTTGAAATGGAATTTTAACCTAGGATATGACTTACGGAGAAAACCCACAACCTAGGTTGCATTTTTCCTTCACAAAATCTATGGCCTAGACCATGACCTAGGTAGAATGCACAAAAAAGGAGCCAATTTGGCCCAAATAGCTAGAAACGATTACTTTTTGGCATTTGGCATATTAAGGTTACCTTATATGATGCTTCATCATTCATATAAGCCTCTCTATCATACATTTTTTCTCTAATATTCCCACTTTATCATCACTCTCAAAGCTTGGTTGCCTGCTTGAATCTCACCTGGTTCATTCTTGGCACATTTAGCTTTCATTGTGACAGGGGATGCCCTACTATTCTATAGTTCATCTTGGTGATTCACATTGATATCTACAGTGTTATTGAAGCTTGTGGGTTGATCCTAGCCCCCTTAATACTCCATTTCACATGTTATTGTTCTCCATCTATTGGATCTCTCTCAGTTGGTAGATTCACTTTCACCTCTTCCATTGCTTTTGGCTCCTAGTTTAGACTCAGCTTACACACAACCTAATCCTCCTCCTTCATTACTTCTTAGCTTGGATAATGGGTTGGTATAAAGTTTTAACACTAATTTTGAGTTTAATATGAGGTAAATTTGATATGAAAAGTGAAATTCCTATTTTTTTTAGTAGTATATATGCTTGGTTTTGATTGTTTTAGTGATTTAGCTTGTTTAGGGCATTATCTATGATAGCTTCTAAAGTTTTATGCATCTATATGTGGTTAAGAATATCCTTAATTTCTTTAAATATCTTCCTTTATATGTCATTCTTGCTTTGAAAACACTAATAATTAAATAGTAGGATCCTAAATGCTCAAAACAATCTATACAATTTGCACAAATAATTTCCTCTTTTGCTAAACTAGAAAATTGCATTGTTAGGAAACAGTAGTGTTAAAAATAAAGAGTTAGCTTAGGCTTAGATTAGGCATGATATTTTTACCTTGCTTGAAAATTTATTTACTTCCTAAAAATTCTTTCATTTGGCTTGAAATTTCCTTTTTTTCTAAGTCTATGTATTACTTCATATCTCTCTTTATTTAGCTTGTCATTTCCACAATTTGTATACAAGTAATTTTCTAGTCTTAACTACTTGATTTACTATGGTTATACCCATTAGAGATACCTACATCCTTTGTGTGATTGATAATTCTAGACCTAACCTAATTTATAAGTCTATCTATAGCTTGGTACAAGCTAGAAAACTAGATAGCCTCTATAGATTTCTAGTAGCCAATGGAAGCCTTGAGCCTTCTATCCTTCTAGTTATTTTTTTAAGTACCCTATGTACCACCTACCAAACACTAGTGGTTATATTCATATTATTAGAGCTACATTCTAGCATGCTCGATGGTACCTCACATATGGTCTCATGATAGTTCTATCCCATTTAGAACTCTCTTAACCAACTCCCCTCTATTAGCTGTTAGGATTTGTTTTTAGTTGTGTTTCAACTCTCACCTTGGTTATTTTATCTTGATTTGGTTTTGTGTCATTATCCTTAATGGTTCTCCATATGCTTGCCTTTTCTATTTTCTCTTATGTTTATCTTGATTCATTTCATCCATGGATGATCTCCCATCCTTGGGATGCCAATCTCATTAGATTCAAGGCCTTATCCCCAAGCTCACTCATGAGTAGGCCATAACTATAATGGAACTCCATAGACACCATAAGATACATGCAGGTTCATTAACCCAACATGGTGATCTAAACCCTCTCACATTCTATAGGGAACTATATTTATAGGTTTATAACCAATGGACTTTGTGCCTTTTTCACTAGTCCAAGATTCATTCATCTAAGGATCTTTCCCCTCAGCCTCATACCATGATTCATTCACTTGTTTGAGGTGATGAGGAACCCTTTCACAAATAAGGTTTGATGAGATACATGTAATAAGTGATGATTTACATATATTCCTTAAGGTAAATGAAGTGCACCCTTTCCCCCCTAGGAGTAGGTGATGTGCTTCCTCTAGAGACAGAGCTCACACCTATTCAGTTTTAAGTGCCTCAACCATTTTTCATGTGAGTTCCCCACCTATTTATTAGAAGGATACTCTACCACATTAACCCTCTTGTGTCCATGTTATATAACATCAGTACTTCAACTTGGTGAGGTATTTCCATCACATGGAGTCTTCCCATCCTCTTAGTCCATCCTTTATAATTTTAGATGAGCATGCTGATTTTGATCACCACCTACACTATAGATCATTGAGATACTTATACCGAACATAAACACCCTTAGGTTGAACCTCATTTGATGGCACCTAAACAACATCATGGAAACCTAGGTCATCATGATCATTTCCATGAGTATTCCATGTTTTCCATGATAAGGAGCCTCTACCTAACCATGACAAGGAGAAGAAGAAGAATAAACCTAAGGCTAAGACCTATCATTCCCCTTATTTCTCTTTGAGGTTTATGCAAACATGTGCCTTGTGATGACCCAAAAGTCATCACAAATGTCATCATAAATGTAATATGATAGATGATGGTGTCACTAATTCTACTTCCAAGAAGAAGGATAAGAAGGACACCCATGAGGTGAATGCTTTGAACAAGAATCTAGATGAAAATAAGGATTTTGAATAAAACATGACAAAACCATAGATGATGTTTCCTTATGACCCCACCAAGTTCTAAAATTTCCATCAGATGAAGGGCTATGATAATGCCAATTATGCTACCCAAAAATTCGGTGCATAAGCCTTGCCTCCATCTCAAAGTTCTCCACTTGTGGAACCCAACCTTAAATTGAATGTGTTTAAGGACCCTCTACTTAACCATGACAAGGAGAAGAAGAAGAAGAACAAGAAGAAGAAGAACAAGAAGAACAAGAACAAGAACAAGAACAAGAACAAGAACAAGAACAAGAACAAGAAGAACAAGAAGAACAAGAAGAAGAATAAAAATAAGAAACCTAAGTATAAGGCCCATCATTCCCCTTCTTGATCTTCTACCTCTTATGACTCTTCTTCCTAGGCTAACCTTAGAGGGAAAGCCAAGCATGAGAGTAGGAAGGTCATTGATGCTATTGACATAGCCTCTACTAGGTATGAGTGTTTTATCGACATGTACTTAGGTCAAGTCACTGACCCTATTGGAAAGACTAGTGGTGTTAGGCCTCCTATCCAGCCCACTGGGGTAGGGAACCCCAAAGTTAGATTTGAATTTTGGCATAACATCCCTCCCTAGGATAAATAGTATCCTTAATCCATCATATAGTTATAGGGCCTCTTAGCTAGGATATCCATTTGGGATCTTCTTCATCTTTTCCCTAAGTAAAGGGGCCTCATATTTGATGAACATAGTCTCTCTCATGAGGGTCCATTATGGGATGATGTCAAAGTTTTGTTCAACTTTGATGCATTTGAGCACCCTCATCCTCCCATCTTATCTTTTGACCCTACCTCTTTATCAAACATTTTAGTTATTATAAAGAGGTCTCATTTCCCTCTCTACATTGAGACCTCCATTGATGATTGTCATGTTAAGAGATGCATCACTAATGAAGGAGTTGCATTGAATATCATGCCCCTACATGTGTTCAATGATCTTGGGATTAGTTAGAAGAAGCAATTCAATTCTCACCACAACTATGTTGGTTTCAATAACACAGTTACACTAGTGGGAAACATGAAATTCTAGCTCAAGTTTGGCCCCAAGACAATCAAGATCAAGTATTATGTGTTATACTTGGATCATTCATACAATATGATTCTTGGTCATCGTTGGACCACTCCATGCAAGCCATTTCATCAATCACATTTTGCATGGTGCATTTCATGGATGAAGGTGAGGTTCATACAATAGAGGCTAACCCAGATCCTTGGGCATTGATTTATGTAAATATGAAGCCCTCAAGTGAGGCTTTGGCTATTTCCTAATGAGGCTCTATGGACTCCCACAAACATCCTACTTCTGAGTCTAATTTTCTCAAGGATGAACATTGTGATCTAGCTAAGTATAGATCAATGTTCACTCCTTTGAAGTTTAGAATGTGTCATCTAACTCCCTCTTCAACTCTATGACACCAAGTCATCTTTTCCCTTCTTTAAAACCTCTTTTGATATGTCTCCCTAGATGTTGAGCTTCCCCTCATATCATGCTTCTCCCATTAGGGTATAGGATCTCACAATTCATCTCCCATAGAGATTGCTAGAGTAGCTGAGTCTGATCTTGAGTGCTATTTCATTCATGTTATGGAATGAAACCTATTTAAGGAGAGAAAGGCATACATCAAGATCATGAGAGGATACCATAAGTACCATTATCCCATTAATGATGGCCCAATACCTAACATCCCCATAGTGCATGTCCTAGTGGTTGAGCCCAAAGAGTTAGACCAATAGCTCCCTCTCATGCCTAACTATTTCAAGGAAGGAAATACTATGGATGTTGAAGGATTTGTATATGTCAACCTTTGCACTTTCAAAAGACCAAAGATCATCAACATTAGTAATAAACTTATTCTAGAGGAATGAGATGTCTTGGTCATTTTTTTGTGAGTAATTTTAGATGTATTTGCTTGAATACATCGATATGAAGGGTATAGATTCCAAAATCATTGCCCATAACCTTGTTATGGATGATGGGGTTTGTCTTATTCACTAAAATCAATGACTAATGGTAGTCAAAGTCTCCTGGTTAGTTAAGGCTGAGATTAAAAAACTCATCCGAGTTGGTTTCATCCAAGTCATTGACTACCCATGATGGGTCGCCAACATCATACCTATTCTCAAGAAGAATGGAGCCATTTGAATCTGCATCAACTTTTGAGATCTCAATTTGTCTTGTTCAAAGGTAATTTTCCCACTCCTTTGATTAACCAAATTATGGACTCCATAGCTGGTTTTGGGATAATGTCCCTCATGGATGGATTCTCAAGGTGCAACTAAATTTAGATTATACCCAAAGAATAACACAAGATGACATTCACTACCCCATAGGGTACCTTCTATTATGCCATCATGCATTTCAATCTAAATAATTCTAGGGATACATATTAACATGCCATGACCCATGTTTTTCATGACCTCATCAATAATATTGTGGAGTGCTATGTTGATGACCTCCTCAACAAATCCTGCAAGCAAGATGAGGATGTTTGAGACCTCAAGATCATCTTTGAGTGTCTTAGGGAGTATCACATTAGTCTTAACCCCAAGAAGTGCATTTTTAATGTATTTGATAGAAATCTTCTAGGCTTCCTCATTTCACAAATAAGCATCAAGGTGGATCTCCAAAATATCAAGGTGATCTTTGAGATGCCTCCCCTATGCAATATTAATCAGTTGTAGTCCTTCCTTAGACATTTACTTAAGGAGTATGCTTATAAATCCATACCCCTTACATGTCTCTTTTGCAATAACACCCCATTCTTATGATCTCTTAAATTCAACATGGATTTTGAGGAATTGAATTGCATGCTTCATAATCCTCCCATCTTGATGGCACCCATTGAGGGTCATGGGTTTATATTCTATACCTATATCAATGATCTTTCCATCAGGGGCATGCTATATCAAAAGGATGACTCTGGTAGAGAGAGATATATTTAATACATCTTTGAAATTCTATTTGGTTTTGAGCTCAACTACTCTCTTGTTGAGAGGCAATGCTCCTCTCTCATCTTTGCCATGAAGAAGTTATGACACTACATATTGGTTGAAACCACTAATGTGATTGTCCAATCTGATCCAATCCAATATTTTCTTGACAAAACACATCTTACTAGATGGACTGTAAGGTATATCATGCTTAAGAGTTTAATCTCTAAATTGTTAATCAAAAATTCACAAATGGTTTAGTCGTAGGTGAGAAATTTGATGAATGCTCGCTACCCAATCCTAGCATAGAATTGGTTGATGATGCCTTCCATTATGAGATGGTCTACTTAGTTGACTAGATTAAGGTCTCTAAGTGTTATGGGTTTTAGGAAATTATCTATTACCTTGAGACTCAATCTTATCCCATCAAAGATCCTTCACAAGAATGCTATCATATCCACAAGCTTGCCACTTGTTATGTCATCATAGGTGTCATCTTGTTCAAGAGAGGTCTAGATGGCATGTTGATGTAATTCCTATCCCTTGAGGACACTTATCTCATGTTAGAGGAGTCTCATGGGAGTGTTTGTGGTGGTCACCTATGAAGGCAAGCCACCACTAGGCATACTATCAGGATGGGTTATTATTGGCCCACTCTTGTTAAGGATGTCATCAAATACACTAAGAAATGCAAGATGTGCTAGTCAATGGGGATGCTATTAATTCCCCTATAAGCCTCTTGCATTCTATTTCATCCCTTTGTCACTTCTTAATTTGGGCTCTCAACTTTGTCAGTGAGTTCAAACCTGCCTCTTCTATTAGCCATCATTGGTTCATCACTACCACTAACTATTTTATGAAGTGGGTTGAGGCCATGCCTTTTAGTAGCATGTGTGGGAATATCATCACCAAGTTTTTCCTTAACTAGCTCATTTGTAGGTTCACTGTCCCTACTATGATCATGAATGACAATGGCCTAGGCCTCTAAAGCCCTGAAATGTGTGAGCTCATTGAACACTTTGGGTTCAAGCTTCATTTATCCTCCACCCATTACCCATAGGGAAATGGGTAAGATAAATATTCAAACAAGACTTTGAAGAAGACTCTTTTCCATACTGTTGCCTAATCTAAGTGCAACTAGAATCTCATGCTCTATCCTATCTTTGGGCCTATCAAACTAGTTTTTAGATGACCATGGGGGTAACCCCATATGCACTCATATATGGGTTCAAGGCTATTATTCCTTTAGAGGTCTTAATCCTTTCCTTTTAGTTTAATATGTTTGGATCCCTCATTGATGAAGAAGAATGCACTGCTCACCTTATTAAGCTTGAGTAGCTAGATAAGCACCACATTGATGTTATCGAGCACAATGATACTTATCAATGTTGTCAATGCCACCAATTTGAGAAATTGGTGAACTTATGATTATTCAAGGTAGGTGATACAATCCTCATGTTTGACAAGGATCACCATAAGAAGGGAAAAATCACACACAAGTAGTTTTGCCCCTTCATTATCACTGCCTCTTTAAAGAATGGGGCTTATCATCTCTTGATTCTTGAAGGAGATCCCCTATGACACCCAATCAATGGGTTCTACCTAAATACATTTAATGTTTAGAGCCTAAACAACCCTCCTAAGAAAGTCACTTATGGTGGTAGGGTGAACCTTTCCCCTCTTCTCATACCATTAACCTCATTTGCTACTTGTATATGTGTGTGTACATGGGTTATTTATTAGCAGTTTCTACTATCTAATCATATGTATCTAGTAGACTATATCAGATGAATCATACACATCACACATAAAGTCATATACATATGTGCTAATAATGAGAAATGACTATATATATCACAAAAAATACATGATTTTTCTCTAGGTACATTACATGGCTTTCTCTAAGCCTAGGCTCATAGTCCCCAAAACTGCCACATGCTTGGCTACATATACAATACCATCTTAGTTAGCTTATGATTGGGCTCTATCTATGGTATGCCTACTCTAGGTAGATTTATACCTCTTGACCAACCAAGCCACAATCTCCTCTAGGGTATCCAATTAGTCTACCCTCTCTCTAGGTGCCTCTACTCTTCTTGCCTACTCTTGGGCTAGCTCAACCCATAATAAATCGATATTAGCCTCCACTCTAGCTAGTTGTGCCTCAGTTCATGTTGTAGTTGTCTCATGCCATGACATGAATACCTCATGCCATGATGGATCTACCTCTAACCATGGTATCTAGTGCCATGCTCACACTAGTTTGAGTGATGCTTGTGTACCCACCCACCAAAAGTGAGAATGTGGATCTACCCCCATTAGTAGATGTGGTGCCTAGTCCATCAGTGGTGTCATATCTATATCAAGGAATAACTCCCTCAATAATAGGTCCACCTAAGGTCTAGTCTAGCTAGGTTGGTCTCTTAGACACACACATAAAGCACATATTTTAGTCACATATCGACTCTCACTAAAGGATGAGTACACAAGATAAAGTGCTATCTAGAAAATACAATTTTCCTACCTCATCATGTTAATGGCCTCTATGGCCCTCTGGTAGGTCATGCTCATCTTGGAGGCTATGGTACTCATCATGGCTATCTCTCTATAAGCTGGTTCCCTCAATCTATCTTAGCTACCCTCTATGCTTAGCCCCAGTTAGATTGGCTTATCCTCATCTCTCATACACATCTAGAGCCTATATCCCTAGATGCTTGTATGGCCCCTATTAACCATATAACTCTTCTTATCCCACATATATCTCCACCTTGACATCCTCTAGCCACACCATATATCTATATGGATCTTAGACATAGCTGCCCACTACATACTGATCTAAGGTGGTCTACATAGGCCTAGCCCTATCTACAAACCACATGGCCCATGGGTGCCCTCCTCCAATGTAAGGTATGCCTTACTTCCCCATGGTGTCCTTGGTCATGTTAATGGGAGTCTCTTGTAAGCCCAAGATAGAAGTAGGATGGGATGTGTCAATCATCCTACCCTTATACATCAGATGTCATCCAACTAATGGTATAGTCCACCAAGGATATATTAGCCCCATGCATATCTTTGTCCTCCCTCTGCTCATTAAATAACTCTTATCTAAGATAGTGGTAGTCTCCATATACTTTGGCTAGTATAGAGCCTCCCAAACATAATGCCTATTATCACTATCCATAGTGGTAGAACCCCTAGTGATATTTGTTTGATCTATACTCTATGGATGTTATGATTTTGATGGGGTCCCATTAGGTAGAGCTTGGCTATGGATGTGTCCTACACCTATGGTATCCCTAATTCCCTCCCTATAAGCTCCACCTTGTAGAGCTAGTAGACTTTTTCAATACTCAAGATGGCCTCTAGCTCAGGCCCCAATTAGACTACATGTCTCTTAGGTGCCCGTGTGGTCACTAATGCATTCACTAGGTCCTTAAAATAATGTAGTGAAGGCATGTGTACCAATCTCTAAAGTCCTATACTCCATAGGTAATCTTGGTCCTCTATAGGTAGTACATCTACCTCCGTAACTAACCATGATGGGAATCTCTCCCAATTGGTCACCTCACATGGTCTATCTCTCTATGCTAGCTGATCCCTTACCTAAGAAGGCTCTCCCTTTGCTAATATACTAACTCCTCTACATACCTAAAAAATTGAGTAATAGGTAAATGGATTAGTGTCACTAGCTGTAACATAGGCAAATAAAGTAAAAAATAAGTGTTTACGGCTATTTTTATATTTCCCATCCCTCTAACCTATTTTAAGCCCTTCTGAGCCTTCCCAAGCTCCTTAGAGCCTATTCTAGGGCCTTTCTAACCCAAGACAACTTTTTGGGCAAAGCCAAATCCCAGAAGTAGCCTAGTCCATGGTTCCCATGGCTTGGCAGTGTCGTAGGCCATGGCTTTGCCTAGTAAGGCTATAGCTTGGGGTGTGGTCCCTTAGGAAGCCCTAGGGCTTCTCATTTCTCTCTCTTGGGACCACCATTTGATCTCCCATCTTTGTAGTATGTTTCCCTTAGCCTTCCAATCATTTTGACTGGTTGGTCCATTTGATTCATCCACTGAATCATTTAGATTTAGTCAAAATGGATTTTTGGCCTTTTAAACTCCTAAAATGGATAAAATTTGACAAAATTTTGATCAAAGGACTTACCTAGACCATCTTGTGTGCCTGTGGTGTACTCCCACGTCCTCATGTGATCTAATTAGGTTTTGGTACCTAGTAGGCTCTCCTTAGGCTCTATAAAAGTGAAAACAAGTGTGAAAATGATTCACTTTTCACTTTTTTTACCTCTTTTAGCCCTTTTTGTTGCATTTTATAGGCCCTTTTTGGGTGTTTTACCCTTTTTTACATTCCAGACTGTGAAACCTCCACCTCAGGGGTTTTGGCCCATTTTAAGTACATTAGTAGCCTCTATTTTTTAATTTGAGGCTTTTTAAGGCTTGTTTTGGCCCTATTTTTGTCCTTAGGACCCCTTCTAGGTCCCCATTAATCTCTTTGGTCAATGGCCCATCTCATGGACACCTAGGTATAGAAGTTATTTGCCATGCTTCTTTTAGTTAGTCATTTATCTAATTTTCTATAGTTGATCCATTCTAACTCCCATTTTCTCCTTTTCACCATGGTTATGGGTGGGGTCATTATCTGGTTGAGATAGTTCAAGACTTGTAGTTTTATTAACTAGTCTTCATCTTCTATGAACTTCCCCCCACTTCCCCTTGTTATCCCTTACCATGACCAACATTGGTAAATCACTTTGTTTGTGACTTGGTTTCATTATCCATTTCCCTTGTGTAACTTGTTTATCCTACCTCACTATGAGATCACCTTTCAATAGTTGCTCATCTTATGTCCTTGATCCCCATCATGGTGCACCTATCAGTGGTGATTCACATAGATGATGGAAGCTGAGGTAACCCAAAACCTACTACTATGGCTTGGGTTATCGATGATCCATGGGGCTATGAGCTTATTATAGCTAGTTTCTTCCTTACCAGTAAGATGAATAATATTATTGAGTATCACATAATCATTGGTGCTTTGACTGATGCCTATGGGTTAGGCACATGCTATGTGTATTTATTCTTTGACTCACTATTAGCCATGTCTCAACTCATCAGTGCTTGGGCCATCCTTAGCTCTGAGTTACTCCCCCTCTTTAAGGAAAAGCATAATTTACTATCCTTCTTTGAGGACATCTAGGTCACCCATATCCCTCACAGGGAGAACACTATGGCTGACACCCTAGTGAATGTCATTCTAGATTATACAATTTGATTTGATATCACTTGTGTCCCTTCTTTGCAAGAACTAAAGTTGGAGCTAGAGATGGAGTTGGAGTTGGATTTGGATTATGTAGTAATTACACTCTTACCCATGGATCATGTTATTTAATTCTTTTACCACCATCCTCATCTGGTAAGTACAAGTAATATTCTCTTTTATCTTTTTAGTTCATGATTTTCTTTGCTTTTGTGTGGTTTCTAAGTAATACACAACACTCCTTATTCATTCAAACACCAACTTCTTATACCTTAGGGGCATATGTAATCATACTTCTTGTAACCCTACTCCTCCCTATGTTTACATATCAGCTCATGTGTAGATTAATGACCTTGGTTATCCAAATTTGTGACATTTTCCACTTTCATGGACCTTTATCACGTCGTACATCCATCCCCTATACATCCTCAACATATTAGTACCCTTTTACGCATAGATAGGCCCTCTAAACACCTCCCAGGGCCTTTTCAAATCCCTATTGACCACTTAAAGTGGACTTTTGAGCTAAGATATGGATTACAGAAGAAATGTGTGGCCTAGGCGACATTTTTTCTTAATAAAATTCATAACCTAGGCTATGACCTAGGTAGAAAATGCAAAAAAGGAGCCAGTTTGGCCCAAACGGCTAGAAACGATTACTTTTTGGCCTTTAATAGATTAGGGTTGCCTTATATGAGGGTTCATCATTAATTTTAGACTCTCTATCATACATTTTAGATATTATCTTCCTACTTGATCATCACTCTTAAAGCTTTATTGCCTTCTTAAATCTCACCTAGTTCATTCTTGACACACTTAGCTTTCATTGTGATAGGGGATGCCCTATTATTCTGTAGTTCATCTTGGTAATTCAAATTTCTATCTATAGTGTTCTCAAATCTTGTGGGTTTCTCATATCCCCATGAAGACTCCATTTCACCTATTCTTGTTCTCTATCTATTGGCTCTCTCTTAGTTGGCATATTTTCCTTCACCTCTTCCATTGACCTTAATATTGGTGCATCACCGCAATTTTTAGTGTTCATTTCCATTTTCAACTTTAGAATTGTTCCTTCTACACTTTTCCTAGTCAAGAAGGACTATCTGAGAGATTTTAGAGAGGAGTGGGTAAGTGTACCAAAGGTAAATAGCCATTAATCTAAGATCATCTCCAAAATAAGGTCATCCACACCTTGGATATTTTACATTGTATCAACAAGAGTGAGAATAGGCACATGTTCTTGCAAGGGTGCACTTCTAAGTGATAAAAATAATTATTAACCTTAACTCGATTAACTAAACAAAGGTATAAATGATAACTAATATAATTATCACCATATTTAGTTGAAAAAAATTATTAAATCAACACAAGCTTCATCTATCATATTGATAAGTGATCTTTAAAGATTACACGGTTCTATATTTACAATGCAACTCGCTCATATAAATTTTATCGATAATAACCAACTGAACAACAACATTACAAAGTACATTATAAGGGTATTTATACTTGATTTTCCCTAACCAATTAGTTACAAAATTAAATACACTCATGGTGACTGACCAATGATCATCAGCATACTTGAGTCATGGCAGCCAATTACATTAATTTCCTAAGGATCTAGGCCTTTCTTCCCCTATATTCTCTATTCAATGTTGGGTCCTCATTTCCAAATGTCTATCTTCCTATGGGTCGATACTGGATTCATTCTTGACTTATTCTCCTTCATCCCTATGAATTTTTCCACAACTATCCTCCACTTTTTTCATGCTCCCTAAGTCTTCTGCTAAGTTTTGAGTCCTTCATTCTTAGGTTCTCCATTTAACATGCACCTTTATTCCATGAGACTTGGTCCTTCCACACCATAGACTCCCAAACCATGGTCTTTTGTACCATGATCTTCCATGTCATGCCTCTCTGTGCTAGTTATTCAAATAAGTCTTTAGCCAAAATTTGGGGCCCAACATCACCCCACACTAATCCATTAGTCCATCCTAGATTAATCATTATTATTAGGCTCTGCCAAAAACTTCGGTCCTAAATGCTTAATTTACTTCTTAACACCTTCCCAATGGTTTAAGGTGTTCTATAGTTTGGATGTTATTTATTTTACTATCGCTTTGAGAATCTTGGTTTCCTCAGGTTGTTTGAGACACTCACCTGCTTTATTCACCAAATGTTTAAGGATGTGGAAGCATCCTTATGAATGCCTTCAAACATAGTGACCTCGGTGCCTATCCTCAAAGTGCCATGATTTTTGAATTTATTTATTGATGGTGAGTGATTATTGTATCCTCCATAGCCTCCACATCCTTGAATTATTTCATGAACTTTATGTGGTATTTTATTAACAACGTGTTATCTACCAATTGTTATCATTGAAACTCTTTTGTTTAGATCCTATCTTCCACAATTTTGATGCACTATGCCATCTTTTCAAAAACTCCATCCAAAATAGGAATGGTGTCCCCAACTCTATATAATAAACTCTTGTTACCTCTACTACTTATGTGAATTACTCCATTATCCAAGTTTTTTCATTCTAAGGGTCAGGTTGGTCCTTACATCATTTGAGTAGGAGCTCCATCAAGGTCTCTAGTTTATCCACTACCTCAATAGAAAGGGGTAATTAATCCATGAGCACTGGTTCTTGGCTTAAAATTATTTTACAAATGTTTAAAGTATTTACCTTGGCCATCATTTAAATTTCCAACCGGTGCTTAACCTCAATCAGTTCTTCCTCAAGATTTGTTCTTATGATGACCTCATTCTTATATAAAACCACCATCTTTGCATGTTTTTTAGGCTCACCAAACTTCAGACTCAGCTAAGGCATTCCACATTATGACCTCATGTGATAACTTTAAAAGTGGTGTGCTAGCCTGTATAGTGTTAAACTATTTTGGGTCTACCCAAAGGTTATTTTGAAGTGCCACCACTTATAGATCTAGTACTAGGCTATCTGAAGGCATCTCAAAATTGCATTCTTCATTATAGACATCATGGGATAAGGATAAATCCTACTGAGTCTACTCATATGCATCCTCTGGTACCAAATGTGAATACATGTATAAGAGATTTTCTATCACTCCCCTCTAATAGTGGGCATGTAGGGTCATGGTCATATTAGTTTTCTCTAGCCTCATGATGGAGTCTTCAATTGACTCTTTACCCTTAGAGGGATCTCACTTAAGTATTTTAACTTCTATGTCTTCACTCTAGTGACTAGACCTAATGTCAAACACACTCATTCCAAAAGTCCTCTTAGGACCATCCCTCTCTTCACCAATGACATCTTCAACTTCCATTTTTGGCTCTTTGAGGGGGCTTTCTACAGGCTACATCAATGAAGGTGTTTTTTTTAAGTTCAAGGTGACCTGCTCTTCTTTTGTAATAACTTTTTTTGGTTTCTCCTCTAGAATATCTATTTTCTCTTCCAATTCACCATCCTTAGGCATCAATGTTTCATTTTCCATAGGAATAGTTTGTGTTGTTGGATTTGAGCCTTTAGTTTGACTTACTGGTGTATTCTTCTTAGGTGGTACCTAGGCAGTCATTTATTGTTTTATAGGTTCTGATTGGGTGCTTGATTTGGCATCGTGCCTAGGGCTCTTCTGATTCTTCTCTATCACTAGTTCTAGTGGGATTGCCTCTTTTTCTCTCTCTATGCTCCTTGAATATTTCTTCTTTGGATTTAACATGTAAAATAAATAATTAATTGAATTACTGACCAAAATTTTTTGAATTTTGATGTCAATTTTATTTGAGTCCTTTTTTCCTATATGTTTTTTTTGAGGTATTTGTATAAATGGTCAAGGGTGTGAGTGTCTACATCAATCTTATCTATATAAATTTTCACCAATCCCACATTATATATTCATTCAATGGCATTCATGAAGTACCATGCCATGAAAGCATATGATAAGTTTAGCCATTTAGACAATTCTTTGGAGGGAACCATCTAGATGCACACTCAATAAAATGTTGCTTCACTATATTATTTTCTTTCCCTTCAACCTATCCAAGAAAGTCATTTTTAATGTGCCACTCATTCCCAAAGGCTTCATTCATCCCATCATACCATCCCTTAAATTTGACCTTATGGGATGGGGTTATTGGTCCAGGACAAGTGAATGCTTTGAATCACTTTGTGGGGGAATTATTCTTGGGTGGGTATGCTCATTTCAGATCTTTAGTGGTGTGGTCAAGAAAACCAAACTCATCAAACACCATCAATAAAATAAATGTACCCCATGTAAATTTTTGGTTCAGTAGGCGGTGGGCTTTCTCTACATTCATAATAATTATGTCAATGAAGTATTGCACCCAATTTTATTTTATTTCTTCAGTGACTTGTTGAGCAACATAAAGGTGGGCCATATCCACTTTTTCCCACCTATCACCACTTCTAACCTTGGTCATTATGATGTGTGCATATACTCTAATGGTGGGATATTAGAGACAGGTGATATGCATAACATAGCCTTATTTTTTATACGAAAGCACCATAGCAGTCTTTTTTATTTCATCATGGTCCTCTAATTTGTAAGCAAGGTCTATGCCTAAGCACTACAAACTTGTGACTTTATTTATCCACTCTAATGTAACCCTCATCTAGTGCCCAACAAAGTAGATATAGTCTTCATGCACTTGAGAAACCAAAAACTTTATTACATTAACCAGATTTCCAAAATACAAAAGATTAAACAATTAGAAGAGTCTAGCATCATTTAGAGCATTAAAATTCTTCAATTATTTTATTATCTCACTCCTTGTTTTTTGGTGCTCTACCCAGTAGTCATGTTGTGATTCTATTTTATTACTAGGATGGTGGTGTTTATAATCAAAAAAATTACAAGTGGGCAAATTCTATACCTAGTTCTCTATGCATAGTTTCACCTCTAGGTATTACATTTCTTAGACCAATAATGGGGGTGGAGAGGGTAGATCATCCTTCTTCTTTCCCTAACATGACATTTTATATTCTATGTCTTTTATGCATGCTCTGATATCTTTAGGTATTACTTCTCTAATTAACACAGTGTCACCACACACACTCTCCAACTCTTCTTCCTCTAGTATTACAGATAAAGGCTCACTTTGATGGGCCTTTTGATTCAACTACATCCCCCTTCAAGGAGTTTTAAGGTTGAGGCATGGCTATCTAATCTTCTCAAAAGAATATGTAGTTGCCTTGTTATCCCACTCAACTCTCTTGCCTCAATGCATGTCCTTACACTCTTTTTAGCACTTTTCCTATTTATCTCAACTAATACACTCTATAATGTTTGAAAATAGTCTCAATCTTTTAATTTTCACTCATCTAGAAGTTTTTAAATCACTCTACAACAACTCAAATATGATGATAGTAAAAATTGAAATGGATTGTGTTCAACCTTTTATAGGCTCAAGGGGGTAACTTTCATTTACTACCCCACTACATCTACCGTAACTTCACTTAATAAATGTTGATAACAGTATTGCTATCATGTGTACTTATCACACTTGCCATTACCATCACTTTCCTTGTAATAAATATATGTCCCATCTCAAAGTGCATGCCAACTATAAAGAATTTTAATATTATTCATTCCAAAGGTAGGAATCTTACTTATTTACCTCAACTAATCTTGGTGGTTATGAACCACATCCTATGTACCCTTTTATCCTTATGAACTTCTACTTATGCACCTTTGTCCCTACACACATTCATATTAACCATATCCTTGGTGATCTATATATGTTCTTATACCCTTACCCCACACTAAAATTTATTCATGGTCCTCCATGATAGCACAAAGAATTATAAAAATAAAGTGTTGACCCTAAAACTACTCAAGGCCACATCACTAGTGCCATGCTTTATTGAAAGCAATCAAAATCCTAGACTAACCTAATGGCATATGCCTTGTTTTACAAAAAGGAAAGACTATTCAAAATAGTATGGCCTCAACTGACTACCATTGAAATGGCCAGGAAGGAATTTCCCATCTAGTCACTTTAATTGCACATGTTGGTGGGATAGATACTATGAATGATGAAGGGGCCATCCTAATGTACACAAATATTTTTTGAGTGGTGTGCAAACTTGGATTCATATACTAAGACTTTCATGCTTGGAGCAAAAGTCTTGTTCTTCAAATGGCAATTGTGTTAGGATTGTTATTTGCATTTCTCCACTCCCTGACTCCAATGTGTGAGAAACTAGGTTTCATTTAGATGCAACAAAGCATCAAGGCACGCTTTCAAGGACACTTCATCATCTAGTCAACCAATGTATGCAATACAAAGAGAAGGGACAAGGAATTCAATCAAAAGAATCACTTCGGTACCAAACACAAGATTGAATGGTGTGTTCTTATTTAACTACTTGTAAGTGTTATGATATGCCCACAATACTACAAACACACAATCATCCCAGTTAGTGCATCCAATATTAAAGATCTTAGTCAATGTATTACCCAATATCTTATTGAATACCTTAAATGTACCATTGGCCTGAGGATGATACAGTGTTGTTATATGGTGCATGATCATGAATTTAGCCAAGAGGATATAGATGGTCTTGTTAAGGAAATGGGTGCCTTGGTCACTAGTCAAACTCAATAGACATCTAAACCATGTAATTATATTCTCCCATATGAACCTTGTAGTAGTGGTAGTGGTACAATCCTTCATTAGTGTAGCTTCAACCTAGTGAGTAAGATAGTAAGTAGTAGTGATAACATAGTGTGTGTTGATACACCTCTTTACTGGGTTAATGGGGCCAAAAGAGTCAATAGCCCAATTTTCAAAGGGTTCTTGTGACAAGATAGGATTAAGGGGCATTGCATCCCTTCTAATAAACTTTCTCATATGTTGACAAATGTCACTTTAGCATGCATAAGTCTTAGCATCTTCAAATAAGGTAGGTAACCATAAGCTAGCCAAAAGACCTTCTACATTATAGCTTCATTAGCATAGTGTCCTCCAATGATACCCTAATGAACTTCTTAAAGTACCTCATCACACTCCCATTATATGATGTAATGTTGTAGCACTTCATATTGGCCAAGATTATAAAATTCACCCCTATAAGTTGGAATGGAGTAGCATGAATAACCAACTGCTTCTTTTATGGAGTGTAAAGGTGAGCTATTGTTAAACCCATATTTAGAAAGGTGGTGATATCTTTCAATTCCTTTAACATGCATGTGACTTCAAACAACTGCATGCCAGGTAAGTCATATTCAATGATGCACATTGGTTCTCTAAATTTAATGCATGGGAGATGATCTCGGTCATAATTTGCCTTATCAAGTTTTACCATCACTAAAAACTAGAACTTTTGAAATTACACAAACCATCAATAAATGTGCCCATGTAATACTAATTTATTTACTTAGTACTTTAGTTCCTAATGGTCCATGAAGAAGATAAATGGAGTAGCTAATAAGTACTAATAGAAATTTTGGAGGGCATAAACCATAGACAATGGTTCACACTCTGTAGTTGTGTAGTTTTATTTAGCTATAATAAGCTTTTTACTTACAAAATAGATAGGGTGGTCTAAGTTTCCCTCACCTGGTTGAGCAAGGCTATCACCAATATTCATGCCAGAAGCATTGACATGGATGTGAAAATTCTTTATCTAGTCTAGAAACTAGAGAATAGGGGTGGCGATAAGCTTATCTTTAAGTGTAAAAAATGCTTGTTAGTGAGCATTGGTCCAAACAAACTAACCATTTTGTTTTAGTAATTCCTCCAAAGGCACAACAATCCTAACATATCCAAAAATTAACTTTTTATAATATCCAATATGTCCTAGGAAGGCATGTACCTCTCAATGGGTGGTCAACACTGGAAGGAAAGGTATAAAAATAATCTTGGCTAGATCCATCAAGAGTTTATCACATCATATAACATGACCAAGTAGAATTCTAAAGGGGGTGGCAAATAAACATAACTTTAGATTTAGGGAAATCTGAAGGTTTTGGCAGTGCTCAAGCATTAGTCAAATATTTGCATAATGATCCTACACTAAGATATATATAGTCTATTAATCAAGGTAGACTTGAATAAACTTATGAATAAATCTATTGAAAGCCTCAACTATAATCCAAGAGTACATAAAAAGAGCATTTTTCAACCCAAATGGCATTACATTGTAAGCAAAGGATCCCCACTTAATCACAAATGTGGTCTTTGGATTATCTTATTTTACAATCTAAATTTGATGGTATCTAGGGAAACTATCCATAAATGTATAAATTTTACACCTATCAACTCCCTTGAGTATATTTTCAGTGAAGGGTGTCAAAAAGGGGTTGATAATGCAAACAATGTTAAGTACCCGATAATATACACAGACCTAAATGCATCCATCCTTATTAATACTTATAACCATGTGACTCACCCACTCAAACTTGTCTATAGGAGTAATGACTCTCATACATAGTATGTTATTTATTTCTTACTTGACTCAAGTACACAAGTTGGGATTCATTTGATATGGCCACTTCTTGACAGGTCAAGCACCCTCTACCAACTTTATGTGCATCTTGCTAAAAAATAATGCATGCCTTTTATTTTAGTATAGTTTTGTGGGAATACATCTTGATACTCTTTAAATATCTCAAACACCTTAGAGATATTTGTATCAAACTAATAGTCTCCCATAATATCCATATTGGGCACTTCATTTGTGCCAATATTTCATTAAATAGGTTGGAGTGGCTCCAAGTATGGGTATTGTTCATCTTGAATGGTGTCATAAACATTATGCATTCCATACTCTATGTGTATATCCAAATAATCAATCAATAAGTTAGGTAGATTAGATCTGGCACCTTCATCAACCTAGTACATGATTTTTACTTACCCTTATAGATTTTTTCTCTTAGTGCATGGTCTAGTACAAGTTTATGTGGTGGAGATGATGCCTCATCATCAAGTTTGTCAAAAATAGTCAAGCTCTCCTCATGCATGCCACGTATGCATCTAATATGATCTTCAACTAGGGATGGGTCACCTACAACATCCTGATGCATGGCTTATAATTTAAGGCATGAATCCATCCATGAAGATGAATAATACAATGTCTTAATCATGTTACTCTTAATAAAACATCAAAAACTCATTTCTAGATGGTGTTATTCATAGAGATACCACACTCTATCCCAAGTGCATAGAGTTAAATATAATAAATGAACCTAAATGTAATTAGGTGAAAATGTTTCATCCATCATCCACATAGTCTCATAAGCTTCAAATTGAGGTTCAAGAGCTCTAATTCCACTATAATTGATGGTGATGCATATATAATTATCATGGTGAAAGTGATGGTGTAAAGCAAAATAAACTTGGTCACAAGTAAGTAAGTTCTCTCAATAAGCTCTCCACCATCGAGCAATTATGTCATCAAAGATATGAATAATTTATCATACCTAATCAAAGTTTGAGTCATACAAGGATTCCATCTACTATACAAATTTGTAAACTTCCATATGACCATAGAACCTCAAAACTTCATCTAACCTTGTTGGTGGCATAAACATAATTTGTCCATCAAAGAGACAAATAAATTTATGGAATTTATGATAATTCCATAGAGTATCATCACAACTTCCTATAGTACCACATATCCTCCCAATAATATCATAGTCATTTTGATCCTAATAGTCATAGACATTATTAGTGGTATCAATTGATATTGTGCATCCATCTAATATAAGATTCCATCTGAGGTGGGGTTAAGGCATTCATTACCCCAAGATATGACATTATAAATGTGGTTGATGTCCTCATCAGCATTGATTGGATCAACATAAGGAGGCCCTTGAGCATGGTTCAAGGGAATGACAATGCATTGCTCATCATTCTCAAAGTTGATGTTGCACTTCCTAAAGCTCAAATCAGCATTATTTTCATAACACCATGGGTGAACCAATATATCTAGGAAGTCATTATCTACATCCAACTCTATGACTTCAAAATATGCTTTGAAAGTGACACCAAGGATATCCACAGTGGCATCTTTAAGTACACTAACAAGCAAAACATGAGTCTTATTGGATATAAATAACACATGGGGTGAAGGCTACGAAGTCAAGCTTTCCATCTTCTACCATGCATCCTTGGTAGAACATTCACTAAATATTTAGTATAAACTAAGACATCTTAGATAACCCATCTATCTATAGTGACATTAACCATTATCTTCTTATCCCCCTTTGGGCTAGGCTAGATGTGAGTTTTTTGTCATCGTGTATGGTTTAACTAGCAATATTCAATAATTTTAGGTATATGATGCTTTAGATAGTTATGTAATAAGGGTAAAATGTCCTCATAGATTAGTCACTTGCATCACTCTTGAAATTCATCACACATTATGTCATGAAGTTATATAGCTTTCTGTATATTATCATGGGTAACAGCATCACAATTCTTGAGGAATTGGATATCTCTTTTTAGTTCTCTTATGAGATTCATAATGTCATGGATAACCTTCTTCTACTACTGAGCATCTGGATAGCGAGTAGTATGAGGCTCCTCTCATTGAACTTTCTTAATGGGTGGATTAGACATAGACTAGGACTGACCACCACTCCATGCTGTAATATTGACTTTGGGACATGCCAGAGTTACAGGTTATGGTCTCTATTGTGGATTTTCAATACATATCATGTCAGCACCCTTCTCATTTTTTTCCTTTATAATAAAAGTGTACAGGTTAATAAATTCCTCTAGATGGTGCTCATTTTTATAAAACTCACATGTAGGATATACCAAGCAATCATGTTGGTAGTGCTCTAGGGAACTGCACTTATAATAGGTTCATGGTGGAAAATGTCCACCTTCACATCCTTGACCTTGACCATGATATTAAAATCCATTACCTTGGTTACTAGATACATATGTTTGATGTGTACCATGCATGCAAACCTCATAAATTTCACTAATGAGATCACAATCATCGGTATCATGAGTGTATGCATTGTATATCTTTCAATAAGTTAATACCTTTGATTGAGTGGCATGTTGTAGTAGAGGATAATCCCTCATGTCGTGCTCTTCTTGTAAAATCTCAAAATATTGCTTTAACAAGGCTCAAATACACTTTTGAGGACAATTATTCTAGTTGTGGCCTTCATATTCATAATCTACACACCATAAGCCATTGTGGGTGTCATGAGCATTATTTGTAGTGAGATTTTCTAGATTAGACACCATTGAATCAATTTGAGCCTATATGAAGGGAATAATTCCTATGTCAATACTTATAATAGCTTCGACATTAAGGGTAGCTTCTAAGGCCTTGAATGGGTTGGTGAAAGCTTTTTGTGACAAGGTACATTTAAAGGGGAGAAATAAACCTCCTATGAACCACTAGGTATGTTGAGTAGCATTTATCTCAAAAGAGAGTTTAGAGAGAAGCAACTTGAATCTTGAATCACACTCACACATGTTCTTACTGAGTTCTTGCTTAATATCATTTAGGGTAGCTATGCTTTGCTATTTAAACTCCAAGATATGAAATTCCTAGAGGAATGCTACCTTTAGCTAGTCATAATCCACCATAGCTTGTTGCGGATCATATTTTTAGTACCACTTTTTTGCATGGTATAGAAGGGTGGTATTAAATTGGGTTTATTTTCATTCAAAAAAGGCGATGCCACGAGCTCATCAAATAAGTTCACATTTGTGAACATGCTTTACAACATTCTCCACACCTTGATACTCTAGCAAGTGGAGTGTCATCTCATAGTAGACAGTGGGCAGTTGAGGAGCTTACAAAGGATTCCACTGAGAAGCACTTTTTATCCCTTTTATACCTTGTAAAATATTTCCACCACTACCTCCTATGCCTCCTCTAGTTCCTCTAGCTAAACCACCACCATATCCACCTCCCATGCCCCCAATAACAGAAAAATCACCTAAGACATTGGGCATTGAGGTAGACTGAGTAACTACAGTTGGGCTGGTATTTAGCCCACTAGTTATGCTTAGTCCACTAGGCATTCCAAATTATATCATAGAATTATCATGCAAAGGAAAATAAATAACTAATAAACTACTATCTAAAACTTGCTCTAAAAATGTCTTTCTCACATGTTTAATTTCTAACTCTAGACTGTCCATATCCTAGTTACATATAAATATATTGTCTAACTCAAAAGCATGAACACGCACTATGGGTGGGGAACTAAGCCTATCCAAATTAGGTTCTTTAGACACCACTACCTAACTTGTTTCTCTTGTGCATACATGAGTTGGCATTAAGTGTAGTCTTGTGGTTGGGGAGTCAGCTTTATGTTCTACTAAACTATAGACCCTTACAACACTTCCTGAATCCTCCTATCCCCTTCCTAGATTGCTTTTACTCATAACCCTTTGCCAAGATTCATCATACTTGTACTTCCACAATTCCCATTGACTATGTACCATATTAAACCAATAATTTTATTTTACAAGTGCCCCTCCATTTCCCCACCCACTACACTTCTCATATAAGAAAGAGTTTAGCCTTCCATGGAGAAAGTCTCAAGTCCAAAATCTACAAAGAACTTCTTAACGTCCAGTACAAAGTGTCTGCCACATGGTTCTTGGAAAAATTGAAACTGATCTTCCTTTATGTAAGAATATGTTGAGACATTGTATTCTAAGATGTAACTATTTAAAACCCCATGCCACCAAACATCAACAGCACACATCTAATGTGCTCCCAACTGTGCTAAGGTTAAATGATGTTTTAGTGTCCAAGTTGTATTCCATCCATAGTTCCTTGATTGGACTTGAGCATAAACCAAAATCCAAGCATGAAGGTGCATATGTGTCTCTATAAATAACATCTCATATAATGAATCATATAAATTATGTTCTACACATGTGCATGTAGATATTCTTAGTTCAAGAAATAATACTGCAAAATTATCCTCAATGCTAGTAACCCATCACTAAATATTCTCAAGTGATAATTATTTGAGCATCTTCCAACATCATGCAAGAAATTGCTATGGGTCCTAGTAATGAAACCAAAATATTGGGATTATTTTCCTTACATGGGTATAACTTCCCTTAGGCACATGTTGAATAGATTAAGATTCCAACATGTTGGTGTACTAGCATTTCACACAAGAACAAGTTCTCACATGCTCACCCAAAGTATGCAATAAGGGATTGATTCCAATTTTTTTTGTCTTATAAGGGTGTACTAACAAATAGGGGTGTTCAAACATATACACATTACTAACCTCATTCTATAATCTATCTTAACACATGTTCATTACTCAATGATCAAAAAGAAAAAGATGGCATAAATAGTAACTATTAACCTTAACTCAGATAACTGAACAACAACATATAGATAACTAACAGGATTATCACCATATTCTATTAAACAAAATTATTAAGTTAACACAAGCTTCATCCATCATATTGATAAGTGATCTTCAAATATTACACAATTCTAGAGTTACAATGCAACTCACTCGTATAAGCTCTTTTAATAATATCCAACTGAACAACAATATTAAAAAGTACATTTTATGGGTATTTATACTTGGTTTTCCCCAACCAAGTAATTAAAAAAGTAGATACACTCATGGTGACTAGCTAATGATCATCAACACACTTGAGTCATGGTAGCTAATTACATTAATTTCCTAAGGATCAAGCCTCTCTACCCCTCTATTCTCTCTTTGGTGTTATATCTTCATTTCCAAGTGCCTATCATCCCATGAGATGGTGTTATATTCATGTTTGATTTATTTTCTTTCATCCCTGTGAATCAGTCCATTACCGTTCTCTATTTTTTGCATGTTCCCCAAGTTTTCTACTAAGTTTTGAGTCCTTCATTCTTAGGTTCTTCATTTAATATGCACATTTATTCCACAAGAATTGGTCCTTGTGCACCATGGACTCTCATGCCATGGTCTTTTATGCCATGATCTTACACACCATGCTAGTTATTCCAAAAATTACTTAGCCATAATTTGGGGACCAACATTGCCAAATATTTTAATCGGTGGTCAAATTGAAATTGTGCTCTGATCTCTATGATTGTTGCCAAATATTTTTATATAGTTGTCAAACTAAAACTATTGGTGGGGTTGGTTTCCATTT
Source organism: Torreya grandis (assembly GCA_037957365.1). Taxonomy (NCBI): domain Eukaryota; kingdom Viridiplantae; phylum Streptophyta; class Pinopsida; order Cupressales; family Taxaceae; genus Torreya; species Torreya grandis. The sequence goes on from JARHVA010001589.1 coordinate 2,013,251, forward strand.
TATACCATGCTGATATAAGTAGGTTTATCTTTAAGCACTAATTTCCATTATTTTTGAATCTATGGTGCATGAGATCTCGCATAAGTAGGTGTCCTAGAAACCACATGGTTCATATGATGAGTAACTAATGGTTCCTTAAAATAAACATCCCAAGATAACTCACTCGTATAAGAGTGTGATCTAGGAGTGTGGAGAAGGAGATCTTGAAGCACCTTTTGTGAATGTTATAATGCCTCTATAGATGCATTGGTCAATATAATTTCTTAGTGCATAATATTTATTCTCTCAATGTCCATTGATTCTATGATAGTTTCAATATGCTTTGTTTCTTATTATCTGCAAATGATGTGTTGGATGATGCTGAGTAGGAGGAAATGTGATCATTCCTTTGGCTAGTAATATAAATAATATATCATGAGCCCTATATCTGTCTAAAAATTATATGGCCCTACTATTGATCCAAAAATCCAAGTTTATAAAACTTTGCAGTATACTTGGATTGGATTATAACTGAATGAATAATTACAATTTATCTTAATTTAATCCAAATTGGTTTTAAAAATTCAACAATTTAATTCTATAAATTTAAAAAAAAAAAATTGTAAATAGCAGAGAAAAAACAATAATTGACACAAAAAAATTGTTTACGGGGTTCACCAGATGGCTACGTTCCTGGGTCCACTCTCTACGTGTTATGATCAATTAAAACCCTTTGAGAACAATTACAAAAAATCCCTCTGAGTATGATCACAAATAAAATTGTACCATGGACCATGTATATGCATCAAAATAGATGTTCAATTTGAAAAAGGATGTCCCTATGAAGTATGCGCTTTAATTCATTCTCTACCTTCAAACAATTTTGTATTTTTCCACACCTAGATCACAACAATCATGTTGCTTATATCTCTCAATGGCTTTATGCATTGGATATGCATAATATTTCTATTTTACCCAAACTCGGGTTTCATTCCAATAATCTATGTTGGTCATCTTGATTGAAGATAGAAATCCCTTATTGATAGGTAAGTAGGCAAACTGTATGCTTTAATTGAGTCATCATTCCATTTTGAGTTGTCTAATAAGACATGTGAACCTATTCTCCCTTTGTGTTATCCAAGTGGCAGCCCACATGTAGGTGTGGTTGGTGCCAAAGATGGCGTATGGTTCAATGCCAAGTGGAAATTTGGTGGTTAGATCAAACTAAAAATAGACTTTTCCAAATATGTTTCCCATGTGGCTATAAGATACAATTGGTTGACACCAAGATTACTTGCTTGGTAAATGTTGTTCAGTGGTTAAAACTACCATCCAAAAATAGACTTCACCTATCTTTGAACAAATGCACATATATCTCAATGGATATTAATAACCATGCAACTCATATTGATAAAGAATTAGGAATAAAGATTATTATAGTGGATAATGTGGGAATATATGAACAAAGGACATATTAAAATATCTCATGGAAATTAAATAGGAATATTTATAAATGTTTTTAATGGCAATTATATAGGTGAAGGTGTGGCATTATCGGCCAGACAGTCCCACGTCTGCAACCATAACAATAAACATAACACATAATTAATTCTAATATAAAGACAAATATTTAAATACGGTGGTAAATGCTTGTTGAAGATTGGTGTAAATAAACTTTTAATCTCCTTATATATTTTCCATGTTCCAACATATTACCACATCATCCTTGAAATTATCTGATCAAAACTTTTGTGGGGATCCCTTGGATCATTCCTTCCCACTAAGAGATTTTAGACCTCCAAAATTTGACTTAATTACCAACCAAGTGAGGGTATTTTTCCCTCACCTTTCTAATTTTCACCCATTTTACCTTATTTAGATGAATTCCTTTCAAAACAACATGAAGAATTCAATATCACCTCTTTGCGTAGTCCTGGTTTTTTGTCAATAATAACATCTTTATGCAACTCATGAAGATATTTTAGAACAAAATCATCAACATTAGGAACTTGAATACCCTTATCTTGATCCATGATCATGCGAGGTTCATAAAATTTAAATTTTTCCACATTAACCACTGAATAAATTTACATATAAGAAGGAAAATCCAATAGAAAGCATTTGTACCAATCTATTCTAAAATCTTAAATGGACCATACCTGATTGGTTTTAATTTTCCACATTCACCTTTTAGTCTTTCCTTGCTGATGTGAATCCAAACTTGATCATCCACTTTGAATTGATGATCAACTCGATGTTTATCAAGCCTAGCCTTATATTTAGCTTGGATTTTCTCTAACTATTCTTGAACAACTTTCTGAATCATTTGAATTCTCTAAATGAACCTTTTAGCCTTCTCGACATCACTATTTCCATCCACCACTGAGTCAAATTATTTTCCAAAAGACAAGTCCAAAGGAGACTTAGGAAACTAACCAAAACAAGTCTCAAAAGTAGATTTTAAAGTAGAAGAATGTAAATCATGATTATAAGAATATTGCACACAATATAAATGTTCATCCCATAATTTAGGATGTTTACCACAATACCCCCTGAGTAAATGTACCACCATTCAATTGACCACTTCTATTTTCCCATCGGTTTGTGGATGAAAGGTTGTGCTTTTCTTTAGCTTAATATCCATCAAGTCCCATAAAGCTGACCAGAACTTACCAATAAATTGATAATCATGATCAAATATAATAGAAGTGGGTAACTCAAAATGGATCCAAACATTTTTGAAGAATATATGTGTATTATCCTCACCTGTAACCTATATAGTAAAAGGAACCAAAATACACATTCTGTTAAACCTATGCACAACCACATACAAATAATCATTTTTTCTTTGTGACATAGGTAAACCTCCTAAAAAATCCATAGAAATACTTTCCCAAGGATGGTTAGGAATAGGAAGAGGTGTATACAATCCTAGCTTTTGGTTACTATGTTTACTTGTATAACAAAGAATACAACCTTTGATATATTTAGACACATTTTCTATCATACCAGGCTGATAATAATATCTTTGTAACTGTGCAACTGTCTTACCAATGACAAAATGACCTAAAACAAGAGAAGTGTGAGCTTCTCTAATCATGTGTACTCTCTCATCTTATGGAAATCATATTTTTCCAAGATGATATAACATTCCATTATGCACATGATATTCAAATGCTTCTACTAATTTACCATTTATCATATCTTCATAGACATCCTTAAAATCAACATCTCTAGCATATTGTTCCTTATAGATTTCATTAACAAAAGGACTATGTTGTAAAATAGTAGATGCTATAATAGGAGGTCTAGAAAGCATATTATTAACCTTATTATGTGTTCCCTTTTTATACCTTATAACAAGATGGAACTACTGTAAAAATACCATCCATCAAAAGTGTCATGATTGTTATAGCTTGGATTGTGATTAAATCTACTATAAAGGTTGATGATCTATATGGATGATTGTCTCTTTGCCCATCAAATAGTGTTTCCACTTTTTCACTCTGCACCAAAGCATACAACTATTTATCATAACTAAGATAATTTTTTACTTCACTTGTAAAGTTTTCCAAATGAAAATACATTGGTGTTTGGTTTTTCATTAATACTACCCCCATTGCTTACCCACTAGCATCAGTTTCTATCTCAAAATATTGTCATAAATTAAGAAGTACAATAGTCGGGGTTGTGTTTATCTTTTCTTTTAGAGTATTGAAATATTTTTCATGCTTTCCTCCCCATTGAAAGACATTCTTAACACTTGTTAAATCATGTAAAGGAGACGCAATGTAAGAAAAGTTAGCAATAAATTTTCTCCAAAATTGAACTGCTCCAAGAAAACTTCTAACTTTTGTTTCATTATTCAACCTTGGTTAATTTACTATGGTTGAAACTTTTGTAGGGTCTATTTTTAGTGAACCATACCCTAAAACATAGCCTAAATAAACCAAAGATGTTTTTTGAAATCCACATTTTGACATCTTTAAAAATAGTTTCTCCTTTTGCAAAGTATCTAAAACTTTCTTGATGTGTTTAAGATGATCTTCCCATGTGTAACTAATAATTAAAATATCATTTAAGTGCAAAATTACAAAATCATCTATAAATGGTCTTAACACATCATTCATAACCTACATAACTATGGTAGGTGCATTACAAAGCCCAAAAGGCATAACAAGCCACTCAAAAAGACCTTGCTTAGTTTTAAAAGCAATTTTCCAACTGTTACCATCACTTATTCTTACTTGGTGATAACCACTTCTCAAATCTTAGTAAAATACTTTGCATTTTTCAACTGATCTAATAAATCATCAATAAGAGGAAGAGGGTAGCAGTTTTTAACTATGATTTTATTCAAAGCTCTAAAGTCCATGCACATCTACCATGCACCATCATTTTTAGGTACCAAGTCAATATGTGAACTACATAGAGAGGTACTTGGTTGAATGTCTCCTTTATCAAGTAACTCCATCACTTGATTCTTTATTTTTTCATTCTCTACTACGAACAACCTATACATGCCAATGTTAGGAAGAGAGGCATCCTACTGAAATTGAATCTCATGTTGAATTTCCCTCTAAGGAGATAAACCTTATGGCTCCTAAAAAACACCATTGTAGTTATAAATAATATTTTCTACCTCAAATTGATGATTAGGATCACAACCCTCTAAGGCCTTGGATTTTGCATTATCCTTGGCTTTTACAATCATGAGAACAAATCTCTTACTTGAGTTTACAAGTCTTTTCATTTTCCATGTAGAAACAAGAATAAAATTGGCTTTAAAATGATGGGATCTTATTATGTATTCAATCCCATATTTTACAAGCACATATTTGTTCTCCTCTCTAAAAAAGATTGCCTTTCTATCATATAAATAAGGACTACCCAAAACAATTCCACAGATATCCAAATAAACTACATCTAATTCTACTTCATCAATGAATTTAAAAGTAATAGCAAAGCTCAAGGTGCATGTTTTTGTGACCTATAATTTTCCATCATCACACACCCATCCTAAAGGATATGGTTTTGGATGTAGTTTAGTTTTGAGTCCTAACTTTTTAACAACCTCTTCAGAAATAAGATTAGCTTGTGATCCACTATCAAAAAGATGTTTATTTTAATATGTTTAGATATAACTCTTATGTGGAAAATCTCATTCATTTTATTTTCAACATGTTTATATTTAGTTTTATAAGAAGAAGCAATAATAGAAGGTTTAGTGTTAGATGAGGAAGAACTTAGACCTTGCAAACCCATAGCAATCACCTTTGTTTCATCACCAAAATCTAATCCCAGGTTCTGTTGAACCAAAACATTATCTTTCTTTTCCTTTTTATTCGAGCACCTCTTTGGTTTTAGTTCTAGATGGAGTTTCCAACACTTAGCCTCATCATGACTCTTCTTGCAATGATTATAAAAAGGTTTTCCTTCCTCTTTCTTAACAGTGTAAGTAGATTGACCCTTACCCTTTCCTTTACCTTTATATTTGCTTTCAAATGGCTTATGAGACTTCTTTCCATAGCCTTCCTTGGTCATCTTACCCCTAGCTTCCATATGGGTAGCTTGCACACAGACTTCATCAAGGTTAGAATGACTAAACATGAGAATAGTATGTTTCAAATAGCTATGCAAACCTCCAATATATTTCAGCAATGTTTCTAGAATGTAAAGAGGAATGCCTAACATTAATGCCTTCTTTATAAACTTCTAAGTATGGTCTTGCACACTCTGACCTTTATTTTGTCTTAAAGTTTGCTAATCCATAGTAGCATGTTTCACATAACCCAAAGGATAAAATTGTTTTCTCAGATCATAAATAAAATCATTCCAAAGGAAATCACCTTACCATGTTGTTTGAGATCCTTTTGAATCTTACTCTCCCACTAGATGAGTGTTGTGCCACTCATACGGACATTAGCTAACTAAATTTTGGCTTCCTCACTATAAGTATTCTAAATCTTGTAATATATCTCAATCTGCTTGACCTAGTTCTCCAATTTATCAACACGTAGCTCACCATTATAAATTGGCAAATCAAGCTTAACATATAATTTCAAGGGTGGGATAGTTTAACCATCTACAAAAGAGGAGACTTTCTTGGAAGGTGAAAGAGTAATTTCTTCTCTTTCAGCTTTATCTTCCTTTACTTTCTCCTTTCTATGTTCCTCATATATTTTCTTAAACATGTTTTTCATGCTAAGGAAAACACGTTGGAATTTTGACTCAGACATATCAGCACCCATACTTCACTGTCGGCTTGCACATCTTGTACCAATTTTAGGATCAAACTCAGCAAGTTCTCCTTCACCATGTCTTGATTTAGACCTGGTTAACATACAAAATTATACTACAAATGCTAGACAATGTTATACAACCTTGACCATTGCCTTGGATACCAAAAATCCATGTTTATAAAAATTTACAATATACTTGAATTGGATAATCACTGAATTATTAATACCAAAATAATCCAAGTTATAAAACTTTATAGTATACTTGGATTGGATTATAACTGAGTGAATAATTTTAATTTCTCTTAATTTAATCCAAATTGGTTTTAAAAATTTAACAATTTAATTCTGGAAATTAAAAATAGAATGCAAATAGAAAAGAAGAAATAATAAGTGACATAGAAAAGTTGTTTACAGGGTTCACCAAATGGCTATGTCCCTAGGTCCACTCTCTAAGTGTTTTGATCAATTAAAACTCTTTGAGAATAATTACAAATAATCCCTCTGAGTATGATCAAAAATGAAATCATACCATATACCCTATATATGCAGCAAAATAGATGTTCTGGTTGAAAAAGGATGTCAATATGAAGTTTGTGCTTTAATTCATTCTCTACCCTCAAACAATTCTATATTTTTCCACACCCAGATCACAACAATCTTGTTGTTTATATCTCTCAATGCCTTTATACATTGGTTGGGCATAATATTTCTATTTTACCCAAACTTAGGTTCTGTTCCAATAGTTGTGTTGGTCATTTTGATTGAAGATAAAATTCCCTTCTTGATAAGGAAGTAGGCAAATTACATGCTTTAATTGAGTCATCGTTCCATTTTGAGTTGTCTAATAAGACATGTGAACTTGTTCTCCCTTTGTGTTATCCAAGTGGCAGCCCACATATAGGTGTGGTTGGCACCAAAGATGGCATATGGTTCAATGTCAAGTGGAAATTTGGTGGTTGGAGTAAACTAAAAATAGACTTCACCAAATGCATTGCCCATGTGGCTACAAGCTATAATCAGTTGATGCCAAGGTTAATTGATTGGTAAATGTTGTTCGGTGGTTAAAACTACCATGCAAAAATAGACTTCACCTATCTTTGAATAAATGCACATGCAGTTTGATGGATATTAATAACCATGCAATTCAGATTGATAAAGAATTATCTCAAATGGAATAAAGATTATTACAGTGGATAATGTGGGAATATATGAACAAAGGACATATTAAAAATATTGTGGCAATTAAATAGGAAGATTTATAAATGTTTTTAATGTAAATTATATAGGTGAAGGTGTGGCATTATTGGCTAGATAGTCCCACATCTGCATCCATAACAATAAACATAGCACATAATTAATTCCAATATAAAGAGAGGGATTTAAATACAATGGTAAATTCTTGTCTAAGACTGATGTAAAAAAAAATTAATCTCCTTATATATTTTCCATGTTCCAACATATTGCCACATCATCCCTAAAGTTATCTAATCAAAACATTTGTGGGGATCCCCTAGATCAACTTTGGGGGTCTTGTACTCTATCTACTATAGGATATGTTGTGTAAAGTGGCTCATTGCCCTTATTGAGTATCTTGATTGGTTGTTTATATTCCAAATTTTCCTTACTCATAGGTGGATTAGGTGATTCTACCAAATTAGATGACTGTGGCTATGGGAGATGTAAATCCAAATCTACCTCTGAATCTATCTCAACTAGTTCCAACTTTTTCTCTAATGTCATAGCTATGTTACATAGATGCCAGAATGATTTGGATGTCTTATATAATTATTTATCCTTAAGAGGGAAAATGAGACCTCTAGTAAAGATGTACTATACCTCTAAATCTGTCGACTGGTAGATTAATTATTTCATACATGATTTGAAACATAGAATGAAATTACTCACTATTTCTGACTTACCCTAGTGTAGTGAAGGTAACCTCTCATATGTGACTTGAGATACCTTATTCTATATGTAGTGCATGAGAAATACTTCTAGCTCATGTTATGTATGTAGTGAGCCACTAGGGAGTGAATGATGAAACCAATTTAATGCCTCACCCTCTAGAGTTTATGGAAATAATTTTAGGAGAATCAAACTACTAGTGACATGTGTCATAGCTTTCATATAAGCTTTAAGGTGTAAGTACGGGTCTCCATGTCCATTAAACTTTGGTACTATTGGTATCTAAAACTACTTTGGTAAATTTTTAGTGAATATTATACGTGGGATAGGATTGTCATGGATGGCATTGGAATCAACCCAAGAATGATAAGTTTTAATTTTCAATGTGAGTTGGTGTACTTGTTGATATAAATCATTCATGACATGCATAAATATATTATCTCTTGTGAAGGTATATTAACATCATCAAGAGGTTTATTTAATTCCTAAATCTTATTATTAATTTTAATAATTAGTACATTGCTTTAGGGACCATTTTTAGAGAGAATTGGTTAGCTCTCTGTAACCTTTAGAGGGGTGATAGCTTGGACCTGGTGAGAGGGAAATGGGATATCACCGTCATGGAGGTTAAGATGACAAGTGGGTTCTACTGTAGTTATGGGAATGAGGGAGATTCATTAGTATCTCTTATTTTGTTAATTTGTATAGAAATATCACATGTTAAGGGACTAGAAGATACGTTATTATCATGTGAATTTAAAATATGTAAATTATGAACATAATTATAAGTTTGTTTGTGTTTATCTGAAGACATATTATAATTTAAACTAGCATTTGATAAGAAATCAATTTAGACATGAATGTAATGCCCAAAATTTACATATTAGACACACACAAAAACCACACCAATTTTTTTTCTAACACTCTAACACACCAAAAAACACACTAACTCTTATACATACAAATACAATAACACTAACATGGCATACAAACTCAAGAAAACATAAAACACGATGTCATTACAAGATTGTGACCCAACTAGTTACACTTTGATCTACTACATGAAGTAAAATGCACAAAGAGTCAAGGCTCAAATACAACATAGATTAGTTGTAAGTGACTTGAGTTCCATCATTTTAACACAACATTAATTTTAAATGATTAGAATGCATGCATAGACACTTAAGGCTAGACACATTTTATTTCTCTTTACAAATTTGCCATGAACCCCACAACCAAACAGAAGATAAATTTTATAATTAAAACTTCAAAAACAAGGAAGGATCACATCCTAGCTCTAGTAACATTCACAAATGTAGATTTATAAATAAGAATAATCACATGAATAATCAATTCAATTCCATAGTTAAACTTGTCAAATATAAAAGTTTGACATGGCTAAACAAACTGTAAAACAATGCTAGAATAAATACCCACAGAAAGGATCACACTATTGTAAGGTAATGGGTTAAATTTATATGATAAAATCATTATAACAGAAGTATTATTTCAGAATAAGGGTGAATGACATGAATAAAAACAATATCAAACCAAATAATGCATAAAAACATTTTTGGTCATTCCAAGAAAAATAATGACAAATAGGGTTCAAGGAGGACTCACTAAAACTATCAAATGGAGCTAAAAATTAAATACAAAAGGTTATACGTGAATATTAAACTCCCACTGAGAGGTTACAACTTTAATATTCAAAAAATGTTAAACTAGGTGATTATTACCACATCTTTTTCATAAGAGACTTTGTAGATTAAAATCAAAATAGCACAAATTTTTTGAATAAATTTTATTTGGAAAAGTATTATTAAAAATAACAAATGATAGTGAAAACTAAAACCAAAAGTTCCTAAGTTGATATGAAGGTAAGAACAATTGAAAATAGCTTTCATTTTTAATGGAACCAATATCTAACCATTTATTGGACATTAATTCCAGAGTGCATTTGTAGGGAAGTCAGCAAGGTAAAAAGAATTTTTCTTTTGAAAGCCTTTTGGAATCAAGGTACCATTTCAACTTGGATGAGCAAAAAATTAATGCAGTACCACCAAAAACCAATTCTCTTAGCTAGTGAGAATTGTAATTGAGACTCAGATACCAAATTAGACCACTTTAACTATTTTTTAAATTTGAATTTTGAAGGAAAAATATAGGCTAAAACACGTCAAAAAAAAATTCACTTGAAAAATAAATTAGATTCTTTAATTTATGAAAATGTTTGATTTATTATATTAATATTAAAATTGAATTATTAAGGCCACGTAAGAAGACAATGCCAATAGTCATGCTTGAAAAAGGGGAATATTTGCTTACAATTTTGTTGTCTAATAATGGATTACACTTTAGTTTGTTTGACACAAGGTTGGTTTGCATAATTTATTAGCTTGGTTTTTTTATTAAGCATTTCAAGGTTTAAGGAAGTCAATGCAAGATATTATGCTTAATATCAATCCTCTTTAGATAGTTAAAGCCTCCATTGATTCATTATAAACTAAGAGCATAAAACAATCCTAAATCCATATTCTTAGAGCTATTACAAGTTTTAGTTATCGAGTTGCATCCTTATGATTAAAGGAGCTTGTACTACATAAGTGAGTTGATATAAATATATGGCTCTATGAATTTATCCTTACATAAGAACATTATTTCCAGAATGACATAATATCATGACACCACCAATAATTTATAAAATTTAAAAAGCTATCAATTTATGAAAAACAAAGAACTCTTTTATTGTAAAACAAGATGCATTTATTTTATTTCATCAATTAAATGTTAGCATTAAAAATCTATGAAATACTCTAACTACATACACCTCTATGTATATAAACTTAAACATTATATTAAGTATTTACAAATCATCTAATGCCTACCCTCACTTACGAGTTTGAATTACAACTACCTTTTCATAAGTCACAAAATAAGGAATAAGACATTTTAACAATCACATTTACATGTTAACTTTTACAATACAAAAGATATTAAATTATTGTAATGTAATTGCTATTGGTACTCACCAACCTACACTATGACATAGTTAATAAAAGGGTTAGCTCATGCTAAGCAAGAGACTTCTCCCTCCTAAATACTTCATTTTTATAAATTAATAGACAAATAAAATAAAAATTTAAGCAACAAAACATAACATTTTGTGATAACTTACATACTAAGTAATAAGAAGGGTTTATCTTAACAAGATGAAAAATATCCAGTTGGTACCCAAACTCATCATCAACCAATGTAGATAATTACAATTTTATTATCATAATAACATAATATACCAATATGAAATGTTAAATAATCGAATCACATCAATATGAACAATACTACCATTTCAAAAGAATTATACAAACATTTAATTTTAAAGCTCCCATTTAAATAGTATATACGGAATATGGGTTTTCCAATCGACTCCCAGTCATAGTTTTCTCTCAGTACAGGTCAATGAGCTAATTCATTATACACCTATTAAAGAGATATTATGTCACATACACAAGGAACCCACAGGCATAATCAATAAAATAAAATAACGAAACTCCACTCAACTCAATACCTAACACCGTCAATATATAGGTATATGTATTTAGTAATTTGAATAGATTTATCAATAAAAGAAAACTTTTACTCTACACCCATTGCATATTGTGCATGGAAAGGATTGATCTTACGCGAATCACTTCATGAGGCTAAATTTATCATTAAGTGGACATTAAACTCAAACTTACATTCATATAAATAAGTAGATTACTACACACTTACGCCATCAGACTATATGTAATCACATAATTATATTTTTTATACATATATATATATATATACATATATATATACACATATATATACATATGTATATATATATATACACACACACATATATATATAGATACATACATATATATATATATATATGTGTGTATGTATGTATGTATATATATGTATATATTATATATACATATATATACATACATACATATATATATATATATATATATATATATGTATGTATGTATATATATGTATATATAATATATACATATATATACATACATATATATATATATATATAATACATACATATATATATATATATATATATATATATGTATGTACATATATATATATATATATATATATATATATATATACATATATATATATATATACATATATATATATATATACATATATATATATATATATATATATATGTATGTATCTATATATATATATATATATATATATATATATATATATATATATATATATATGTATGTATGTATGTATATCTGTGTGTGTGTGTGTGTGTGTGTGTGTGTGTGTGTGTGTGTGTGTATACACACACACACGCACATATATGTATGTATGTATCTATATATGTGTGTGTGTGTGTATATATGTATACATATATACACACACACATATATACACATATATATACATACATATATATATATATATACACACACACACACACATATATGTTTATAAATAGTATTACTCTAAATATACCCTCATATATATGTGTGTTTATGACTTTGTTTAAATATTTATTAAAAATATACGAATAAATATTTTAATAAAATAACTTATCTTAAAATCCATTACATATATAATATATATAACTTCGTATAAGAATAAAATAAAACATAATACAAAATATAAATATAAATAAAATCAAATAATTTATATAATTTTAAAATAGATTATATATATAGGTTTAATATAAATATAAATCTTCATATATATTTTTTGGATAGATATCAGCTTTTTACCAAAGCCAAAACCGGTTCTAGGGCACAACAAGAATCCCAGTCTCCCAAAAGTTAAAATGAGATCCAAATCAAAATCACTACAAACTAGAAAATATCAACAAATTAAGGAAGATATAAAGCTAAAATCTAGGAACTTAACCATAAATTAAAAACTAAACATAAAAAAAATCCAAGAATAGAAACCACTCAGTAAATTGCTTGGAAAAAGTAAGACCAAATATAGAATCAACCTTTTATTGCTAATAAATGTTTGCCCCTACTGGAGAGTAAAGTTTCCATTGTCCATTGAGTACCACCATTAATGGAATTCATAGCATCAAGTTGTAGCCTTTTCTATTTCTATTTTCCTACCTCTTTTCCCTTTCTTACTAAAATTAGGAGTCTTTAGTTCACTAGGTTGTTGAGTTATAAAAAAAACCACCCTACTAACTAGTTCTTCTTATTATACCTCACAATCTTCACCAACCTTTTCTGAGACTTCCTTCTACTATGAATAATCCACTGAAGGATAAATTTTGTCAACACCCTCTATCCTAGAATTCACTATGGTTACTTCCGCTTCTAGAAAGGGAGGGAAAGGTTGCTATATCTCCAAGTCAATCTGATCTTCTACTGTCACCAAACCCTCACCCTTATTGGGGCTATCCTAAATTTCCTGGAGGACTGCTAAAGACAAAACCTCAACAGAAGTGGATTATGATGGGAATTGTATTCTATGAACCAAAGCTTGATTCAAACATCGAATCTTTCTGACCCATTTCTTCAATAGCATTATATGATATCCTTTAAAACCTTTATCGAGACAAGAAGCAATCTTATGATTAGCTTGATTGCATTTGAAACATCTAAAGGGAAGCCCTTCAAAATTAATAAACTAGGTCCATAAACCAAGGGAGGATGAAATCTGAATAGAATGATGTAGAGGTTTGGCTAAATCCACCAAACAGACCCTAACATAGCTTAGTTTAGCCTCAATGGATTCATCAACTTTGACAAAAACTTCCAGCTTGCTAATCAGTTGCTTCAAAAGATCAAGATCATGCAAGGCTAAGGGGAAATTATAAAATCTAACCCATATCAAGGCTTGTAAGATCACAAAAGCAACTGAATCAAAAAAGGGAGCCTAGGGACATAAAAAAACCCCCTACTTACCAACAAACCATGGCTCATTCACCCATACAAAATCTCTATCCTCTGAGGAATGAAATAAAAGCAAAAAAAAACCATTAGATAACATTGAAAGAGATGGAGATTTTATTGTGGGCCAAGTTCTCTACAATCATTTTGATAGAATTTTCTAGGAAGGCCACTTCCCCACACATCTATCAATCAAAGACTTATTCCCTATTTCCATACCTATCACTAAGAGCGTTACATCTAAACTTTCCAAAATTGGAGGAGTGTCAAAATAGAGCAAATGGATATCACCTAAAAAGGCCATTTCTAATATTACTTTCTAAGAAGATTCTACTTTTGTTTTCCCCTTAAAACCCTCCACAGCATCTTTATCCTCCTCTAAAATATTTTCCATTTGAATCTGACTTCTAAAAATCAAAATAGGGTTTGAGCTAGGCTGATTTCTAATGATAATCTCTTTGCAAAAAGCTCCATATGTTTGAAAAGGGTTTGAGACATTAATACAGCTCAAAAACAATGATGCCTTAAAGGAAACAATAACCATCTCTATTATTTCTTCAGGCACCTATTTCCCTAGAGAGGAGTCACCATCAGATTGGCCTCTATCCACATGTAACTATTCCAACCCTAAAAGCTCTTTGAAAGGCACATTAGCTTAAACAAACTAAGAAGTAAAAAACTAGCATAGTCTTTAAAAATTTTAGTCTTCTTTCCCCTGCTTGGTTTTGGCCTTTCCACAAACCCCTACTCACCCCAAAATATGTTGCTCCTTCATTAACTTTTCCTTTTTGCTTCCTTCCCTTCATTAACTCATATGCCTCCATTCTCTTTCTCCCCTACACACTCAAACCCAACACCTATGTTGTTATTGTTGTAGTCACTTGCCTATCACAGGCTTGAACTTGCCCCACCCTTGTTGCTTACCTTCCACACAATTCCACCATCACCTACACTTCGATGATTTCCAACATCACCTGCCCACCTACAATTTTTGTCATCACCATTATTTGATCCTCATTTCTCATAAATTTAACTCTCCTCTTGCCAATATAGCTATCATGAGACTGAGTTATAAATCTTCATATATTATTATTTTGTTTTTATTTTTATTTCTTCTCTTTCTTTTAAAAAAAACTCTTTTTTTAAAGAAACCCCAATGGTCAATGACTGGTGACCCATACCCAGTGGCTAGGCTTAAAGCCCTATCCGTAGCCATGTTATCAGTCGGGCCCAACCCAGGGGTGGGGTGGGTTGATTGGTCTGTCTCCCTCCCCTCCCTATAATTGGAGGGGGTTGGGATGGCATAGCCACCCCCTCCTCCACAATAAAATACATTTATTTTAATATATATATATATATATATATATATATATATATATATATATATATATATATATAAGATAAAAAATATAGTGTATTCAATCTAAAAAGCAAAATAGGAATAACCCATGTAATTTAAGAGATATAAGATTTTGTCTTGGTTTTTTTCATAGATTTAAAATAAAACACCCAAAAACTAAATGTAGTTTTACATGTTTAATTTGTCCCTTATTTTGGAAAAATTTCATAGATATAGAAAAAAGAAAACCCTTGCCCGATCCATGGAAGCTCCCTACTTCCCTTGGTTGCCTCATCCTCTTCCATGCACCAAGCATCTCTCTTTCTTCCTTCCTTCACTTTCCTTCCATCTATATTTCTCCCTTGAAAATTTTCTAAAATGGCTCACCTCTCCACTAGATTAACTATTTTATGGAAAAATCCATGCTTTTTTATTTATTATTTTATTTTTAGAATTGGGGTTTTCACTCTTTTATTTGAATTTATGTGTTTGTCATTATTTTTATTTTTACTTTGATTAAATTATTTATTACATTAAAAAATTAAGTAATTGAATATATATTAAATTTAATACCCAAAATCAGTAAGAATATACATATATATAGGTAGGTACATATAAATATATTTATAATTATGCTTATTTAATGAATACTATTTTAATTTATATTTTTATATAAATATGTTCATATAAATATGTATATTAATACACAGATATATTAGTTTAATGTCCTTGGGAGGATGGCACGATTGGGGGTCTGCAACATGAAGCCGAGCTAGGGCAGTTGTGCCCTAGCTATTCCAGGTCGTGTTTTGGGTTGCGCAGGAGCAAAGTGGGGGGTTAGGCGCGTGGGAGTGGTTTGAGGTGCCAAACATTCAAATCAATCTCAAGTGGGCATGGTAATGGCTCAACAGGAGCCTTTAAAGACTGCGCTTGGGAGGAGTTTCAGCGAAGCCGTGGGGTTGAATAGAATAGGGCAGCAAGCTAAAACACTTGGAAAGGAGCTTTCTTCCCAAGCTACTAATGTTGTGGATTGGAGCTTGCTTGGAGGGTCCCGTATCATGAAGATTAACGAATGACTGGAGCAGTGTAAGGAACATCCTAAACTGGTAATCCCCTTTGATATGATTTTTGAGGATGTGGAATATTATTCTAAGCACTTGTTGTACTGTAAGTTTTGGGATTGAGAGTCTCCTTTCCTTTCCTAGAGAGTTGGTCCAGGAGAGTGTGGGAACTAGAGGGGGAAATGGAGATCACGTTATTGGCAAATAACTACTTTATGGTGATGTTTTCATGCTTAGTTGATCACAATAGGGTTTTTGAGGGAGGGCCTTACTTTTACAATCAGGTTGAACTTTTTATTAAACCCTGGCATGCAAGCTTCAATCCTTCTGAGGAACTACCTAACCGAGTTCTGGTGTGGGTTAGGCTACCCAGATTTCTTATCAAATGTTGCCACGAGGATGTCCTCGAGATGTTATCTTCAAAGCTCAAAAGGCCGGTGGGGTCTTCAACACAGACTTTAGGTAATAAAGTCATGACATTTGCTCACATCTGCATAGAAATTGATTTAAGCAAACCATTGCCTGATGCGGTGGAGATGAGTGCAGGGTCATATTATTGGGTGCAACAATTGGACTATGAGACCCTACCCTTCAGGTGTCTCTTATGCCATGAATATGGACACTTGGTGCGTAGATGCCCGAAGGCAAAGCCAGTGGAGCAGCAACCTCCACTGCCTCCTAGTAATACTCCAAGTGCTGAAAAAGGGAAGAAGTCTGGGTTTAGTGAGGGCAAGGACATTGAAGGCTTTGTTCAGGTGAAGGCTCAAAACTATAATAAAGGCCAGAAGAGGACCCTTATAGAGTGATAGGAGGATGACTCCATCAATAGGTTTGAAGTCCTGGATGATTTGGGATAGCAAGAAGTAAATATGGGACTATTGAGTGTGGAGCAGCTTGTGAGAGGACCCGAACTAGAGATTAACTCAACCAATCTTCATTCGATTCTTTAGGTGGAGTCAGCCTTACCCATGGTCTTGGAGGATCAAGTAGGAGAACAAATGGTGGTGGAGACAAATGATGACCTGGGACAAAACGTAGAGGATGCAAATCTCCTAGTAAGGACTGCAGTGGCAGAATTAGATAAGCGAGGTAAATTTTCTCCTCACTTGTGCATTCTTCAAAAGGAGGGAAAGAAGGGGATGGCAGAAAAAAGTGTCAAAATGGGGTGCAAGAAGGACACTGAGAAAATTAAGATGATTGGGGAGACCTTGGTTGAGTCAGGTTCTGTTAAGACCCTTGACTCCCACCTTTTATCTCCTCCAAAATAATCATCATTTCATGGAATGTAAGGGGCCTGAACAGCGGCCCTAGACAAAATGCTATTCGAGAATTAGTTAGAGGTCAAGTCCTGATGTTATTTTTCTCCAGGAGATGAAGGTTTCAGTGGATGATATGAGGAGTATTTCACCTCAGTTATGGAGATATGGTCTATGTCAGTGCATTGGTGCTCAGAGGTGTTCTAGGGGTGTGGCTTGTTTTTAGAACCCATGTAAGATCCAACCAGTGTGGATTTCCTTTAAGTCCTCTTTATCCATGGTGGATTTGTGTAATGAGTCAAGTGAATTAGTCCTTTTTTTCAACATCTATGCTCCTATGGACTTCTAAGGTAAACATTTTGTTTGGAAAAATCTCCACTTAGTGTGCCAATTATTTCCTTACTTGCCTTGGATTATTGGTGGGGACTTCAATGTTATTCTGGATTTAACAGAGAAAAAAGGGGGCAATGCAAGGCTAGAGCCATCTTCCTTTTTGCTCTATGATAATATTGCAGATCTCAACCTGGTGGATATCAAGCCCAGCAATGGATGCTTTACTTGGAATAACAGAAGGCTGGGGGACAGATATATAGCTGAGTGCCTAGATCGATTCATGACCTCCTGCTATTGGGTGGGGGGTTTATGGTCATCTAACATGGAAATACTTGATTGGAGAGGTTCAGACCATTGGCCCATTAAATTGACAATCTCTTCAGCCCATAGTCCTCAAAAACCACCGTTCAAGCTTCAGCTCATGTGGTTAAGGGACCCAGAGCTGTTTGGGAGTGTGGTGGATTGGTGGAGGATTGGCATGCCTACTGCTGGAACAGTAATGTACACCTTTACTAAGCTTCTCCAATTTGTCAAATACCAGCTTAAAAGGTGGAATCGATAGAGTTTTGGAAATATCTTTTATAGGAAGAATGAGGCTAAAAGGGAGTTGAGCACCATTACTAGATTCATTAGGGAGGAAGGGATGAACAAGCTCTTACTGAGGGAGGAATCCAGGGCTTTAAAAGCATTGGAGGAATGGGAGATAAGAGAGGAAATCTTCTAGAAACAAAAGGCCCAAATTGATTGGCTTTAAGAAGGGGATAAGAATACTACCTTCTTTTTCAATTCGGTCCGTGCCAGATAGCATGGTAATGTGATTACTTCCTTGGTGGCAGACAACGAGGAGACTATCTCTTCTACGCAAGGTATCTTCAATGAAGCAGTGCAGCATTTTACTTCTCTTTTCAAGGAGGAAGCACAGGGGGATGTAGTGGCTGAGGCTCAGGTCCTTTCCTGCACTCCTTTGGTGACCATGGATATGAAAGAGCATCTGATGAAGGAGGTATCCATGGAGGAGTTAAAGAGAATTGTTTTTATTATGCTGAAAGGTAAGGCACCTAGCCCAGATGGTTTCCCGATTGAGTTCTTCCAAGAATTTTGGAAAATCATCAATTCAAACTTATTGGCCATTGTTCAAGAGTCCCAGAGGAACAAACAAATGCTTCAGGCTATGAACTCCACCTTTCTGGCTCTCATCCCCAAGGGAGAGGGGGCTGACCAGCTGAGTCTTTTTTGGCCCATTTTCCTTTGTAATGTCACTTACAAAATTATATCTAAGTTGATTGCTGAGAGGCTAAAAAAGTGGCTATCAGTGCTTATTTTCGAGGAGCAAGGAGGCTTTGTGGAGGGCCGATAGATTTTGGATGGGGTGGTGGTGGCAACTGAGACTATCCATTCCATGATTTAGTCTAATGATAAGGTGATGTTTATCAAATTGGATATGTCCAAGGCCTATGATAGAGTTTAGTGGGATTTCCTCCAGAAGGTCCTTGGCGCCTTTAGTTTTGAGGAGGAATGGATACGGTGGGTTATGAATTGTGTGAACTCAACCTCTTTTTTGGTTATGATCAATGGAAAACACTCCAATCTCTCTGGGGCTTCTCATGGGTTGTGGCAAGGGGACCCTCTATCTCTTTACTTATTTCTTTTGTTGGTAGAAGGCTTGGGTCAGTTGATCAAAAGGAATGTGGATGAAGGAGCTATTTTGGGTTGGCACTGGGGTGGTGGTCTCCCAGTACAATCCCACCTCCAGTTTGTGGACGATGTGGCTCTAATGGGCATGGCTACCATGAGGGAGGCGTCTAACATCCGTAATAGCTTGGATTTATACCTTGCCGCATTTAGACAAGTAATTAATGAGGGTAAATCTTCTATCTTTTTCTTTAACACCCCACCTTCCATACAAAGAAGAGTGGCTCATACCCTCAGGTTTCAAATTGGGAATCTCCCATTGCTATACCTTGGGATTCCAATCTCGGCTAGCCGGCAGTCCAAGGAGTCATGGATGGTGATTTTGGATAAGTTCTAAGGTAAATTAAATCATTGGACCCATCACTGGTTATCTTTTGCTAGTAGGGTGCAGTTGATTCAATTAGTGGTGCAGGCTGTCCCTGTTTATAGGTGCATGATACAGGTGGCACCGATGAGCTTCATTAAGGACCTGAACTCCCTCACAAGATAGTTTCTATGGGCTGGTAATTTATCATCAACCAAGTGGAGTCTTATTAAGTGGGAGGCAGTTTGTAGCCCAAAGAGGTATGGTGGTCTGGGATTAAGGCAATCTGTGCTTTCTGGAATTGCTTTGGCTACCAAGTTATATTGGTGCTGGTGTGTGGAATAGGAGCAGGTTTGGGCCAGAGTTTTATCCCATAATTACTTCTTTGGGATCCCCCAGAAGGACATCCCTCGGTATTATTTGACAGGCAAAGGCTCTACAATTTGGACGACTCTCAAGAAAGGTGTAGCGTTAATTAAGAGGGGCCTTTTTTGGATTTGCAAGAGCAGGGTTAAGGCTCAATTATGGCATGATTCATGGGATGGTTACCCTCCCCTCATTGTCCAATACCCTCAGATAAGTACTCTATCCCAGAGGTTCTGTGATGTTGGATGGACAAGGGTGTGTGATTATAAATCTTGAGTCCTTCAAGGGCAGCTGATGGATGCCAGATGGAAGACCCCAAAGGAGTGGCTAATTTTTGGTATGGAGGAAGAATGCGTAGAACTACAACATATTCTATTTGATCATAACTGCAACGTGCTTATGGACAGTGATGTGTTAGCTTGGTCCTTGAATCTGAAGGGGAAGTATACTGTGTCTTCTGGCTATCAGGCGTTGATTTCTCAGCAATATGAGGGTAGAGAGGAAGTTCAGTGGTGGAAAAAAGTCTGAAATAGATGTTCCTACCCAAAATGTAATTGCTTTATCTGGACTTTAGTATGGAATAGATGTTTAACTTGGGATAATATTCAGAAGAGGGGCTTTGTTGGCCCTTCAAGGTGTGTACTTTGTAATAGTGATGAGGAGGATTCCTCTCACCTTTTCTTTCGCTGCTCTTTCACTACGCAGTTATGGCATTTTTGGTGGGACGTGTGGCAGAGCCATTACATTCACATGGTGTCCCTGGCTAATTTCTAGTCTAGATTGGGTTGCCCACCCTCTTCGACCCCTTTCATGCAGGATGCGTGGTATGTGGGCCCCATTTTCTTGCTGTGGCAAGTATGGCTGGAAAGGAACTGCAAGATTTTTTCGGATGAAAAAATGGAGATTCAGCAGGTATGGAATAGAATTAAAGGAATGATTTAGGAATCTATTAAAGCGAAGAGTGAAGTCACTTTGTCATTGAAGAGGGGGGACGCTGAGACAGTGGATAGGTTTGGCATCTGGGGACTTTCTCTGATTTCAATGTGTGTCAGGAGAAGTCAATGGGGGAAGCAGAAAGTTCATCGACTGGGGAAGTGGCTGCCCCCACCCGCAGGTCTTTTGAAAATTAATACGGATGGATCTTCCAGGGGCAATCCTAGGCCGATGGGGATTGGTGGGATTGGTAGGGATTCTTCGAGATCCGTGATTTTTATTTTTTTGGCATATCAGGGAGTTCAAACTGTTAATAAGATGGAAGGTTTGGCTATCCTCTATGCCCTGAAGCGTGCTTATGCTTTAGGGTGGAGGAGGGTGATCTGTGAAGTGGATTCTCAAGTCTTGATCCATTTACTCATGGAGAGGAAAATTTTTGAGGTAAGTTGGCATCTGGCCATGATAGTTTAGTAGATATTACAGGTTAGTTCCTTAATGGATTCTGTATCTTATGCCCATATTCCAAGAGAGTGGAATAGGGTGGCAAATTGCTTGGCCAAATGGGTGTCTGGGGGTGGAGATGATTGTAAGGTGGACGAGTGGGAACAGTTGCCATGTGATTTACGTCAGGAGTTGTAGTCCATTCTTGTTGAAGAAGTTAGTGGTGTTGAGGCGTGATGCTTTGGTTATGGGTAATCTGGTCTTTGGTTCGTGTTGTTGGTTCTATAATCTGGTGTATTAAGTATTAATAAAGTTTTTACCCCTTTTATTAGAAAAAATACACAGAGATACTGGGATATCAATAATCGATTTAAATTTATTTTTTATCTAAATTATGAATAAATATGCACATTTATTTATTTAATCCACTTATCCACATAATACCATTCGAAGATACACATATTTATATAAATATGTATTTATTTATAATCTTATTTACATCCCTTATTAAATATTACATGTGCTCGGTCAATATAATAATTGTGTTATTATTCCCATCTTAAAAGCATATTTTGTTGTCGAAACACTAATAAGGTTGCAAGTAAATTAATCGGGAGCAACCTATCATAACATGGCTATTTGATGGGTTCAAGCAAATAATTTAAATTAATGCAACTTTGATCCTATGGATAAACCTATTAAAAGTAACTCATTGACACAAAAAACACTAGTAAGACTTAAACATCACATGAAGCGATAATACAAATTATTGTTAGCATTAAACACACATACAACCCAAGGTGGTCATGCATGCATCACAAATAACTTGGTTCCATATCACCATAATAAGGTGATTAAAATTAAGACTAACAACCAACCACAAGACATCTTACTTTCACATCATACACAAGGACACACTCGACATACTAGTAGTTCAAATGATGTCACGTCAATGATAAAACACTATAAATCTTGAGAAGGGTATTACAATGAGAGATGGATGAAGTAGGGAGAGAACTAGAAGTACTAGAATCAATGTCTTCTTCCCCAAAATCATAGTAATCATCATTCTTCTAAGGTTCATCGAAATCAGAGTTTAATTCACTTGAAGAGGTAAGAGTAGAAAAGTTATCATTCACATGTTCACTAAGAGAGAGAATAGAAAAAGATTTTAACTTTTTAATACTATTCAATATATCATCATGTGTAAGTGTAATGCAATGCATGTCTTCACTTGCTATGACTGCAATGCATGTATGATCATTATTTTCAATCTTAGAGTCAAGGGTAGAAAAGTGACAATCATATTTTCATTTGGCACATTATGACATGTAGGAGAAGAGTTAGATGTATTTATATTATCTACATTTTGCATAGAATCATTGTGTCGATCTTGAAATAGTAAATAAGGTGCTAAAATAATCTCACCCACTTTAGTTTGTGCATCAATAAAAGGTGCATTATCATTTATACATGCTTTTTCAAATTGAATTGAGAAGGGTAAAGAAGATGCATCATACAAAAGTAGATTTTGTTTATTTTACTTATATTGTTTGAATTTGAATAAGGACATAGAAAAAATGGTTTAAAAACTAAGATCACATTGGAAACAAAACACTACCAACAAGAGGTTCTTTTGGCATTATATTGTTAGTTTGATTTTGAGAAGTAGGAGAAGAGAGAGAAGAGAGAGAGAGGAAAGATAATAAGATGCATCTAATCTATCCTAATCAACACTTTCATTGTCATGATCATAGTAATAATCATATCCATCATTAAAACAATAATCATCATCGTCATTATATATAAAAACATTATCATGCGTTAATGTGTAATCTTAAAAAATTGTCCATTCATTTTTATAATTATGAAAAAAGGTTAGAAATTCATCAACTAGGTGACGGGAATGAGGCTTCTTGGATGTCATTTTAAAACTGACAAAAAAGAGAATGTAAGTAATGAACAATAAGCACACATTAGGTAGAACGTAATCTAACATAGGTATATTTATAAATATGCTAGATATTCATCCCAATGTATGGAAACATTATAATTTTATTTGAAACTCTAAGGGATAATATTTGGATGTATAGGGACCTACTATGCAGATCTAGGGTTTTTTAATGTTTTATAGATAAAATTTAAAGTCCATTAAATTAATGAAAACATATTAGAAGACTGATTTGGACTAGTTAGGTTGTGCAAAAATCAGAAAAAAAAAAAAAAAAAAAAAAAAAAAAAAAAAAAAAAAAAAAAAATCTATAAACCCTAATTTATTACATAAAAATAGAGAAGGTAAACCCTAGAATGGAATTAGGGTTTTAAGCAATATTCAAATTAATTCAGGTTCACCAAATGATTTAATTATTTAAGACTTAAACATTTAAATCTTAGGTTGTTAAAGGGGTTGGGTACAAAGGGTAAATTCAGACAAATATTGTAAATAGATATATCAAACTAATTTACTCAAGATGTATGCACAATAAAAAAATTAATTTATCTAGAGTGAAAAAGGCCTTGTTAGATGTTAGGAAGACTAAAACAAGCTTGAATATCAATTAGGATTTCTTATTTTAGAACTAGGGTTGAAAACTACCTTCAAATAGTAGCACAGTTAGGAGGACAATAGTAGACTACACTAGTGTCTAAGGTATCACACTAGTTTCCTTTTGTGAAGAAACTACCTGAGACTTTCAAGAATGTTGTGAGAGGGCTTTAGGGACTTATAGGTGAGTTTTAAGCCTCTGATCATTAGTCTATCTCACTTTTCAATTAAATCTTTTCTAAAACCTAATAAACACCTATACACATGAAGCAACAACAAGATCAAATATAAGAGGAAGAGCAAAATTGGGTTGTGGGATGTTACAATCACATGATATAGAACCCTTGCTATCCTAACTGCTACCTACATTAATCCCAATGATAGGGGTCTCAGATCGCATATAGTTATCCCTTAGAAAACGTGAGTAATCAATGCACACAATATACTATAATGACTTTAACTTAGGCCCTTTTTTATCAAACATGCAGATCTAGATGTGATTGTTGAGTAATATGTAGTGTGTTGAGTTATACCATTGACTGATTTTATGTAATTATGTGCCAAAATAGTAAGTGTTGGATGTAAAATACCTTGTGAGTATCTTTAGATAGAAAGAACTTTCCTTTAAATGTAATACCCTTGTTTATTGGCTGACAAGACATAAAAGAAAGATAAAATCATAAAAGAAGGCTCAAGGAAGGGTTAGGACCCAAAATACACTGAAAAATTGACCATTGGACACTACCATTGAACTAGACACTAGCTCACTACACTAGTGTTTAGGACCGCACTAGTGTTCTAGGAGCACAAAACTAGGTGAAGAATCTAAAAAATAGGCTAAGGGCCCTTTTGATTGGGATGGGATGACATGGGACCACTTGGAGTGCAATAAATAGGGAAAATAAGTCATAAAAAGATCAAAACACCCAAAATGACCATGCAAACAAGACTTTCATCACTAAGACCATCCTGTGAAAGAGCAACAAACGACATAGTACTTGAGGTTGCTTGACCAAATTAGGGTGTGTATACTAGGAAAGTCTTTGAATGATTACGTGGGATCTCAAATATACTTTCTCATATTAGTGTCAGACCAATGTTTTAGATCACTAAATACAAAATTAAAACCATGCCTATAGCCCACTAAGCCCATTTTAAAGG
Organism: Torreya grandis; assembly: GCA_037957365.1. Classification (NCBI taxonomy): domain Eukaryota; kingdom Viridiplantae; phylum Streptophyta; class Pinopsida; order Cupressales; family Taxaceae; genus Torreya; species Torreya grandis. Next base: position 2,038,732 of record JARHVA010001589.1, read on the forward strand.
GTACCATAAGAGAACTTCCTTGAGTGATATGTTCCTCTCAAATGCGCTACAAATCAAATGGCTAAAAAGAGGCTTCCTATGGTGTAAACAAAGGATCTTGGGTATTTATGATGTATTATGAAGTACATGAAAACTAAACTCCATGTTTAAAATTATATTATGGCAATGATTAATATAGTAAAACCCTAACACCATGATGTCTATAAACATAGCACCACATGACCCTCCACGATAGTCATTAAGTAGTTTGAAACCTACCAGAACACAATTTATAAAATAAGTACAAGTAAATGAAAAATAATGAGAAATAAAGTTAAAATATTTTTGTGTATAGAAATCAACAAATTTCGACTTGAGATCGAAAGAAAGAGATTTAGTGTCAAATTTATTCAAGGTGACAAGATAATTCTCTTCTCTATTAGATTACTCCAAGGTCAAAGAGAATTTAATCATTGTGTCAGATTTATATCCCAGGTCGAATGTTATTTTCTTTTAGTGTTAGGAATTTACAAAAAATATTGAAATCCTAAGACAAAAATCAAGCAAACAAGTTAACAATGTTTTAAAAATAACAGGTTCACTAGAATGTTTAGTTTGTTTTGATTTGAATTAAATCCAAACTAATTGAATTAAACTATTGAAATTAAAATGTTGGAATATAGAGATATGATATTTTAAATATAGTATGTTATAGAATTTAGAATTTTTTAAAAATAGTAAATGAACTTAAAGATGTGCAAACCTCCTTAAAATAAATTTAACTCTAATTACATAAGATGACTATGATTGAAAACTGTGTGAAATGACCTGCAAATAATGTCATAGTATAAAATAGTAATTTAAATTTTCTTGGGACAAGTTCATAAGAGGTGGACATGATCTCATTGCAGCCTTGTTTTCTAAATATGGTTATATCCTGATTAACTATGCCCCTAATTTTTTGATCTGGGTTAGTGTGATTGTTTGTGAAAGCTAACTGATAAATTATGTGTTTTGTGTTACCGTGCAAAGGACATGCAAAAGATAAAACCTGAATTGATGCACAATAAGCAAGATATAGATCCAATGCAAAAGGGGGAAATAATTAAGGGTAATAATTGAGTTTTCCTTGGAAACCATGTGTAATTGAGTGTTGCTTACATAACCCAAATGATCCTGAAGCCAATGTAGTTATCCCTCCTAAGGTGATTATGTGATCCATGATTATGCAACTATATAACTATCGTTAAAAGATTGATTGATATACTTGACAATGGATTACTATGACCTACAATATATAATATTCAGGCTTGGCATGTGACTATTAGAATGTTGTAGAATTAAAATTAAAAGAAATAATACTTTTTTTATTAGTGTACATTAGAATTGCTAAGTCAAGTATTCAAGGGTGTAATGGGTGACCTTGATTGCCTATATAGGAGAATATTTAGAATATTTTCACTAACCAGCTTTACAAAATGTGTGAGAGATCCATTATGAAACATATTGATTTAAAAAAGTGATCGTTGGAATGCGAAGGACAATGTTGCACTAGTGGAAAAGGCCGCAGTGCAACCCTATCTGTCCTAGCACAGACTTGTCCCAAAAGACCATAGACTATTAGGATAGGTCTGAAATGAGCTTGTAAGTTGAACATGGATGAGTGTGCCTAAAATATGGATGTTCGTATGAAATTTGTAATATTTTTAATCTAGTGAAGGATCTCTTATAGATTGCAAGCTAGCAAAATGGTGAATAGACCAATCAAGGTAAAGGTGTCAAGAATAGACATTGTCAATCACTTTAATGATTAAATTTATGTGTCTACACTTATGACTATTAGGATATTCCTTAGGTCTTATTTAATAATATTTCCATCCTAACTTTAGGCCATTATTTTTTTATCATATTATGATCTTATCTTTAAGCCAATAAGGGCAACAAATGATCAATTATTTTATGTCTCATTGTATATTTTTTGTTCAATCACGTAGCTCTTATTCGGTAAAAAAATTCTCAAAATCCACTTATTTTTGTGAAAATTGTGACATGAGTGGTTATTTTTTTATCCTTTATGTTTTGTTATTATGACTACTTGCTTAGTGGCCCATTATGTGTACTCTTCATTTAATAACCCTCGCCACTCTCTCCACTACACTTGAAACTGCCCAACACCGAAGGCCATTTCTAAACTTTGTTGTTCGAAAAGTTTATTTTCAATTTTCTTTGTCAAAGTATTGAGTGTTCTATTTTCTCATTATTCAAAATCTCTCGATTTTCTTAAATATTATGTCCAAAATCTAAACAAGCTCGGGCCCTAGAATTAAACAAGACCCGCTCAAATATTTTTAGCCTCTAAGCATTCAACATAAATTTTATTTTTTCCAAATTCACTTTGATACAAAGTTATGGAGTTAATTTTCTCTTGAAATGTATTATTGACCTTTATAGTTTATTCCCTTTGAGTACATACATACATATATGTACACATACATAGTACATATATGTACACATACATATGTATGTATGTATGTATGTATACATATTTAGATACCCAACAGGCAGCAACTATAAAGGTCAATAATGTTTTTCAAGACACACACACACACACACACACACACACACACATGTATATATATACACATACATATGTATGTATGTATGCATATATGTGTAGATAGACACACACACACATGTATATATGTATGTATGTATCTACATATGCATAAATTCATACATGCATACATATGTATGTATGTGTACATATATATTATTGGACTTTATAGTTGTTTCTTGTTGGGTACACATATACATATACATATGAAGGCCAATAATACACACACACACACACAAATACATGTGTATGTATGTTATTACATCATATAAAGGCTAATAATATATATGTACACATACATATGTATGTATGATATTGCATACATATGTATATGTATATGTGTATGTGTACCCGACAGGCAGCAACTATAAAGGCCAATGATATAAAATATGTACACATACATATGTATATGTATATATGTATATATATACATACATGCATGTATGTGTGTGTGTGTGTGTGTGTGTGTACGTGTGTGTTTATATATACCTACCTACATATATACATATCATCTGCATACATACACACACCCGTGCACATGTGTACACACACACACACACACACACACACACACACACACACACACACACACACATATATATCTTCATATGTATACATACATACATACTATATAGATACATACATATATATACATATATGTGTGTATGTATGTATGTGTACACATATATGTACCCGACGGGTAGCAATTATAAAGGTTAATAATGTTTTTCATATATATATATATATGTATCTTCATATGTATACATACATACATACTATATAAATACATACATATATATACATATATGTGTGTGTGTACGTATGTGTACACATATATGTACCCGACGGGTAACGATTATAAAGGTTAATAATGTTTTTCAAGATGTGTGTGCATGTGTGTGGGTGTGTATGTATGTATCTACATATGTATACATACATACATATGTGTGTGTATATGTACATGTGTGTGTGTGTGTACCTGATAGACAATAACTATAAATCCCAATAATATTTTTCAAGATGTATATATTATATATGTATCTACATATGTGTACACACACACACACACATATAGACTATTTTTTTAATTTTGGGCTATCATAGCAACCATTTATCTTTACTTCTAGTACCATTGGGAAATCGTAAGATCGCCTATGACTTTTTCCAAAAGAAACAAACCATGATTATTAAGTTTGTGCTTTATTTTTTCTAATTCAATCAAACCTCATTTCAATGGAAATGTTTTAATTCCCTCTCATCACTTACTTAGTGCAACATGGCCACTAAAATGGTTCCTAATTTATATGATCTTTTATTTTCTCATAAAGAAATGATGATGGGCAACTATTTTAAATTTAAGCCTAGATAATGGACTATATTATAGGAAGGAATATAATTTTATTTTTTTGAAGCAATTAATCATTGTTACCATTCAATTTTAAAGTGTTGACACTCAATAAATTTGAGGATTCCAATTTATAATTAAACAAATCTATGTATCCATCTTTACTATTGGAACACTTCAGGATGACTTTATTATTAAAAATAATAAATCGAAGGTTACACAATAAAATGGTTGGTTGGAAAATATGGCACCAACCCTCATAACCCCTTTGTTGGTTGATTAAATCCAAGCAAGGGAAAAAACACCATGTGCCCATAGGAACCATGCTACTTGGGCAAGATACAACATACAAAACCAAACCCTAACCACCAATAAAACTAGACAGAATAGAGTAAACCCAAAACAAACCTTGAAGTGTTGTATACTTAAATGGCCACCATAAATAGAACTTAAACCCTAGAAAAATGGGCCAAGCATGGTTGTAGATCAGCAATACAAGAGATAATACCAAATAAAACCCACTGCCATAGTAACAAAGCCAAGGAAAGAAAACCAGTAAATGCCATAGCCTGCAGGTTCCATCAACCTTTGCACCACCACAACCAACAAATCATTATCAAAGAGGATAGATCCTAAGCCACCATAAAGCTATAACAACCATATAAATGGTCATTGATACTATAGTCATGACCCCAACAACCTCCTTAAGAGAATGCCAAAATATTCCAAGTTGTCTTCTTAAGGAGTCACAACCCCAAAGCCCTCCATCCCCAACACACAGTACCTTCAATTTTTCACTCTTCAGAGCCACACCCACTTGGATCAAACCCTAACCCTAGGGTTTTGGTGAATTAAGGGATGGAGAGCGTCTCTTCTACCTCCTCCATTCCTCCTCTATGTAGCCATATTTCAAATCAATATAAGCATAATTTTCAATGCATATTTTTTTCATTGGTTTATGTTATTAGTCAAGAATGAAATGGAGTTAAAACTAAATTTACATGCAAATTAAACCATAAACAATTTTCAATACTAAAATAGGGACTAGCTACCATGCAACCCTTGTTATTAAATACCTTTAAATGTCCTCTTCTAAAAAGATAGATTAATATAAATTAATCAAAAAAAGAGACTTTCTCATAAAAATCAATAATAAATGGTCCAACCTTGTATCGGGGAAAGGTCCCAGAAGTGAAGCATGTTCCAATGATGGAACACCCATTTTTTCAAATAAGACCCAATAACTAAATAAATTTAGCCCAATACAATTTTATTTATATGTTAAAAATGAACGCATTTTATTATTTTATTTTGTCTTTATACAGGAATGTACTATTACTTAGATGTTGACATTTAACAATAATATATGTACCTAATAATATATAAAACCCAAAATTGAATATATTTTGAAACATTAAAAATCAAAGATATGTGTCAATGAGATGTGGATGAGTTGGTTAAGTGGCTTTGTTGTTTCAAGTCCCACCTGGGTTCAAATCTCTAAAAAGGCATGTGAGATCAGTTATGGTGGTTGGTTGTGTTATTGAGGCCGTTAATGGTCATTGGTTATCTTTGAGGATGGTGGTGGCCATTATTGGTAATAGTTCATATGCATCTAGTAGTATCCACTATACAAGTGGTATTCAGTTGGTTAATAAATTACATGGGGATCTAAGCCATCGATTATGTCCTAAACCGATCTACGCTCTGGTCAAAAGCCATCATATATTAATAAAAATCAAATATATATGTTTGACTATTTAATTAAGGTGACAAGCTACAAAAATGAAGTGTCAACATTCATTGATAAAGTATTGATTTGTACATATACCTATAATATTTTGTACATATATATGCCCATATATGTTCAACTATTGGAACAAAATGTTCAACTTTTTTTTTATTCTATTATAAATATATAAAAATATATACATTAAGTATCATGGTCCATGTAAAATAATATTAAGCAGTGTTTTTATGTTATTATAATATTAAGTAAAATGTAAATGTAAATTTATTGTTAATATATTTTAAACTTGTGATGTTATCTCTGTTGAACATTAAAGCATTTTAAACTTGTGAAATTTAGCAAACAACTCCATGAAGTTGACCATTTCTATAATCTTTAGAAAAATAAGAGTAATATAACTCTAAAATCTCTTAGATTGCTCTAAAATCTTTTAATCAATGTAACCATGGAATTCTTGTATGGTTGGTAGACAATATCTTATGGATAATTTCCAAGGTGGTCAATCTTCAATTGTATAAAATAAATGCAATGCATTTAGTATGTGGTATCTATTTATTTTTTCATTAGAATAGCAGGTTTATATAGAATCATGTCTTTTATGTTGTGTTGCACTAAACCTTGTACACAGGGTAAAGTAACAAAAATAACTCAAAGTTTATACTGCCTAACTTCATGTGAATTCTAGTTTATCTACTATCCATAAAGAATATCAAGAAGAAAAATACCATTGGGTAAATTGACTTACTTTTGGAGGTCATTGGGGATAAATGACTAAAAGCACACTAAAAAAAATCTTACAAAAAAATTAATAATGTAATGTCGTGAGTTCATTTGAGTATATAACTAAAACACACTGAAAATAAAATCCCATGAAAAATTAATAATTTAATGCCAAGACATTTTACATAGATAGGTACACCAAATATAATTAAATAGACCTTAAAATCTTCATAGCCTAATTCTCGATCAAATGCAACTTTAATTCATTCTTAGACCATTCACTAGGTATGTTCCAATCCATGTAAAAACTGACAATTACTCTCATATTGAAAACTCTCAAGAACCCTAATTTTATCTAAAACTTCCATCTCAAAATTTTGACAATATTAGTTATCAATATTCTAACATTAACCAGCACAAGATAATATCCAATGTACTTTTATTCTATCAAGCATCACCCCCATTGCACAACAACCAAGTTCAACTCAGTAGTCACAAGTTGTCAGGGGAAGATCTCAAAATATTAACTATTGTGTTTTATGTTTTATTTACTTTTTCTCTTGCAAAATATTATTTGAAATGTAATACTCTTGTAGGGCTATTAATTTGATATAGTTACTAATGATCAAAATTATACACACACACACACACACACACACACATATGTGTGTGTGTGTGTGTGTGTGTGTGTGTGTGTGTGTGTGTGTGTGTGTGTGTGTGTGTGTATACATATGTGTGTGTGTGTATATATATATATATATATATATTATCAAAATTTAATATTATAGTGCCATTTATAAAAACTTAAGGACAAGCTACAGTTAGGTACTGCTATACATGAAAAGCAATTTCTAAAAACTTAAGGACAAGCTACAGTTAAGTAGTGTAGCATGTGAATGACAAACAACTATTTCTAGCTATAAAAATATTTAGTTTTATTGTGCTTTAGAAGGTCCATCTGGGTCCCTATTGCTCAGAATCATAAACGTCCATATTTAGAAATTAATCTGGTCTGTTTTAAACATCCCTTAAATCTTTAGCCTAGTTTGGAAGAAAGTTGTGAAGGTTACCAATGACAAATAAATTAAAAATCCCACATTCTTTAGTCATGTGTATCAATTTGGTTTAAAGTATGTTAAAATATTTTATCATCATAATAATTATTTTAGTGTTTTAAGCAACAGATTCTAACTACTTTGTTTCGTATTTGTGACTACGTAGAAGTTAATTTCTTTATAATATATTCCAACATGAATGGATGTAAAGAAACACATGCATAAGTTATTATAGTGTTTAAACCTAATTTAGATAAGAGTCTATCCTACTTGGGTAGATAAGGTAAGGATATATAAATGATAGGGCACAAGGGTGAATATCAGATCTACAACATGCCAATTAATGTGCTAAACTCATATGTATCATATGTTGAATTTATTAAACTAAGATAGGCTATTAATAGAAAGTACAACTATGATAAATATATAAATGACATAAAAGAAATAACTTAGCTATTTCTAATGCTAATACAGATCTAGATCTTGTACAGGTATAAAATAGGAAGGAAGACAATTATGGATTAATCATCAAATTTTGGATCGGGTTCCTCTAACATTCTAGACACTTACATCAACCTAGGATATTTGCATTGATGCTAGTGTTTGAGTTCAATGTTAGTGTCCTCTATATAGTATTCATTGAAATAGGATGTAACCACCTATATGCTTATAGGTTTGGCTTTACCTTTGCTCTATTGCATTCAGATATGGTTCATGAATTATCACTCTTGGAGAAATGGTAAACCCCTACCTTTCCATCTTCAATGTGACCTTGAGGAAAAATGGGTTAGTGGGCACACAATGTCGAGCTAACCAAAAATGACCCCACTATCAAAAGGCACTACCTACATAGCCATAACTCTAGAAGAGGGCCTCAAACTCATATAGTTCTCCCTTATGTTTTGGCTTATGTGTGAATCATGTAATGTGTGTAAAACAAGTACAATAGTGACCTAGCTTGTAACATGGAAAATATGACCTTATGATTGCTCCTTTAGTATGTCAAACCTATAATTGGGTTGTTATTTTGGTTGATATCAAGATAAGGTAGAATAAGAAAGATGTTGGTAACTTGAGTGTTTATTTAGTGTTGTTGGTCTGATTGTTAGGTTTCGTAGGTGAGGAATGAATGAGGGTTGATGTTATATTTATACCAATTCTATCGAGAGATAACTCACATTAAAACACTTAGGCCAACCATTGTAATATGTTTCATTTGAAAATTGCTTGACTTTAGGGCAATTGACACTTGCATTGAGCCATGACATTAACATCAACACTATTGTTTATCCCAGATGTAAGTGTCCAGGGAGAAGGAGAGTAGACACATGCTTAAAACTTGTAGAGGTATAAGATAAGTACATTTTAAACAATATGGGCAAGATGGGATGTCTATGTCATTAATATAAGGTTGGCTAGACCAAGAGATAGGCCAAGGGACACATGATAGAGTGGATGCAAGGCTTGCAGAAGCAATGCATGTGTATAACTAAGAGGAATAACTGGGGTCATGAGTTTTCCAAGTGTACAAGACTGAGGTGCTACATAATCACAAAATATTTTCTACCTTTGCCACCCTTTAATCTAGAAATGAAATTACTAGTTTAAAGGAAAGGAATAAGTACCTGGGTGTGGATACACGCCTTGTCTTTGCATGAGTTATATTTGAGTGCTTTGTTGGATTTGGATTTGAGTGCTTTTCTAGTGACTAACCTACAACCAATATCATGTTATAGTGTATAGTCAATGCATATAATCTAGGTCAAAAGTACTTGAAACATATTGAAATTCAAATAGCAAGGTTTAGGAGTACACATGTGTGTCGATGTAACCACCTTGCCTATTGATAAGTTATTTTTAAAAAATATGTATCACTGTAAGGCTTTGAAACTGAGATGAGGATAACTATAGATAAATCTTTAAAGTGCATATATCTAAGGAGATAGATAGAGAGAGGTTAGAAGGCACATGCCCCTAGATTTAGATCAAAAATGAGTTGTCACTTTGCAATTAAGATTAGCTCAACTATGAAACCCATTTATACTCATAACCTAGTGAGTTTTTATGATCAATTCCAAACTAAAAACTTGTCAAGATTAAGTAATTTAATCACCCAGCCATGCCAAAAGGTGAACTGACTATTGTAGTAGATTGATGCACTAAAGTCTATAAAATTATATGAGGTGTCATTATGTGTAATAGTTTTTTTAATCTAAATTTGATTTATATTTTACAATATTAGACACATGTTTCATAGCATATGCACCTTAGATTGTCTCAGGCTGAAACTATGTGTAATAATGGTACCATGTATAAAATTCTACCACAAATATGTATCAAAATCAAATAATTGTGTGCATTGGCTAATTCAAAAAATAATGTAAGTGTGGAGGACATGATTCTAAATCATTCCCCCTCTATATATGGAGAAATATAAAACTGATATAAGTACCAATGTGGAGTACATGTTTTCAAAACATGCCCTCACTGTAAACTAGAGATGTTGAATATTGTGTAGGTATGGAGAACATGCTTCTAAATCATGTCACCACTGAATCTATAAATTGTAAGTACCATACTCAATTAATGTGGAGAACATGCTTCCAAAGCATGCCAAAATTGTGAATATGTGGAATCCATGTCATCATGACATGCCCCAACTAAATCTGCAAACTGGTGTAAGTATCATATACTGTGTGAGTATGGAGAACACACTTCCAAATCATTCCTCCGCTAAATTTGAGAACTATGAAAATGTGGAATCCATGTCACCATGAAATTCCCCCACTAATATTCCCCTCCTTTAAGGTGAGGGAAAAATAGTAACTAGCAGTTAGCTCACCTCAAAAGGGTAAGACAATTGTAAATCTATGAATTTAACCATGTAACATATAAAAGGAAACATGTCTAGGTAAAAGTATCATTAAAGTGCATAGAACCAATGTGATCATATGTAGGACTAAGATGCATGATAAATATCATGGAAACATATATATATATATATATATATATATATATATATATATATATATATATATATATATATATATATTAATAGTATAATCTCAACAAGTAAAAAACCACACACATAAGAGCACTTAAAATCAAGTCAAAAGGCAATGGTCCAAGGAGATCATAAATAAATGGCATGTTCAAATGCCACAAAATCGAATGGACATGACTTAGTCAAATGTCTATAAGGCAAGGAATGACATATTCAAATGTCCAAGAAAGTAATCATAGGCACAAGGTCCACATACAATGGAGCATATGCAAATGTTCAAAAAATCAAGACAATAACAAGGCAAAACACTCGAGGAAGTATGTAAAGGAAAATCATAATCAACCAACACAAACATGTCATAATGGCCCATGGGTTAAATTTTTTAGCCAAAAACTTCAAGTACATAACATATCAAGTACCCTATGTAATGTATAATCATAGATAATAAGAATGTGTAAGAACATATATAAGTTCAAACATGATAGTGTAGAGTGATCATCGAATCATATAAATTGTGTATATCAAGATCATATAAGATGGATTCCCCCAACATCCTGGTGATGTGATTTTAGGCTCTTTTCCTTTATTCTATCATATCTTTTCCCTAGTTGTGCACCTAAAAAAATAAGAGTTCTAATGAGTTAGCGTGGCAGCACATCATGCAAGAAAATGTTCTCATGTACTCACTCAAAGCCCACAGCTTTAGATTGGTTCCCATTAGTTTTGTCATGCAAAGGTGTATTCATTTACTTTCCTAAGCTAGGGCACTTAAATAGACACTTAGTTCTAAATTCATAATTAGTTCCATGTCTAACACTTAACTTATTCCTTTCCTAATTAACTAACCAAAGAAAAAGAAGCTAAGTGCAAACTGATAACAAAATAGTAATAACTTCATTATATTCATGAATAGATTACATAAGTCTTTAATCAACACATAAGCTTCCTTACATTACATCCAGATGTCATATCCAAGATTATAATGACTCTAGGATTACAATGATCAACAACAATACTAAATAAAATAAAGGGGGTATTTATACATGGTTCACCCCGACCATTCAGTTATAAAAGTAATTACAAAACTATGACTTGCTAATGACCATTAACAACAATGAGTCATGGAAATCCATTTACAATGAATTCCTAAGGACTTGGGCCTAACTGCCCTTATATTCTCTCTCTATATTATATCCTCATCATTATGCACCTATCTTCCCATAGACCAATGTTAGATTCACGCTTGACTATTTTTCTACAATGTTCATGTGAATCATTCCTTAAATGTCTCTGCATTCTATGCCTTTCCCAAATATTTCATTAATATCTAAGTCTTGGTTCTTAGGTTCTCTATGTTTCATGCTTCCTTGTTTTATGTGACTTGCCTCTTTCATGCCATGGTCTCTTGTACTATGGTCTTTTGTACCATGGTCTTCCATGTCGTGTCTCTCTGATGCCCATGCTTCCTTCTACGCTACTATCTTCAAAAAGTGCTTGGCCCAAATAAATTCAAAATTGAGGGCACAACATCACCCCACACTAAGTTAATAGTCTATCCTAAACTATAAATTATGCTTAGGTCTCTCTACTAGCAAAAACTCAGGTCCCATTTGTTCAACCTATCACTTCACTTCCTCCTAATGATTCAATGCATTTTGGACCTTAGAAGTGATTTCCTCGACTGCTTCCTTAAACAGTCTCCTCAAATTATTTCATAAATCCACCTTCTTGAATGGTTAAACACTCAAGTGATGTAGAATCATCATCATGAATATACTCTAGCAAAGTAACCTCTATTAAATCTTGTTATCAGAGTGTTACAAAACTGATGTTCAATTCCACATGATGAGTGCTTATTTTGTTTCCCAGGGCCATAACATATAAAAATGCTCTGGCACACTCAACTCTATCTTTTATTGCCAACATACACTTAGAGAATTGTTAGCATTGAAGTTCTTTCACTTGAAGCCTTGCTGCTAAATTTTTTATAGGTTATGCCAAATCAAGGATGGGAATCATATCACCCACTCTTGTCAAAAATATCTCACACACTTCAACAACCTTAGTGAATTGTTGTATCACCCAATTTTTCTATTGTTGAGGATTGGGCTCGTCTTTACATTTTTTCAATAATAGCTCCACTAGGGTTCTTAATTTATTAATAGCCTCTCCAGCAAGAGGAACCTCATTTGTATGGGTTGACTCCTACTCCAAAATAGACTTACAGAGTGTTAGGGTCTTCACTCTAGCCATCACCACTATTTCTAGTTGGCGCTTGAGCTCTTTTAACTCCTCTTCAAGTTTTATATTTTGTGCACACCCATTACGATAGAGAATAATGACCTCTGGTGTTTTCTCTTGAGATATTTCACATCAAATTCCTATAAGGCATTCTACCTTGTCACTTCATGAGTAAATTTCAAAAGGGTCATGCTTACCTAAGACATTGTGCACTACTAGGGATCCACCCAAATTATATCATGGATTTCCACCTCTCCCAGTGCTAAAATAATACTATTCATAGGTAGTTCACAATGGCACTCTTCATTTTATATATATATATATATATATATCATTTTAAAAAGAAAGTTTTCACCAAGTTTGTTCAGTCGAGTCCTCCTTAGGGAAATATTTCCACATATACAAGTTCTTCTCCAATACATTATGTTGATACTGGGCATGAATGGAAGGTTTTGTATTGGTATTCAATGTCATCTATTACACAGATTCATCAATAAGTTCCTTCCCTATAGAAGGATTATGCTCAAGTATTTCTACATCTGACTCCTCTTCTTGGTGACTTATATGAGCATCAAGGTCACCCATGCCCAAACTTGTGCTTATGTTATCCTCCTCTTCATCAATGGGATTCCTAACATACACTTATGTATCATCAAGGAAGCTTCTTCATGATGCATCAGTAATGGATTCTTTTCCTCTATTTGTTTCTTAGGGGAAGATCTCCTCTTTGGTGATGCTTTTGGAGTTACCGCTCTCTGTTCAAATTCCTCATATTTAGGTGTTAAAGTATATTGTTTCAGAGGAACAGATGTCTGCATGGTAAAACTAAGGCCTTGTGGTTGACCTATAGGTATGCTATCTCTTGGTGGTGAAGGGACAATCTTTGCCATTTAGGGTATTCTTATTATGTGCTCATATTGGCATCATGCCCTAGCCTCATCTATTTCTAATGCCTTCCAATCTCTAACAGGGATGGAATGGTTTATTTCCTATCCTCGGCACTCCATGATGTCTTCTTCCTTGGATTTGACATATAAAACAACAAATAAATCAAGTCCCCAACCAATATTTATTGGGTTTTGATGTTGGTATTATCCAATTCTAGCTTTCCCTATAAGTTGTCTTCCCCAAATACACATAAATTTGACAAAGAGTTTGAGTCTCAATGTCAATATTTTATGCATTAATATTCACAGGGTGTGAATCATATATTCTATTGACAAACTTCATAAAATGCGTAGTAGTAAAAGCATATTATAAGTTGAGACACCCAGACAAGTCATATGAAGGGCTCATTTGGATGCGCGCTAAAGAAAAGTGTTGTTTTAATGTAAAATATGCTTAGTCTCCTATATGCATAGGCAAGTCATTAAGAATGCACCACTTGTTCCCAAATATTTTTTCATTCCATCATACCAACCCTTCATCTTTGATTTATGAGTAGGGGTAATAGCACCAAGGCATGTGAATGCTTTAAACCTTTCAACCAGAGACTTATTTTCTAGAGGGTAAGGCCACTTCAATTCACCACTAGTGTAGTCTAGCACACCAATCTCATCAAATACCAACAATAAGATAATTTTACCCCAATCAAACTTATCCTTAGGCAAGCAATGGGCCTTCTCTACATCTACAATAATCTATTTTATAAAATACTAGGAATGAATATACTTAACCCCTAGGGTTATTTGGCGGGATACATATAAGTGCACCATATTTACTTCTTTCCATCTAACCACTCCTCCAATCTTGGTCATATCCAAGTGTGTATCCACCCAAAGGGTAGGATCCTGAAGACTAGTTATATACATTGTGTGGCCTTACTTCTTATACTCAAGTGCCACCATTATTTTCTCAATCTCTTCTTGATCCTCCAAATCTCTATTGAGGTCAGTGCCTGAGCATTGTAAACTTGTAACTTTTCTAACTCTTTGGGTATTGATCCTCATTCTATGCACTGTAAAATAAAATTAATTTTCATGAATGCACTAGATAAAAAACCTTATGACCTACACTAGTTTCTCAAAGTAAGGTGGATTGAACAACTAAAAAAATTTGGCATCATTGAGGCTATTAAAAATAGTAATATCATAAATAAGCTCATTTATGGTATTCTACTACTCAACCTTATAAATCACATTGTAACTCTACTTTATTCCCTAGTTGGCAGTGATTGTAGTTAAATACTTGCAAAGTCAGCACATTAGACTCCCACTTCTGTGCCAATAACATCAATTTAGGATACTGCATTTCTTTGATCAATATTGAGGGTGGGGGTGGTGTTGATACTTTTTTCTTCACTTTGTGCACCATCTTGGAAATTTTAATGTTTATTCTCTCGATCTACTATGGCAAGCTTTCCTCTTACATGTTGAATTCACTAGGTACTTCTTCTCTTATTGAAACCAATTGTGCTCCTATACCCTCAAACTCTTCTTCCTCATGAGTCATATGCAAGGGATCGCTTTGCTTGGCCTTCTTATTTGGTTGCATCACCCTCTAAGGAGCTTGAAGGTTAATGTGTGATCGTTTAATCCTCTCGAAAGAATATGTGATTACTTTTTCTAATTCCCTCAACTCTCCTACTTCAACATCCTCTAATGGCAGACACTGATACTTGTAACCTATAATTCCTTCAACTATGATTCTCCAATCACTATTCCACCACTTTTTCTATTCACTGTGATCACCTTACTTCACAATATTCAAATTGGTCATTGAAAGTCAATAGATGTTCCTCTAATAGCTTGAAAATACTTTGCTTAGCTCTACAAATTCATGAACTGGTAATAATAAAGTGTTAAAATGATGATTGGTTAACCTTTATAGCTTTGAGGTATAATCCACATTTACTTCCCCATGATCTATTAATTAACTCATTTAATGCCTCTAATGGTATTGCCAGGATGTCTATTTAACACACTTGCCATTACATGCATTATTTTATCACATTTAATGCATCTATCCCATCATGCACTTTTTTTGAAGTGCATAACAACTGTAAAGAGTTTCAAAATTTATATATCCAAGATGGGAACCTAATTTATTTATATTGACTCCTCATAGTGGTTACATGCCATATCTTATGTATCCTCTAGTCCTAATGTGCTTCCACTTACCCTTTTTTTGTGGGCATTCCCTTTCACTGTTTCCTTTGCACTTTGTAGCTTTACTTCATTCACACTTCTTACCCCACATTAAAATATGTATGTGGTCCTCCACGACATGATAAATAAAATAGGTAAGAATCAAGTGTTGATCTAAACCTATGTAAGGGTGCACAACCAATACCACACTTTATTGTAAAACAAACCAAAATCCTAAACTAAACCAGTAGCATATGCCTTATTAATAAAAAGGGAAACATCACTCAGAATGGTAGGGGTGAAGTTAACTACCATTGAAATGCCCTGGAAGGAACTGGCCATCTAACCTCTTCAACTTACATGCACCTATGGGATGAATACTATGAATAATAAATAGACCATCCCAGTGGACACAAACTTTTCCTGAATGGTGAAAAAACTTGGAGTCATAAACTAACACATGCATACTTGGATAAAAAATCTTATTCTTAAGATGTTTATCATGTTAGGCCTTCTATTTCCATTTCTCCACTCCTTGAATCTAATGCACTAGAAAAGGAGTTTCATATAGCTATAGTAAAGCATCCAGGTATGCTTTCAAGGATTCTTCATCATCTAATCAACCAATGCATGCAATACATAAATAAAGTACAAGGAATTCAACTAGGAGAATGGCTTTGGCACCAAAGATAAGATTAAAGGGAGTACTCTTGTTTAACCATTTATACATGGTCTGATATGCCCAATACTAAAATAACCTGATCATCCTAGTATATACAACCAATATTACAAATCTTTGTAAATGTATGACCCAAAATTTTATTCAATGCTTCAATTATACCATTGGCCTAAGGGTGATTAGTGTAGTCTTATGGTACGCAATCATGAACTCAACCAAAAGGATACAAATTATCTCATTAAGGAAATGAGTTCCATGATCACTAGTCAAACTTAATAGACATCCATACCTTGTAATAATATTCTCCCAAATAAATTTGGAAGTAGTGGTAGAAATACAATCTCAAGTTGGTGTCGCTTTAAACTAATGAGTGAGGCAATCATTGGTGGTAATGATATAACATGTGCTAGTATGCCTCCCTACTAAAGTAATGGGGCTAACAAAATCAACTGCCCATTTTTTAAAAGGTTCATGAGCAAGTATCAGATGAAGGGGCATAGCATCCCTTTGGTTCAATTTATCCATGCACTAACAGATGTCATATTGGCACACACAAGCTTTAACATCCTTAAATAAAGTGGGCCACCATAACCTAGCTAATATAACCTTCCATTTTGTACCATCACTAGCATAATGTCCTCTGGTGACACCTTCATGAACCTCTTAAAGAACTTCAACACACTCATCTTTCATCACACAACGTCATAATACTTCATCCCATCCAAGCGTATAAAATCACCTCTAATGAGCTAGACAGGAGTAACACAAATAACCAATTATTTTTTCTTAAGTGTTGAGGTAGGCTGGTGTAGAACCTATATTAAGAAAAGTGACGATATCCTCCAATTCTTTAGGCATTTGCATGACTTCAAAAATCATCACATCAATTAATTCATCCTTAACAATGCATGTTGGTTCACCAGATTCAATTCATGACAAGTTGTCAGGCCCATAAGTAGCCTTGGTTTCACCATCACAAAAAATTGAAATTCTTGAAAGAGCATAATCCAATAGCCAATGCATCAATGCAACATCAATTTATTCATGAAGCATTTAAGTGCTTCATGATCTATAAATAAAGTGAATGGGGTGGCTAATAAATATTAATGAAACTTCTAAAGGGAGTATACCATGGACAAGGCTTCACATTCTGTAGTTGATTAATTTCATTTAGTTAGAGTGAGCTTCCGATTGGCATAGTAGATAGGATGATCAAGACTGACCTCATTAGGTTGTGCAAGGATAATGCCCATTATCATGCTTAAAGCATCAAAATTTACATGAAAGGGATTTGTCCAGTCTAGAAATTGGATAATGGGGGTAGTGATTAACTTGTCTTGAGTACTATGACTACTTGTTAATTAGCATCTATCCATAAAAATTGACTATTCTATTTAAGCAATTCCTCTGATGGCATTACGATTTTAGCATATTCTCAAATGAACATTCGATAAAACCCTATGTGTAATAAGAAGGCGTAGACCTCATGCTAGGTGGTCAACACTAGAAGGTGAATAATGACTACAATCTTATCCCTATCCACTAGGAGTCCATCATGAAAAATAATGTGACCCAAAAAAATGCCAAATAGAGTAGCAAAAACACACTCCTTCATATTCAAAGAAATCTAAAGTTGTCAGCAACACTCAAGCATGAGGCAAAGATTAACACAATGATCATGCACTAACCCATAAATGATATAATCATCCAAGTACACTTGAAATAACTTATGAATAAAATCATTAAAATCTTCTCCTACAATACATGAGAACACAATTAGAACATTCTTCAAATTGAAGGGCATCACATTGTAAGTGAATGAACCTCACTCAGTTGTAAAGGTAGTCTTCAATTCATCTTTGTCTATGATTTGGACCTAATGATACTGAGAAAAACCATCAATGAAGGTATAAATCTTGCACCCAATAACTCTTTCAAAAATTTCCTCAGTGAAAGGCATTAAAAAAGGGTCAGTTATACAAGCAGTATTGAAGACCTAACAATATACACAAATATGAATGCAGTTTTCCTTCTTGATACTGATCACCATGGGGCTCACCCATTCAAATTCATCAATAGGCATGATAACTCTAGTGCACCACATACTATTAATTTCCTCTTTAACTTGAGTGTGCAGATTAGGATTCATTTGATAAGGTCTCTTTCTGACTAGTCGAATACCCTCAACCTACTTGATGTGTATCTTACACAATGAAGGATGCACTCCTTTCATATCTATGTAATTATGTCTAAAAACATCTTGATATTCCCATAAGTGTTCAAAAACCTTGGTGATCTTAGTATCAGACCAATAATTCCCCACAATGGCCATCTTGGGTGCATCCTTTGTGCCAATATTATGATAAACCATTTGGAGTGGCTCTAAATATGGTTGGTCATTCTTTATGGTGTCTTCGAGATCATACACTTCGTACTTAGTATGCAAAGCCAAGTGATCAATGGATAGATCTGGCAAGTCAGAATTGGTACCTTTATCAACTTGGTACACAACCTTTATTTGCCTTTTCATATATGTTCCCTTAATGCATGGTCTGATTGAGAGTCAAAAGGTGAAGAAGATGAATCAATAGTATCATATTCTTTGAAATAGACAAGTTATCCTCATGCATGACATGTATATGTCATATGCAATCTTCAACCGATGCTAGATCACCTGTAATAACTTGATAGATGGCTTGTAAGGAGAATCGTAAATCCATGTGAGGAGATGATTAAGATAATGTCAAAATCATATTACTTTGAATGTTACTTGAGGAATCTATGTTGAGACATCATTCTTAATGAATATACCATGCTCTATCCAAGGTGTGTATAGTACCGTAGAACACATGAACCCATAAATAGTAAGACAAAGATGTCTCATCAGCATTTCATATGTTTTTGTAGGCTTCAAAATGAGCCTCTAGAGCATTAATACCATCATAACTTAGAGTGGTATGAACACAATTATCATGGTGAAAATGATAGTGCATAGCAATGTGCACGTAGTCCCAAGTGAACAAATTATGACAGTGAGTTGCCCACCATTAAGTAGTTGTTCCTTGAAAAACATACCTAAGTGATCACATTTGTTCATCTTCAAACACATAAAAAGTTTCCAACTACTGCACATACTCCTAGACTTCCATTTGATCATGAAACATAGGTGCTTGATCTAACTACAAGGGTGGCCCATCCATTATACATCCATGAATAAGGTGAATAAACTTATGGTGCTTCAATAACTTGCATGAAATATATACTTAGCTACCAATGATACCACAAATTCATCCATAAGATCATATTCTCTAAGATCCCAATGGTCGCAAGCATTGTTGGTAGTGTCAAAAATAGATGGTACATCTACCCAATGCAATATACCATTCAGAATAGGATCAAGACACTCAGTTCCTTGAGCTACGACAATATAGATATGATTGATGTCCTCATCAATGTTAATTGGCTTAACAAAAGGAGGTCTTTGAGCATGGTCTAGGGGAATCACAACACATTGATTGTCATTTTCAAAACTGATGTAACATTTTTTGAAGCTCAACTTAGCATTATTTGCATAACACCATGGATGACCCAAAAGAGACAAAAAATCATCAGCTTTAGCCAACTCAATTACTTTAAAGTCAACCTTGAAACTGACACCTAAAATGTCAATGTTAGCATCCTTAAGAACTCATATGGGCAGTGCATGAATCTTATTAGCTATGATCAATACATGTAGAGAGGGATGCAAAGGAGGGCTTTCCATATTTCTCCAAGAATCCTTGGTGACTACATTTACCTCAATGCCACTATTTACTAGTATCTCTTGAATGATCCAACCATTAATAACTACCTTTACTAATATTTCTTTATCATACCTTGTACTAGGTTGGACATGAGCCTCTTATCCCCATGCATGATTCAACCAATGATCATTTATAGGCTTTGGTGCTTGATGACTCGGCCAATTCCTCAAAAGGGGAATGATATATTCATCAACAAGTCATTTGCACAATTTATGAAACTCATCATGTATTAAGTCTTACAGAACTGAGGCTTTCTATATTTTAGTGTGTATAACAACATGTCTATCCTTAAGGAACTAAATTTCACCTTGAAGCTCCCACACCAAAGTCATTGTGTCATGTAATACTTCTTTTTATTACTAAGCATCTAGGTAGTGATTTACATGAGGTTCCTCTCATTAAACCTTATCGATGGGTGGATTTGAAATTAATTGGGAAGGAACACCACTTTGTGTAGTAATATTTATCTTGGGACCAATTAGAGTATTAGGACATGGTCTCCATTAATCAGTTGGAGTTTTTTCAATTTGTATCATTCCAACACCTTGTCATTTTGCTTCTTGGTGATGGTAGTATATAAGTCTGGCATTCCTCTAGATGATGTTCATTCATACAAAAGGCACAAGTTGATAAACTGGGTAGCCACACTAGTAAGGCTCTGGAGATCCACACTTGTCGAAGGTTCTAGGTAGAAAATGACTACCTCCACATCTATGACCATGACCTTTATAAGACTAGCCTCCACCATTATCTTGGTTATTGGCTACATAGGTCTAATGAGTATCGTGCACCTCATGAATCTCAGTAATAAGGTGCTGATCATTTGTATCATGAGTATATACATTGCATGTTTTATAATATGATGATACCTTTGATTGAGTAGCATGTTGAAGGGGGAAACTCTCACATCATGGTCTTCTTGGTAGATCTCATAGGACTGCTTTACCATGATGCAAATACTCTTTCTAGGATAATTATTCCTATTATGACCTTCATTTTCATAGTCAACACACCATAAACTAATGTGAATATCTTGAGTATTGTGCATAATGAGCTTCTCTAGTTGAGATGCCATAGTAACACTTTAGGCTGCCATAAACGGAATAATCCTTATATATATACTTCCAATGGCTTTGACATAAAGGGCTGCTTCTAATGCCTCACATGAGTTAGTGAAGATCTTCTAGGACAATGTGCATTGAAAAGGAAGTAACAAGCCTTCTACACACCACTAAGCATAATGAGTTGTATTTATCTCAAATGATAAGTTGGAAAGAAGCATTTTAAAACATGCATCATACTCATGCACACTCTCAATGAGTTCTCATTTAATATCCTTTAGGGCAATAATACTTTGTTGTTCAAACTTTGGGATGTCAAATTATTAGAAAAAATATGCCTTCAACTACTCATAATTTACCACAACTTGTTGGAGATAAAAATTTCAGTACCACTTATGCACGCAGTCTAAAAGGGTAATGGTAAATTGAGTCACCTTTCATTCAATAGAAGTAATTCCACGCACCCACCAAATAAGTTCACACTTATGAACATGTTCTATTGCATTTTCAACACCATGATATTTAGGCATATGAATCATCATCTTGTAATAGATGGTAGGAACAATGGTGTTATAAATAGAGCTTATTTTGATGCACTTATAGTCCTTCCTAAGCCTTGTAGGATGGGGGTCCACTAATGCCTCTTATTCCACTTCTAGATCCTCCAGTCGAACCACCACTGATACCACCTCTCACACCTACTGTGGTAATAGAAGCACCTAATACATTGGGCATAAATGTTGGTTGATTAACTATCGAAGGGCATGTACTCTACCCACTAGCTATACTTGGTCTAGCAAGCATTCTAAAGTATGTCATAGGGTTGATTTGTAATGGGAAATAAATTAATAACAAACTACTATCTTGATCCCATTCTTCAAAATTTTATTTGATAGGTTAAAACTCTGACTTGATGCTATTTATATCCCAATTTCTTACAATAATGTCATCTAACTCAAAGGCATGAGCATTAACTATGGGTGGGGAATTGGGCCTATCTAGATTGAGTTTTATAGTCACCAATGTTTGACTTCTTTCTCCCACATGTACCTATAATGGTGTTGGGTGTGGTGTTATGGTTGGGGAGTCCTCATTATACCTTTTTGCCTCCCTGTGGATCCTCATGACACTTCTAGAGTCCTCTCAACCCCTCCCTAGACTATTTCCAATCATATCCCTTTCCCTAGCCTCATCATACTTGTGCTTACGCAACTCCCACTAATTGACTACCATGTTGAACCAATAATCTTATATCAAAGTGTGCCCTTCATTTCCCCACTGACTATGCTTCTCACGTAAAAGAGAGTCTAGTTGTCCATGTGGAAGTTTTCAAGTCATCAGTCAACTATAAGCTTCTTAATCTCTAACAAAAACTATCTAAGATACCTTCTACATGGCTCTCGAAAGAAGTTCATTTGGGCTTCTTTTAGACAAGAGTACATAAAGACTACATACTCCAAAATATATCTATTAAGTGTTCCTCACCACCAAATATCTACCATGTACATCTAGGGCACTCCCAATCTTGCCAAGGCCTACTAACACTTTATTGACCAAGAAATATTCCATCTGTAGTTCCTTGGATGATCTTGTGCATACACCGAAAGCCAAACATGCAAGTGAATAGGTAATTCTTAAAAAAAATATTCATAAAGTGAGTCATAAAGCTATTTTTATACCCATGCACACATAAAAACTCATGTTTTAAGATACTAAAGTGCAAAATTATCTTCTACAGTAGTAACCCAATGTTCAACATTTTCTAAATATAGTTGATCGAGCATTTTCCCACCATCATGCGAACAAGCGCAATGCATCCTGACAATGAAACCAAAATGTTGGGATATTTTCCTTTAGACTAGCATATTTTTCCCCTAGTTGTGCACCTAAGAAAATAAGAGTTCTAAAGATCTAGCGCATTGATACATCATGTTAAAAAAATCTCTCACGTGTTCACCCGAAGCACGCAACTTAAGATTGGTTCCCAATAGTTTTATCATGTGAAGGTGTATTCATTTACTTTCCTAAGCTAGGGCACTTGAACAAGCACTTAGTTCTAAATCCATACTTATTTCCATGTCTAACTCTTAATTTATTCCTTTCCTACTTAACTAACCAAAGAAAAAGAAGTTGAGTGCAAACTAATAACAAAATAATAATAACTCCATTATATTCATGAATAGATTACATAAGTATTTCATCAACACATAAGCTTCCTTACATTACATTCAGATGTCATATCCAAGATTACAATAATCAATAATAATACTAAGAAAACTAAGGTAGTATTTATACATGGTTCACCTCGACCATTCAATTACAAAAGTAATTACAAAAATATGACTCGCTAACGACCATTAATAATGAGTTATGGCAAGTCATTTACTATGAATTCCTAAGGACTCAGGTCTAACTACCCCTATATGCTCTCTCTATGCTATATCCTCATCATGATGCACCTATCTTCATGTAGATCGATGCTAGATTCATGCTTGACTATTCTTATTTGATGTTCATGCAAACCATTTCCTAATTGTCTCTGCTTTCCACACCTTTCCCAAATCTTTCACTAATATTTGAGTCCTACATTCTGAGGTTCTCCATGTTTTATTATTCTTTATTCCATGTGACTTGCCTCTTCCATGCCATGGTTTCCTGTGCCATGGTCTTTTGTACCATAGTCTTCCATGCCCTGTCTCTCCTGTGCCTACACTTCTTTCCACACCATTGTCTTCAAAAAGTACTTAAACCAAATAGATTCAAAATTGATGGCCCAACATTTGAGTAGAAGGAAATCTTAATACCCACAAGTGTATCATGTATATGTGTATATAGGAGTAAATGATAAGTTAGTCCTAAACATGGAACTAACACATATATGTTAAGGAGACAATAGAACATGTAGGTGATGAAAACATTTTTGGTTTTTTGAATGTTTTTTTTATTTTTTTGGAAGAGACAAGATCATCCCATGAACTCATCTAAAGGGTGATCATAGGTATCTCCCCACTCATAAATTGGTACAATAAATCAATGGTACTACCAAGGAGCATGTATAGGTGCAATATTTATAACTATAGTATATGTGATGCTTGACAAATGTATAGTATGACTCTGGGGTCATAAGTACTAATAGAAGGAATAGGGGTTTTTGGAACCCATCTCTTTGTATTATATGGTTTCATTAGAATAACAATATTATGAACATGTTTAGGTGCTTTGGATATCTGACTATGGTGCATAGAAGATGAGGATTACATAGAACCCATTATCTATCTCTGATGGAAAGGTCTCTCAAGTACTGGCCACCTAGTAAAGGGGATTACTTTTTGCTTACCCTTTTGTGGTGTATTAGCCTTAACAGGTTTGATAATTAAATTCCTAGGTATGAATTTATTTTGTTCAATAGGATGCTCATATGGAAAACCAAAAACTATAATTACCTAATTGGCTTAAATGTATTTAACGTACCCATGCACTATACAAGGTACTGCTCAAAGAGTATGTATCCAAGGTCATCCCAATAACATGTCATAAACATTCATAAGAAGTATAACTAAGAAATTAGTAACCATATGTTCGAGACTGACCTATAAAGGTAGATAAATCTCACCAAAAACTCTCTGGGATGTCTCATTGAATGCTTTGACTAATCTAGTAGAGGGGTGTAAATCATGATGAGTATAATCGAAATGCATAGGTAATGTCATGGTGCAAAAATTTTTACTTACACCATTATCAATCATAACATTGTGGATGGGGTGTTTATCAATGTATTCTTGAATGAATAGAGAATGAAGATCAGAGTCATCATCCTTAATCTCATTGTCATCAAAGTAAATTTTGCATTTCTAAACCATAGGAGGTATATGTCTCGTGTAAGTACCAATGACCCCATCTAGTGGGTGTCCATAATATGATGGAGGAAGATGTGCATTATATTCCATTTGAACTTCTAGTTCCTTTTTAGAATGATCTTTCAAAATATTATTAAATATTTTCTACTTATGATGATCACTAGGTCGTGAACCGGATCCCTTTAAAGGATTGTCAAATGTAATCTATTGGTCATCGATGAGGTCCTGGATTTTATGATTTAGGGTAAAACATCCGTTCATAAAATTCCCAGGACCTTGATGATAGTCATAATAATCATTTGCATCATACCCTTTGGGTA
The DNA here is from genome assembly GCA_037957365.1 of Torreya grandis. Lineage (NCBI taxonomy): Eukaryota > Viridiplantae > Streptophyta > Pinopsida > Cupressales > Taxaceae > Torreya > Torreya grandis. The sequence continues at coordinate 2,064,246 of JARHVA010001589.1, forward strand.
GAGGTCTATTTACATAAACCTTTGTGAGAGGAGGGAGAGATATAAGATGACACTCTAGTAACCATGGGAGTAATGAAGTAGGAAGTTCAAGTAAATGTGTAAACTATCTCCTTGGTGCATTATATAGGACAATATGATTAAGTTGTTATGCAATTGTGTTAACCATGGTGGTTGTTTCGTTTTTAGGCTCAAGATGTTTTACCTTATAACTTGGTTTAATTATAAATTTTGTACTATACGTAGATGCAGTTAGTGTGTTTGCTACATATGTTAGATTATTCAATGACATAAGCTTCATTTCACGGTCCCATACAACATGTCATAAGTCATCGAAAGATTGAAACTTTTTGAAAATAATGGACTCACCTAAAGGAGAAATTAAACTTTGCTTGAATATGTCTTGCACCTCTTTTTCTACCATAATATTGGTCATTTTGGCTAGCATTGTCTTATATCTCAAGACATATTTATTGATGGGTTCATTGGTTCCTTATTTGATCTTTATAATTTGAGCATAGGAAACCCTTTTGATAATGTTAATAGAAAAGTCTACCAAAAATTGATCTGTAACAGTTTTGAATGCTTTCATGGATTGGAGAGGTAAGTCATAAAACTACCTCAAAGCATAGTCTTTGAGGCTCCTTGGAAATAGTCTAGTCAAAAGTTTATCATTTGAAGCATAATCAAGGCATGTTACATAAAAGGTTCAAGGATGTTGTTAAGGATCACCCTTACCATCATGAAATGTGAACTTAGGTGCAACAAACCCAGTTGGAAAAGGGTGCAAAGAGATCTCAAGTACAAGAGGGTTATGCAACACATCTTTCAAATATAGAACATGTGAAGACTTTGAAGCCTTTTGTTCAATGTTTGTAACCTTATCTTGCAAGGTCTTTACGACTTGAAGGAATAATTGAACTATAGGCCTAGTGGGATTTTGAATAGAAATTTGAGTAGTCACCAAAGGGGTTGGAAACATGTTTTGAGTATTAATAGGCATTGAAACTGGTATTAGTGTTGAAATAATGGGTAGGTTCCTAATAAATGTATCAATTGTAGTTTCAGTGAAAAAAGGTTGGAACACATAATATGTGCCCCCATTAGATGTATTAAGTTGTAATGTGTTCAAGGGGAGGAATGTATCCACTAAAGGTTTTGCATTTTTAGCTTCAAGTATATTTTTTAATATTTTATCAAGATCTTCAAGGTTTTATCGAATGCATTCATTAAACATTACAATTGCATGTACTTGGTCATTGCCATTTGTTTCTGTATTGTTATGTTGGGTTCACCAAAATTTTAACCCTGATTTGGATAAGAGGTTATCCTACTTAGGTAGATAAGGTTAAGGATATAGAAATGATAGGGCACAAGGGTGAATATTAGATCTACAACAGGGCAATTAATGTGTTAAACTCAGATGTACCATATGCTAAATTTATTAAACTAAGATGGCCTATTAATAGAAAGTACAACTATGGTAGATATTTAAATGACATCAAAGAAATTACTTAGCTATTTATGATGATAATACAAATATGGATATGGTATAGGTAGAAAGCAAGAAGGAAGATAGTTCTAGATAAATCATTAGATTTTAGATCAGGTACCTTTGGCTCTCTAAACACTTGTGTCAACCTGATATAATTATGTCAATGTTAATATTTGATTTTGATGCTAGTGTCTTATATAAAATATTCATTGAAATAGGGTGCAACCACCTAGATGCTTATGAGTTTGGCTTCACCTTCATTCTGATGCATTTAGATTTGGGTCATGGACTATCGCTCCTAGTGAAATGGGAAAACCCTAACTTTTCATCTTCGATGTTACCTTGGAGAAAATTGGGTTAGTGGGTACATAGTGTTGAGTTGACTCGCAATGACCCTATTGTCAAAGGGCACTACTTACATAGCCAATACTTCAGAAGAGGGCCTCAAACTCAAGTAGTTTTCCCCTATGTGTTGGCTTGTGTGTGAATCATGCAATGTGTGTAAATCAAGTACAATAATGACTTAGCTTGTAACTTGGTAAATATGACCTTATAACTACTCCTTTAATACTTTATATATGTAGTTGGGTTATTTCTTTAACTGATATCAGGATAAGGAAGAATAGAAAAGCTTTTTGTAACTTGTGTGTTTCTTGAGTGCTCTTTTGGTTTGATTGTTAGGTTTCATACGTGAGGAATGAATGAGGGTTGATATTGTATTTATACCAAACCTATCAGGAAATAACTCACATTAAAGCACTTAGGCTGACCGTTGTAATATCTTTCATTTGCAAATTAGATGACTTTAAGGCACTTGACACTTGTATCAGCTAAGGATAATAATGTTAACATTACTATCTACCCCAGATGTTAGTGTCTAGGGAGAATGAGAGAAATCACATGCTTAGAACTTGAAAAGGTATAAGATAAGTACATTTTAAGTATTCTAGGCAAGATGGGATGTTTGTGTCATCAATATAAGGCTAGTCGGACTAAGAGATAGGCCAAGGGGCACAAGATAGAGCATATGCAAGGCTTGTAGAGGTAAGGCAATTGTAGAACAAAGAGGAATAGCTAGGGTCATGATTTTGCCAAGTGTACAAGATTGAAGTGCTACATAATCATAAAACATTGTCTACATGTAGTAGCATTATTATATCAACATTGAGTGAGAATTTATTATGCCAAAACACAAAGGGCAATATTTTTTGTCTCTAAACAAGAAAAATAATGGCTCATAGCTTATTGAAATTTGCATAGACCACCATTAAAACTTTTTAAAAAGTGTCAGTTTGTTGTAATTTGTGTAGGCCATTATTATAACTTCTTTAAACTCATAGCTTATCAACCACCTTCATCATTTTTCTTGCCATGGCAAACTTTAAACAACATGCATTGTAATCCCCATTTAAAAGACACCAAAATAGTAATTATATATCATTGATATTGTAGAGGAATTAAGAACAATGCCTTTTAGATTCCTTTTCATAAATTGAATATTTTTTGAGACAAAATTAGGCATATCACCAATGGTGTAGCAAATGGGAATGTTATTATTTTTTTCTTTTAAAAATTTAACATCCTTGAATACAAAGTGGTGAAATAATTCACCATAACTTGTTAGGATGATGGAATTGAAGAATCCCTCAATTAGAAAAACAACTTGGTAGAATTATCAAAAACTTTAAAATGGTGTCAGTTATAACTTTAAACACACCCTTAATAAGGGGGATCTCTATACACACTGTCTAATCTAAGATCTAAACTCGTATATCATATGCATAATGACCATTTACACTTTAGACAATTGAACCCCTTCGACTTTTGATGCTTCCATTTCATGAGGTGATTAAAAAAACTCATAACCTAGAAAAGCAACATATAAAAGATTATCATCCATCAAATATTTTTAAAAACAAGAGTACATAAGACAATAAAGAGTCTTAAACACTATAAATCATTCAAAAGGATTCAATAGACAATGCTACTTTCACATTATGTGATAAAAAAGGCAACAAATTTCATATAAAACTAGGGTCCTATCCTTTTCACATAATATATTATATGTGCCTTAGTGGTTCCTTAAGATAAAATCTTGCACTTGTTTCTTTGGGTGATTTGGAGATGATAATCCCATAACCTTGACCTTTATCTTGTAGTACCTAACAAATCAAAGATATTCTTCAGTGTGTTTGATTACAACATGTAACATTCCATTAAAACGTATCACTTTGTACTATTAAAATCCATCAAGATATCACTTATACATATATTCAACCACAGGTTTCAAGTTTTTGATTCTAAGGTGAAAAAAGTTCAATTTTAACTTGAGAGCATCTTACCTTAAAAGCATCTTCATCTGTATGATCATCTCCTATATACATGTTGATGCTGTGGATTGCACACTTAAAAGAAGGTTGAGCTTCTCTCTTCCATGTGGCACAATGGAGACTCCCCTCTTGCTATGGGTTTGGTAAAATGAAGGGGAGAATCTCTAGATAAGGGCTAGCTCCCTTTGATGCATCTCTGAAGTCTTTTACTACTACTGCTAACAATGGGGGGGGTGAAAAGGGAGAAAGATACAACCAAAATAAAAACTAGTCTAAGTGGTGATGCACCAAATGATTTTGATCTAATCATCTATTCACACTTCAAACCAAAAAAGGGTGAACATACACTTTATCTAGCAAAAATACTAGACTATAGGGGTATTTTAATAGGGGGCTTAATGGAGACACAAAGAAAAGAAACTTACCATAGGCATTGTAGAAAACACACTGTCTGATAGCTCCTCTTTTGTCTCTGTGCTCCAGATGAAGCACTTCCAGTTAACTTGTAGAAATGGCTTTGGCTACACTAGGTATGTTGGTGTCAATCTTGTGAAAGCATCAAGCTAAAATGACTGAACACAAAATTGATACGCAGACACACTCAAAAGCATAACCAGTCAGATAGAGGTAAAGCACATTATTATTGATCAAAGGTGAAATTTGGCAGGGATTCGCCTTACAAAATGAGAGATATCTCCTTCTTAATTGAAAGGTTACAATATATATAGCATGAAGGAAAAGACTTTGGCACTTTCTAGAATAAGTGGCCCATGCTGCATTGAATACATTGGAAAGAGGAAACTGTTGAAGGGACCATGTTATGGTAGTCGTAAGTCTTGACTTTTAGTGCTTAACCCATATTAAATGTCACTGTAAGAGCATAGGTTTCACGTGACTATCTGTTCATTAATGTAAGTTGAGGAAAAAATGGGCCATTCTATTGAATGCCCACACTCCCCTTGGTGGCCACTTGGTGGAGACTGTTTCATCCATATCAATAATTTTTTATGCTGACAGTTTTTGTGCCACTTGGACTATTCTATCTTCTCCTATGCTTGACTTTTGTCTTTTCCTGGCTCTTTGGCCCTCAGGGCTATTTTATGTCATTTTGGGCTCCTTTTTCAGCGGTCTTTTCCTTTTGGCCTTAAGGCCTTTGAATTCCTTCGAGTTCAAACTTATGAATTCTTTCAGCTTCTCTTCTAACCCATTTCCATGCGTGGGCTCATCTTTAAACATTTGAGAATCAATGGCTATTTCATTGTCCTAAATTTGGCATTCGTGGGGACGTCACTGGATGTTTAAACCTCCAATGGCTGGTTTGCTATGCTGAAGTTGACATTCTCAGGCCCATCACCCCTTTGGTAATTTCTTTGGCCTTTTGTATTCCTCCAGCCTTTTGAAATTAAACCTTCTTGAAGGGAAGGTGTCCCTTCAGAGCTTGGAAAAGGTCCCTTTTTTGGTTACTGAGAGCCCTCTGCAAGGGCACTTGCCCTTCGGGCTCCTTTATCTTTTCAATTCCTTCAGACAAAATGTTTAAAGGAATTTATTCAGGGATTTTGCCTGAAGGAAAACTTGTCTTTGTGTCTCAGCCCTTTCTTCAGTCTTCTCGTTTGATAAATTCCTTTGGGCAAAAGTCTGAAAGAATCCCTTCGGGCTTTTATCCGAAGGAATTTGCCTTGGTTCCTTGCTTGTGAATTTCTTCAAACAAAATGCCTAAAGGAATTCCTTCGGGCATTTTGTCTGAAGAAATTCATCCATTGATTCTTCCTTGGATTTCCTTTAGATTTAAGTCTGAAGGAATCCCTTGCCTTTTCCTTTGGATTTACTTCGGACAAAGTCCAAAGGAAATCTTTGCCCTTTTTGCCTTGTTCACTTTCTCGAAGGTGCTCACTGCCTTCCACAAGGGCACCTTGGATCCAAAATTACCCTTTGGAGCCTATTGAATGGTCCCATTTGCAACCTGACTGCCCTCTGCAAGGGCACTTGACCATCGAAGCTTTGTAAAAAAGGCTCATGTTCTTTGAACTGGCCCATTCCTTTGCCAAAAAGGCTTGTCCAAGGCAATTGCCCAAAGTGAAATAAGCCCCATATCAAGCTGAGAACCTGCAGGTCTTAGATATTTCAACTTTTCATAAGAATAGGGCTATTTGAAAGGGTAATGGAACATTTGTAGTAAAGTGGATGCGTCCAAGACTGATGCACAAGACAACAACGAAAGAAAAGAGAGCGATTTTTTGGTTTGTAGGACCAAAATGGTCAAAAATTTTGGTGATTTCCAAGGGAAGCATGCCTGCTATGCTTTAGGGAAACTAGTGGCTTACATGTCCATTGGGCACAGAGTTAAAACACAGCCTGAAAGGTTGACAATAACCTTGAGAGATCCAAGAATCAATTATGAAGCTTTTACCCCAAACGGTAAACAAAACACACACAAGGCTAAAAAACTATGAACATGTACAAGATCACTTAGGGAAAATAGGAAAAAAGAAGGAAAAATATATACATGATGAGAGAAGGCTCAGTGACAGTGCTTAAGATATATCTCATTAACTGGGATATGCAGTTCTTCACCATCCAACCTAGAGAGTTGGAATGCATTGTGTTGCTTGCACTAAGTGATGACATACGGACCACTCTATAGGGCGACAAACTTTGTGTGTTTTCCAATATTGGCTTGGTTCTCATCCCATTTTAAGATGATGTCACCTTCAAAGAAGCCTTTTGATGAGAATTTCTTGTCAAAGTGCTTCTTCATTTGCTGTTGATGGCTGGTCATAAAAATCATGGCTTGGTCCTTTGTCTACTGAAGTTCCATCAATTCACACAACCTGACCTCTATGTTGTTTCCTTCTTCCAAATGCAACTAGTGAGCAAGATCCAAAGCTGGCAATTCAAGTGAAATAGGAAGTCTAGCTTCTCTTTCATACATAAGCATGTATGGTGAATTACCAACTGCCCTCTTTGGAGTAACCTTGTCTGCCCACTAGGCTATTTTCAACTTGGCATGCCAAGTTCTATGATTCTCCTCTATTATCCTTTTGATAATTCTAATCAGATTATTATTGGTGGACTCAGCCAAACCATTCCTCTGTGGGTAACAGTTGGAATAAGTGCCAAGGTAGATGTCGTATCCCAACGACCACTTGCTCGTTCTGGTTCCCAAGAAAGCCAATGCATTGTCTAAGATGATGGTAGCTAAGACTCCAAACCTTATCACCAGGACTTCATAAAAGTCCAACACTGCACTTTCATTGGCCTCCTTTAAAGCAATAGCTTTTACTCATCTCATGAAGTAGTCTGTAGCAGTCAAGACCCATTTATGGCTAGCACTAGAAGGAGGGTTAATCATCTGTATGAAGTCTAGGCCCCATTGCATGAATTGTTGTTCTACTTGAATAGGTTGTAGAGGTATTGCAACCAACCATTGTTTCCCATCAAAGAGAGCACACTTTTGGCACTTTCATACCTAGGCATGGGTGTCTCTAAATAGAGTAGGCCAGAAGTAACCAACTCTCATAATCCTTGTAGCTGTAGGCTTAGGAGCAAAGTGACCACCAACTGGCCCATCATGGAACTCAGACGATACCCTGTTGACTTGACTTGGGTCTATGCACCTCAAGAGTACTTTTGAAAAATCCCTTCTGAATAACACCCTGTCAATCATGACATAAGGGAGAGATCAAAGTCTGAAATATCTCCTCTTGGTCCTATTAAGGCCCTATGGACACTCACCGATGAGAAGGAAATGTTTCATGTCTAATGCCCAATCCTTCATGACTATTGGTTCTTCTATTGTAGCTTCATCATGGATTAGTAAAATGTCCTCTTTCTACTATTTAAGGTTTGTAGCGAGGTGTTCACATAGGCCTTTTCCTCTTACCATCTTGGTGGTTTTGATGTCCATGTCATATTCCATTACTTTGGTGATCCATCTCGCTCTTTTTTCATTTAGATCACGGTTGATCAAGAAATCTTTGACACTGGGATGTGGCACCATGAGATGAACCCTGCTATTGGACAGCATATATCTAAATTTCTTCAAGCTTCATATGACTGTAAGGACTTACTTCTCCACATATGTATATCTAATCTAAAAACCTTATAGACCTTGGCTAAAAAATGCAAGTGGTTGTTCAAGGTTCTCATCGTTTGCTTGGGTAAGCATGGCAGAGATTACCTCTTCATTTTTGAAGGTGTAGAGGTTGAAATCCTTGGTGAAGTCAGGACTGATCGAGGTAGGAGCTTGGGTGATAGCATGCTTGATCCCTTCAAAACTATCCTTCCTTTGTGCTATCCACGTGAATTTTTCATCTTTCTTTAGCATGGAGGTTAGTGGCTTGACTATCTTAGTAAAATTTAGGATAAATCTCCTGATGAAATTTATTCTGACAAAGAAGCTTTACATACCTTTCTTATGCTTAGGCAAAGACAATGTTATGATGGTGTGAACTCTTTCTGGATCAATGGTTAAGCCCCCTTTCGAAACAACATGGCCAAAGAGTTTACCTTCATAGACAGCGAACACGCATTTCTTTGGGTTGAGAGAGATACCAAACTCTCTACACCTCTCAAAGATTTGCCTAAGGTATTTCAGATGTTGGCATGCTTCCTTAGAAAATACTGTCACATCATCAAGATAGACCAGTACAACATTATTTATCAGGCCTTGGAAAATCGTGTCCATGGCTCGTTGAAAAGTGGCTCCAATATTAGACAGTCCAAATGGCATTTTATGGTAAGCAAATGTCCCTCATTTGGCAGTGAAGGCTATCTTGTATTGATCACAGTCTTGCACTAAAATCTGATTGTACCTTGAATACCCATCTAGGAGGGAGAAACGTTCACTGCTTGTCACCATTTGGAGGATCTACTCCATACTTGGGAGATGATAGTGATCTTTCAACGAGACTCTATTGAGGTCTCTGAAATCCACACACAGTCTGATTTCCCTATTCTTTTTCCTAACAAGGACTAGATTGGCTAGCCAAGAAGAGTGTTTGATCATAAATATGATCTTGGACTCAATCAGCTTTGTGAGTTCCTTCCGTATGAGAGGCTCAATCTTTGGGTTGATAGGCCTTTGTTTTTGTTTGATGGGCTTGGTGCCTTCCTCCAGCTTAATGCTATGTTGGGCCAAAATTGGGTCATAAACCTTCAAGTCACTATACTCCCAAGTGAAGACATCGACAAATTCTTGGCACAACAAGATGAAATCCTACCTTTCATGATCTGTACATACTTTCTGAAGTGCAAGCAGTCTATTCTTTAATATTTCAACTTTTTCATAGTTTTCTTTCTTCATTGTGATGCTTGCTTTGTCATTTTTCAATTGGTCATCCTCGTTGAAGATACTTTTAAGAGTGACCAAGCCTTTGGGAAGTTTGTTATTCTTCAACTGAACAATCTGGCTGCCATATTGCTGTTGTAGCTTGGTTTGATTCTTAAAGGCAAACTCAGCCTCCTCTTGCAAGAAGAATGCTATCTACTGATCATTGTCAAACACCTACTAGTTGGTGATGTTATCAGGTATGGAGGGTCTGATTACCACTTTTAAATGGTGCAGTCTGTTGTCTCAGCCTATCTCCTTGGGGATGTCAAATTAGGCACCAACTTTTGCTAGTCTGTCTGCTTGTTTATTCTGCTCTCTTGGGATGGAAATAACATTGAAAGCACAGAAACTCTACATTAAGTCCCATACCCTATGCTTGTAAGAATTAAGCAAAGAATTCTTGGTCAGATTTCAGCCTCTCACTTGATTTATGATCAACTCGCTATCCCCAAAAACCTACAGCTCTTTAATTCCTCTTTTCCTTGCCCACTCCAAACCATGGATGAGAGACTCATATTCTGCAACATTTCAAGTGCAATAAAATTAGAACCTAAAAGTTGAGAAGTATTTCTCCTTTGAGGGGGAAATTAACACTACTCCACCACCAGCTCCCAATTTGCTTCTTGAGCCATCAAAGAAGAGTTGCCATAAACCTGAGCTCTCTTGGTTTGATTTCATCAAATTGGGTAGAAGAGTGCCCTCTTCATGCATGCAATAAATTCTAAGACTTGCCTCTTTTATGAATTTGTATGGGTCATGTTCAAAGTTGTCACTTCCCCATTCGTCTAAGAGCAGGTCAGCAACCCCTTCAAGAGAAGAGGGTGGAGATTGGTCCATTTGGAATTCTTCTTCATCAATGATGGCATAGATGACATTCGCTGCCTTGAGTGAGTACAACTCTAGATGATCATTATGGATTGGCTCTGACTCAATCTTAACCTTAGCCCCATATTTGGTTCTAAAAACCATGTAAGACTAGTTTGCTGCTAGGTACCCACCTATTTTAGACGTGAAATCCTTGGACAAGCAGATGGCAAAGTAGGGAGAAACATCTGCCACGACCACATCATGGGGAACTAAGAAAGTGGGACAAGCGTGCAATGTTATATTCAAGCCTCATACCACTCCTAGTGTCTTGGCTGGTGATCCATCTAGCTGCAGGATTCCCTTTGTCATCTCCTTGTATTTGAGTCCCAACATATCTGCTATGCATTTGGGCATTACTGAGGTGTTTGCCTCACTATCAATAATTCAGTTATGTACCAAGAAATCTCCTATGACTAAGGATAGATAGAAAGGGGGAACCTTTTCATCTTTCTTTACTTGGCCTACTGTGGGAGGGTGCCCATTCATTATCAAAACGTTATCAGCTTTTATTGGGACAGCTGGTTCATATAGCTCGTGCAACTCCTTCTAGAGTATGTCCTTTTGTCCTAGCATTGCTAATGAATCCCAAAAAGAGATATTCATGTGCAACTTCTTCATCTAGTCTACCACATTGATCTGAGGGTTGCTGCCTTTTAAATTTTCTTTGGGGGCACTTACAGCCTGAGGTGCAAGTCGAGGAGTTGAAGATGTAACCAGTGGCCTATAATTTAGAAATTTTTGGTTCATATGTGATGAAGAATATGCTATGGACATTTGGGTAGCTGCCTGAGCTTTCTCCATAACTCTCCTTTTGGACCTTGTGTTGGTTGCAACATAATCACCTTGGTTGTTCATACTGCCCACATAGTTGACTACACAAAATTCACCTTCCATGTGATTCATGAGAGTGGAATTAGACTGAGCCAACCTGTTGTCTATGCCAAATTGTACTAACACCTCAAATCTTAGGAATTGGGTAGCATGATTGTTTTATGCATTCATATATTGACTCGACATCTCATTTGTATAAGCAGCCTGATCTTGACCATATCCCAGGGGTGAGCAATTTGGCTATTCCTATACCAGATTATTTTGAGTGGGCACAAGAGCCTTGGATGATGGAGTGCTTAGATTATAACCTTGATATGGTCTGGCTTGTGTAAATTGACCCTGTCCTTGATTATAATTCTGAAAAGGGGGTCTACTTGCTTGTTCGAACTGTTTGTATCCCTGATTTAGCTGATAGTTTTGAGCTTGTTGCCTTTTGAGAGCCACTAGTTTGTTGGTCATGCTTTGTAACAAGCTTTTAATTTCATGAAGGTCATTGGGTGAGGTAGCAGTCAAATTTTCTATACCAGGTAGAAGAGGTAAGGTGGGTGCAGTAGTCTGAATTGGAGGTAGAAATTTAGGAAAGAGCGACATATGAGGTTTAGGGGTTATCTTTCTTACTTGCACCAGGCAATTTTTAATGGCTATGGCAATTTTATAGGTAGTTGGCAACACTTGTCCTCCCATTAATTGTATCATGACAATAATGCCATTGTTCAAAGCTTTCAAGTAATAGAGGAAAGCATAACTTGGGGTCAGCCTTACCAAAATGGGGATTCTATCCCAGGGCTTTTGAAACCTAGTATTGAAATCCTGCATGAATTCATGTGGAGCTCTTTTTATGGTGGTTAGCTGCTAAGCAAGCAAGAGGTGGTCACTCTTCTTCCCGAATCTATTTGTTAAGAGAGTGCGTAATTCGTTCCATGTGCTGATTGAATTCATAGGCAAAGTCCCATACCAGTCCATCACCTTACCCTTAAAAGATAATGCCAACAACCTAATAGAAATGTTCTCTTCAGTGACATTATGAATATTACAGAGGTTGGATATATTTATGATGTGCTCAATAGCAGTAATAGGCCCCTCTCCATTAAAGGGAGGAACACTTTTAAGGTCTATCCCTAGGATTGGGTCATAATACAAAAGGTTTAAAGGACTCTGATCATGAAAGGTCACAAAAGGTAAAGCCATGGTGATAACAGGGTTCTACTGGGGTCTTCTTGCGTAAGTGTATTTTATAATAAGTTTGGGAAAATAACTTGTTGTATAGGGATGGGTCCTTGCAAATCTCAGTCGCCTTTCTGAGTTTAATGGTAATTCAATGAATTCAAAAGGGATACCCTTGGCATAAGATCTTATGGTGACCTTAGGCATGGGATGTCAGACTGATCTTTGACCAGAGATTGATGTTCTTGAAAATGGAGTCACCAAATGCTGAATTAGTGGTTCATTCTTGCTATAATAGGACCAACACTAATCCTAGAACTTTTCTGAGCATTAAAATTTAGTCCCATCGGGCGTGCCAAAAACTGTTGACGTTGTGGATTACACCCTTGAAAGAAGGTTGAGCTTCTCTCTTCCACACGACACAATGAAGACTCCCATCTTGTTGTGGGTTTGACAAAACTAAGGGGAGAATCTTTAGATAAGGGCTAGCTCCCTTTGATGCATCTCTGAAGTCTTTTACTACTACTGCTAACAATGGGGGGGGGTGAAAAGGGAGAAGGATACAACCAAAACAAAAACTAATCAAAGTGGTGATGCACCAAATGATTTTGGTCTACTTAGCTATTCACACTTCAAATTGAAAGGGGCGAACATACACTTTATCTGGAGAAAAGACCAGACTTTAGGGATATTTTAATAGGGGGATTAATGGAGACATAAGAAAAAGGAACTTACCATAGGCGCTATAGAAAACACACTGTTTGATAGCTACTCTTCTATCTCTGCACTCTATATGAAGCACTTCCAGTTAACCTGCAAAAATGGCTTTGACTACACTAGGTATGTTGGTGTCAATCTTGTGAAAGCATCAAGCTAAAATGACTAAACACATAATTGATACACAGACACACTCAAAAACATAACCACTCAGATAGAGGTAAAACATATTCTTATTGATCAAAGGTGAAATTTGGCAGGGCTTCACCTTACAAAATGAGAGATATCTCCTTCTCAACTGAGAGGTTACAATATATATAGCATGAAGGAAAATACTTTGGCACTTTCTAGAATAAGTGGCCCATGCTGCGTTGAATACATTAGAAAGAGGATATTGTTAAAGGGACCATCTTGTGGAAGTCACAAGTCTTGACTTTTAGTGCTTAACCCGTATTAAATGTCACTGCAAGAACATGGGTTTCACACGACTGTCTGCTTATTAATGTAAAATGAGGAAAAAATGGGCCATTCTATTGAATGCTCGCACTCCCCTTGGTGGCCACTTGGTGGAGATTGTTTCATCCACAACAATAACTTCTTATGCTGATGTTTTTTGTGCCACCTGGACTGTTCTGTTTGCTTATGTGCTTAGCTTTTATATTTTCTTGGCTCTTTGGCCCTCGGGGCTATTTTTTTATCATTTATTGGCTTTTCGAGCTCCTTTCTCGATGGTCTTTTCCTTTTGGCCTTAAGGCCTTTGAATTCCTTCAAGTTCGCTCTTATAAATTCTTTTGGCTTCTCTTCTAACCCATTTCCATATGCGGGCCTGTCTTTAAACATTTGAGAATCAACGACTATTTCATTGTCCTGAATTTGACGTCTATGGGGACATCACTAGACGTTTGAACCTCCAACGGCTAGTTCGCTATGCTGAAGTTGATGTTCTTGGGCCTGTCAACCCTTTGGTAATTTCTTTGACCTTTTGTATTCCTTTGGCCTTTTGCAATTGAACCTTCCCAAAGGGAAGTTGTCCCTTCGAAACTTGGAAAAGGTCCCTTTTTTGGTTGCTGAGAGCCCTCCGCAAGGGCACTTGTCCTTCGGGCTCCTTCAAGCTCCTTTGTCTTTTCAATTCCTTCAGACAAAATGTTTGAAGGAATTTCTTTGGGCATTTTGCCCGAAGGAAAACTTGTCTTCATGTCTCGACCCTTTTTTCGGTCTTCTCCTTTGATAAATTCCTTCGGACAAAAGTTTGAAGGAATTCATTCAAGATTTTGTCTGAAGGAATTTGCCTTGGTTCCTTGCTTGTGAATTTCTTCGGATAAAATGTCTGAAGGAATTCCTTCGGGCATTTTGTCCAAATAAATTCATCCATTGATTCTTCTTTGGATTTCCTTCGGATTTAAGTCCGAAGGAATCCCTTGCCTTTTCCTTTGGATTTCCTTCGAACAAAAGTCTGAAAGAAATCTTTGCCCTTTTTGCCTTGTTCACTTTCTTGAAGGTGCTCACTACCTTTCACAAGGGCACCTTGGGTCCAAAATTACCCTTCAGAGCCTGCTGAACGGTCCCGTTTGCAACTTGACTACCCTCCACAAGGGCACTTGACCTTCGGAGCTTTGTAAAAGAGGCTCACATTCTTTGAACTGACCCATTCCTTTGCCAAAAAGGCTTGTCCAAGGCAATTGCCCAAAGCGAAATAAGCCCCATATCAAGCTGAGAAAGTACAGGTCTTAGATCGTTCAATATTTCATAAGAACAGGGCTATTGCAAAGGGAAATGGAGCATATGTAGTAAAGTGGATGCATCCAAGACTGACGCACAGGACAACAGGGAAAGAAAAGAGAGCGATTTTTTGGTTTGCAAGACCAAAATGGTCAACAATACAAAGGTAGTACATCATTACAATTTGCTAGTCCTGCAAAGAATTCGCAGTGTGTGATAAGAGGTAGGCCTTGCATAGCAGAAGCAAGTGTCCAGATTACTTGTAACTTAAATAGTCCATTAAATGTACAAAAATCTTAGAAAGTCCCCTGAACTGAAATATAATTTCAAAAGAAATTGGAAAGAAACTCACCAAGTGTCTATAGTAAAAACTCAAAGGCTTTTCCATTGTCCCATTTAATCGGTGGGCGAATCTCTATAACATATGTAAAGGAAATTCTCAATATGTAAGGATGTGAATCTCATCACCTCTCTAATATTGCATTGTAAAGCAAACATACACTACTTCAAAAGGATTACCATCTTTCCTTCAGTTAAATGAAATCTAGGTTAATCTCTGATTACACTCTATATTTGCTCTTCAAGTGCATTCCAACTCTACTTCAAAACAAATTTATAAATCATAAGGAATCTAATGGATCTAATTTAAAAGATAAATGTATGTTCATAAGTTCATATGCATTAGGAACTTCCTTTCATCATAAGTCTAATGGATCTAATTTAAAAGATAAATGTCAGCTCACAAGTTCACATGCACTAGGAACTTCCTTTCATCATAAAATCTAATGCTTATTTATTACTATGAATTCATTGGATACAAAACATTACATGCTATAACTTACCTTCCGTTCAACATGGCAATAATGGACATAAACATAAAACTTGTTATTTTTAACCATGGCTCCATGGATTCTTTGTCTTCTCCACCAATGATGCAAAAATATATATAAAGGAAAACATCAATAAAATACTAAATGATAAAACCCTGAAAAGAATACAAACTTCGTTAAAAAGGTTAATTGAATAATAAGTGTTAACTTGTGCACTAACAAAATTTCATATTACTCCAACAAAGAACCTAGGATCTTTCCAATACAATCCATTCACATTTTACATAATTTTTTACAAGTTGTGGTACAATACAAACAATCCTCTATAAATTTATTTTAAACAAAGAAGCCCTTTAGTGACAATCCTTAAGAGTTTTAGATTTGATTTTTATGTGTGGTGGGTAGGGGAGAAAGAAATTCAATTTCTCTAATTGGCTCAAGCTAACATGTTAAAAACTTAGACATATTTAAATAAAAGGGACGAACCTTGCAACATCACTGACAAGATAAAAATTTGACAGACTTCTGGGATTCATTTCATTTAACATCTTGCTAGAGGGTATAAAGAACTGTCAAGGAAAAAAAAAAAAGGCTTGCTCATACTTTGTCCATCATTGGTAAGAATTCACTAGTAAGATGGTACAAAAGAGCATTGTTGCTCTGATATGGCGAGCCCTGTTCCTCTTCTATTTTTTATTTTTTCACTGCTTTTCTTCTTGCATCCTTCAATCCATCCTCTTGCTCACTTCTTGCATTTGGATACGTTTTTGAGTAATATGCATAAATGGTTGAGTTTTAAGGAAATTTGTAGAGTTTTGTGAGGAGCATGGCAATTGTTGTTCATTTTGGATGGAATAGATCTCTACTTAAAACAAACCCTAAATAAATCACTTTTAGGGTTTTTTATGATATAGTTAAGTGCACTAGAAAAATATTAGAGTTGTATTAATTTTGATAGGGTAAATAGGATATATTAAATGGACTTATATATATATGTGTGTGTGTGTGTGTAATTTATGAATGATTTTTTAATATTCAATTATTGATGCTTTTAAATAACGAAAAGACATTTAAAAGATTAAATTTTGATTATAAGTTTAAAAAGTACAATTTTTTTGATATATTATGATAAAATCATTAATATCATAAAATATATAATAAATTAATCCTTAAATCTTTAATTATATGTAATTAAAATGATATACTAAAATAAATAAATTTTTGTAGATTAATATATTCAATTATTGATGCTTTTAAATAACGAAAAGATATTTAAAAGATTAAATTTTGATTATAAGTTTAAAAAGTACAATTTTTTTGATATCTTATAATAAAATCATTAATATCATAAAATATATAATAAATTAATCTTTAAATCTTTAATTATATGTAATTAAAATGATATACTAAAATAATTAATTTTTTTTAGATATAATATGATACCACACTAAATTTATGCGACTCCAAAATCAGGGTACATACATAGCACGTGGGCCCTCCCCCTATATATATCCCATTCTCCCCGCCTTTCTCCCCCCGCCCTATTAAAAAAAAAAAAAAAATAGAGAAAGACAGAGGGAGGTCCAGCCTCGTATAGTTTTCACTTCCCTATAAATTGAAATCGAAAGCCGAAGCGACCTGAGATGTACAATACCATCAATGGCATATTCAGTCTGAAATTGAGGGTGGAGGCAAAAGCTGATTGAAGAGACAGACTTGAGTTGTGGATTTCGGCTTTGAATATGGGGAAGGGCAACCCCAAGCCAAAGCTTAAGCACGCCAAATCAAATTTGAAAACTCCTTCGGTATATATTATATATATATATATTTATTGCCTTTATTTTTAAATATTTATGAGACCAATGTGATGAATGTACGAACGCTTTTGTTATTTTGGCGCTGTTCAGTTGCATTACGAAATGACCATATTCATAATACCATGGAAACAATTTTATCGGTATTTAAATAAATAATTAGGGTGAAAATCATTTAACTGAGGACTTGTTTGCATAGAACGTTGTAAAGGAGCGAGTGTATGATATCAGAATGAGGAAAATCTTTTTTTTTAGAATGCACTAGATAAGAAATGTTGTGTTTTGGGCGTGTTTTAAAATAACAGAAGTTGCAGTAGAAAGGACAAATTTAGTTGGCCTGTTATGCAGAGTGGTTTTTATGTTAGGGCATTTACACAACCGGATGAATGCTTCATATACAATTCCTTTTACCAAAATTATGAATTATTTTTCTGACAATGGCTCAGAGTTGTTGTTTCACATTGCTTTTAATTTTCTGGTTGACAATTTCTGATTTGTCTGGTCAGTGGTGTATGACACCAAAACCTCCCTTTCTAAACTGAAAAAGATACACTGTGGATACAGTAAACACCTGGCCGTGAACCCCATGAAGCTATTATGCAGCATTCATAAAGAGAACATAAAAGTGCAAAGTATAACTTGAAAATAAAATTCTGAAATATAAAAGATGGGGGTACCTGCAAACCCATTATTGATTTGCACCTGTAAATTTGATTGAAAATACAGAAGAGGTGACAAATGACGGTTCTCTATATTGGATAAATATTAAATGGGAAAAGATTCATAACTTAGGTTTTCTCTCAATTTGTACTCTAAAGGAAGAAAACCCAAATCGCATCATGATATAATCTTTAACTTATTTAAACAAAACTTAACATTGTCCGTACTAAACTAATGCAAAGACCATGTTCCTAAGGACAGAATAACCATACCATACTTCTAATGCTATGTTGTGTCTAGATACACAACAAACGATGGTATGAATATCATAGGGTAGGTGCTCGCTATGTATCATAAATCTGAGCCTAAGTTATTGATTTGTTTTGGGTATGGCAAATCGGGTTGGCCAGTATGACAATTTTTTTAACCCTGCGTATGGCTATACAAAATATATATATATATATTTTAGCCTAGGAAACAGGAATTAACCACATAGTATGCTTATGATAAACAATTTTTTTGGTCTAGCTACGGAAGATATTTTGATTTAAGTTTCCTAATTCCTTCAACTGATTATACAAGTGCATGGCCAACAAAAATACTTTCTTATCTGTTCATAGGCAAGTTCTTTGGATCTACAATTAGGATTTCTATTTTAGATTTCTTCAACTTGCTTCATCTTTGGTAATAACTATCATATTGAGAATTAATCTACCTTATGAGAGTTTTTTAATATGTAGCGTGGTTATGTTTGGATAAAAGATGCAAACACAGAGCTTCATTAAGCTATCTAATGTCTTGTAACTCTTTAATAAACTATATGTGTTAAGTGAGGAATTACACTCGACTTAGACCTTCTCTTAGAATCTAAACTTAGGTACAAGGATTATGAGGTTCTTATGGAAAATTGTATTACCTCAAAACTATGTTACAAGAAACATGACACCTGGATGATGCCGCTGTTTCGCAGGCTGAGAAATGTTTGTATGACAAAACAATCATTTCTCAGTTCTCTGTTGTGTTTTTGGGTCCGAGAATTGCATTTATTGATGATTTGAAACTTCAGCCACTTTGGGTAGCCATTTCCTCTCACTGTGGGCATTTTTGAGATTTCTTCTGCTTACAAAAGTTGTTTTTGATGCCAATCTTCAATGGAGGCAGGGCAAGCCCCTGTTTTTAAGAATATATTTTTTCGCTTTTAAACAATGTTTACATTGTAGACATTATTGACAGTTGCTCCATACTCATTTATGACTGTTAATGTGATATTATCTTATTTACTTTCTTAATTGTAGCTGCCTATTTTTCAAAATTTAATCTCTTAATAAAACTTATTATTTGTGTTTAGGATTTGGTTATTGCGCATCGCTATGCAATAATGTTACATGTATCATACATGACTATGTTTTTAGTAAATCATTATAGCCATGTCTGAGCTTTTGTGATGTTTGAACCATTAACAATGTGTGTGCTTGATGAATCTCTACAACAATTGGTATATATATGTATACATACATACATACATATATTATATATGTTTGTTATGCCAAAGCTCCCCAGCCTCATTTCCAAATATGTTTCTATTGCTGTCATGTTTCCTGTTTCTCATTTGTAGTAACTGTTGACCAATTTTGACCTTTAGGTCAAAATAGGGCACCCCTAGTAAAAACTTCATTTTTAGGCCTATAAGGGGGTATAATATATTGTCATAACGTGTTCTATAGGTCATTACACGCCTCTCAATGTTATATTAACGTTGGTCACTCATTTCATTAGTCTATCATGTCATTTGGGGTCATTTCAAGGGTCTAAATGGTGCATTTAATGCTTTGTACGGGTTTCCTGGAAAATGTGCAAGTTACAAACGTTGATGTCATGCCCCATGTGTCCTTAGAAGTCTTAGGAAGCTGACATAACTGAATAAATGACAGGTTGTTAAGAGGAAAGGCAGTTTTCTTGGCCAAAGAAAGAGAAAATGACACTTGTACGGCTCCTTGGGAAGTGTGCCATTTGAAAAAGATGTGAAAGTGACTCTGCAGCTCCCACACACTCAAATCCATGTTTGGTTTGATCTGAAACTGACATTTTTTGCTCAAAACTGTTCTGTACATTTTTTGCTCTTCTTGACAGACTGGAGGTACCTTCAGGTTTTTGCTCAGTACAGAAAGTACAAGCAGTTTCAGATAGAGTGCTTTTGGGGGGAGATGGTAGACTCAGAGACTTTCAAATCCATATAAGAAGTTCGAGAATTGGTCAAGTGTGCTTCATGAACCATCCCTTCAAAGTGGACTGTGCAAAACTGCCTATCAATTTGTGCACCTTCTAGGTTTTCCTTCATCCTGAGCAAGTCTGTACAAATTGGCTACTGAATTTGTTTCCAGAAGATGTTGGCTATGTACTCTAACACTTCCCATGCTTGGTTTCAAATTTGAAGTGGTTTTGACATGCTAATCATCTCAATTTGCAAGAGGATGCAGTTTTCTGAGTTATGGGCAGTCTTTCATCATTTCCAGGAGTTTCATGCTCTGACAGAGGTTCCAGGGGTTGTGATAGGTCATTCCTCATGTTTAAAATGTGGGCAAAATGATCTCATGTCTTTTCATCTCACCCTTCAAGGCAACTTTCTCCATAAGTGCAGTCATAGAATACTATACAGTCATCTTTTCACCCATTTGCACTTGCTACCATGAGTGAATCACGTAGAATGGAGGCCTGTAAAGCATCCATGGAGTTTTTAAAGCATAGTTTCAAGGTATTAATCATTCTCTTAAGCAAGAGCAAGCAAGATAGACCTTTTAAAGAATGCATAAGAAGACTGTTATAGTCATACACAGCAATTTCATACAATCAACCGTTGGAGAGGTGTCTTCAAGAGCTTGAGATGATACTATAATGGAATGGGGTTTTGGTAGGCGTTTCAGTCTTTTGAAAATGCTAATAATGCATTTGGAAACCTTGAAAAAGTTTAGAATCAGCCACAAACATGAAAATCCTGCTCAATGCCTATAATACTCATGTTGACTGCCTGCTCAGTCAAATGCACACCTACAGGTGACCTAACGGAGGGCTATGAGGTCACAGTGAAGTTTTGAAATGTGAATTGAAGCCTCTATTAAGATCCCAATAGGTTGAAAGGCCTAGGCATGCACATTTGATATGTTAAGAGGGCAAATGAATATGAAGTTATGCTAGAAGGTCAGTAGACTGTGTTTTAGGGCCATTTTCCTTAAAATGAGAAAATAGAGCTCCTAAAAGTTTCATTGGTTTCTTATGACATGGTTGAAAAAACTCTTAGTGCATCCAAATGACTATTTCTTGTAACCCCATCATGGGACAAGAACCCTGCCAAATTTGGAGGTATAATAAGCAGTGGAAAAGGGTTTTTTAAGGTCTAAAGTGGCCCTAAAAAACACTGTTTTCTTCCAATGTTGTCTATAGGACTGTGAATCGAGATAAAGCCTTTGCCACCAAAAGTTGTGACTTAACTTTGCTCTCACAATGGAGTGTTCCTAGATGATGAGGATAACATTCATGAGTAGATAAGTCACGTAAGAGTGATACTTGGTGTTATGACTCCTTAAGCATGTCCTCAGTCCGTACACAGGTCATGAATGTCTACCTACAGCAAATAGAGTAGACAGTGAGTTAAATTAATGGTTTAGTAATGTAAAAAAGCATCTAAGGAGAACAAGTGACTCCAAGGAACTTTAAAGGAGTATTTAAGTAGTATGTCAAAGCCTAGTTCCCAAATGTTTACCTACAGGAAGGGTTTCAAAAGCAGGGTTTTCATGATCGGGACAGAGAGAACCCAGTTGGGTGAGTCCCAAGTGTCTATGAAGAATACAAGCAGGTTAGTATGATGAAACAATGCAATATGACTTTGAAGAGAGCAGGGGATGTTAAGCACACTGTCCTAAGGTCAAATTACACAATAGTTACCTACAAGCTCAGTCTACAGGCAGGGGTCTTTCAACAAAGAACACAATCAGCTGGGATAATGAGCTTACAGTGGCAAGAACATAATGATCATGGATGCTTTAACCCCTTCATAATGAACAAGTATAAACAAATTTTAAGCGAAGTTTTGAGAGTCTCTAAAGAATCAATGAACAAGTTTCAAGTGAAAATAGACATCACCTACAGAAACCCTAAACTGGGTTGTCTCAGTCAGGCAGGCAGTGATCAAGTTTGGGGGTCCAAGATGATGAAGAAAGAGATAAGCAAGGTAAGAAAGTGAACAGATGTGCCATTACTATCCCATCAAGGGAAACCTCAAGCAAAATTCCAAACATTTTCTCAAGGTCCAAAGGCTCCAAATTACCCAGAGTAGCCTTAGAGGCAGGGCACATCAGTTAGGCAGAGAATAAGTAAAATAACAGGGTGTTTAGGTAATGATTCAAGCCTAAACAAGATGAATAGATGGGTCCAAGATCAATACAAGTATAGAGAAATTCTAGGTGACTTAGAGGGATGCAAATGAGTCCTCCCAACATCATAACCTAGGTCCAAAGCACCCAATGTGCACCTACAGCTAAGCTTAAAAGGACTGAGATAAACAGTGATGTGAGAAGTATGCCTAATTAATTGTGAAAGGCCATACAAGGACCCAAGGAAGCTACTAGATGATCATGGTAGTTTAAATGAGGGTGTTCCAATATCATTTTCAAGCCTAATCAGGCATTTCCACCTACAGCAGGGGTCACTAAATAAGCACCTACAGTCAGAAAGCTTGAACAAGGCAGTGGACTCATTTGTCTTTGAAGATTAAGAGGCATGGGCAGTATTGATAGAGGTTCACACATGATGAAGCATTGATTGACCATATCAGTGGGGTGTGGGTGATCTCACCAAACTATCTTAAGAGCCCAAAAGGATGCAATCACAGTCCACGGTCCTAAATCCTGCATAGTCTACTTTTAGAGGGAGCCAGTCTTGGAATTTGATGATTTGAGGGGTCAAAACACTGAACCAAGGGCTAAATTTTGGTATGGAGAGTCCTTATCACTTGAACAAACACCTCTAATACTCATATTGCTCAAATAAACAAGGTAAATACGCCCTGTTCTGTCTCAGAACAGGGGTACTCTCTTTGATCACAACACAGGCAGTTTGGAGAGATTATGTAAAAAGGATGAACCAGAGATTGTTTTGGCCTTCGAAGAAGGTGTTGAGAGCTGAATTACACCCAAGCAAGCATGAGAAACCTATTAGGGGAGGGTGAAATCAAATATAGTGCTCCATGAACCAAGGGTTACAATCAGACCTACTAGGCAAGGCTAGGCTTAGGGGTCCAAATGAGAAGGTCTAGTCACTTTAAGCATAGAATAAGCTTTCTAACTTCTTGAATTATGTATATGGAATGGATACAGGTTTATTCAAGCTAGGTGGATACACGAAAGCCAACAAGAAGATATTAAGCGTCAGATGTTGCAGTCAGGCCTACTTGCTAAGACTGAACCTAATGAGCAAGGTGTAGCCATTCACACTTCCAACATGAACCCTGCTTTCTATCCTATGGAGACATGTTCATGAGATCACCATGGATATGTTCAAGCCTCTGGAGGTCAAGGAAACTATAAAAAAGGTCATTGTTAGCTCAAAAATCAACTCAAACTTGCAAAATGAGGGAGACAAGCACGATAGGCCATTTTCTAATGCTCACATTTTTCATGAGACTATGCATGGGAGCCAAAGGAGTTAGGGGATGTTAGAAGGGGTTCTATAGGCCACATTCTTGGAATTTGTTCTCAACTTGGATGTCAGGATTTTATGAATCATCTTTAAGACCCAAAACTACTCTAAAACCCTTGCAAACCCTCAGCCAGGACCAGTCTTGAGAAATTGAGTTTTAAAGCTAATCGAAGAGCATAATTTGATCAGGAAACCTATTGGAAGTTGAATAGGACTCACCCAAGCTCCTTCCCATGCCAGCTATATGTATGGAATTGTACGGACAGGGGTAGAAACAGGTTTTTTCTCACTGTTTTGTGTGTTGTGCAGGGTACAAGATGAATTAGGAGATGAAACAAAATTTGGGTGGGAGATTTACACTTAAGCTAACTCCCAATATTAATTTCATTTCATGAATCAATCTCTAAGTGCCCCAACCAGGTCCTTACTTTCAGCGAGTCGAAACTTGCCTATTGAGCAAGCTAGAGAGATGAGAGGAAAGCTTCACTTGAAGTGATTTTAAGGTGCCCCTGATGCTTCGAAGGCCATGGAGGGTCTTGACACTTGTCCCTCACTCCCTCCCACGGATTTGTATGGATAATTGATGCCAATTTTGAGGCCAAGTGTGTAGGGTTCATGAAAAAGCAATTTTCAGGACAGCAGATGATGATGACTCTTTTTCAATTGATTCCAAAAGGCTAGGCATGCAACCAATGCATGGAAAAGTATGTCTGAGAGTCTAACCTTTCATTCCAATCATTGGACTTGCCCTGGATTAGTTACAAGACATTCAAATAGGCCTAATCATAAAGGCAGTTTTTTTGTGCACAAGGAGTTTTGTGCCACTTGCATAACTTTGATGACTTGTATGGACACTTGGACTTCCAGACCTTGCATGGTTCGTCCCACATCTCTATCACATGCACAAGTAACTCCTTGGATCAGCTTGACAAGTGTCCTAGTGACCCTTGGACTTCTCTCTTTCTCTCTCTCTCTCAAACTCTATAAGAGTTGGCCATTTTGGCATTGTATTCTATGCTCCACCTGAGTATGGTGAAGCCTTGATCAATTGTACACCTTTTGATCAATAAAATGACTAATTGTTACCTTTTCCATGACTGTACTTAGTGTGTGTACTTGAATGTTTGATTTTGCTTAAGTGATACTCTTGTTCCCTTAGCATGCTAACTCATTCTTACAACCTATTTGCAGTTGGGAAACTTCTTGCAGGGCATGTGAAGTGTTTTTGAGATGTTTCAAGTACTAAGTGAGTTTGTCTCTTCATCAGTGCCATTCAAGGCCTCTTGTCTAGTCCTCCTATCCTAGATGTTCATCTTGACCTCACAATGTAACATTGATGCAAGAAATTGTAGATTGGGAAAGTGCATGTTTGGTTTATTGCTTGGTCTTAAGTGTCATAGACATGTGTTTGGATGTCATCAACCTATCTGGTCTATCACTTTCATTAATTTAGCTTTACTTTCAGTTTTTTCTCTCATTTTTCACCCTCAAGAGTTAGTAATAGTTGTAGTCAAGTGGTACATCAAGGGAGCTAGCCCTATCTAGAGATTCACTTCATTATTTAGGCTGCCCACAAGCCTAAAAGTGATTCCATTGTGCCACTTGGATGAGGAGAGCCTTGACATCTCCTCAAAGGGTGCATATCCAAGTGACAACAGTAACATAGTCTGAAAATGTGTATTTTCCATCATCCTCATGTGGCTTCTCTGGATCTTGTAGCATACCAGGAACCCTCTCATACTTGGAATATTCTGCCAATATCTCCAATTTCCATCTCGGTTTAGCTATACGGGTCGCTGAGATTATGATTATGAAAGCATATAATCTATGCCCCTACTATATTGAATTTCAAAGTCAAAAGCCTTGTAACTTTCTTATTGCTTTTGCTTGTTGTTCCACCAAGATTTGTGATAAAAATATTTAAATCTTTGGTGGTTGTCCAGATGATGAATTGTTGTCCCAACGGTATTTACTTGAACTCTTCTTCGCGTGTGAGAATCAACATTTCTTTATGATTAATATATAATAAATTTTGCCGCTTTCAAAAGGGATTGACTTCTATTATATGATAGTTTCATGTATGCTATTTCATGATGCATCACATTCCAATATAAATGACTATGAATAATAGAGTGCAATTACAAGATTGGAAACCAACGTTACCGGTTCTTCAGTTTTTGCCTACAATTGGGGTTTGGGTTCGAACCGGGTGTTGGTTCTAGTTCGGTTCACCATCCCAACGCCCAGGTTTTGTCCTTGGGCACCCGGGTATGGCAATGTTCTTGAAGGATGAACCCGGGGCATTGGGATGACGAACCTGCAACATACAACGGTCAACAATAGTAAAAAATCATTATTTTATTTGGAAAAACCCTAAATGCAAATCTCTGCGATTCACTGTTAGGGCTGACTATGTTCATGCTGGCGGTTTATTGTTTCTTTGCATTGGATTCACCATTATTCAAGATTAAAACTAAAAAAGAAAAGAGCCACAACACAAGCCATGTTGTTGGGTTTCGAACCTTGGCCACAAAGGGCAATCCCGCAAATAACGCGAAGGGAAATCACACAAATAACACCTATAACGTGGGCTTAGATAGTAGATAGCAAACGGTTATTCCGTGCAATGCTGGTAGGTTATGCGCGATACTCCGCACCTTTTTCTTTCCAACTTTCCATTGATGTCTTTGCCATTGCTATGTAGCAATACAAATATAATTTTAAATTGAATCGTGTTGTATTGTATTTAGGCTTTTAGCGATTCATAATAGTATAATACAATACAAATATAGCGATCCATAATATAATTTAAAAAAAATATATAAATACAATTTAAATAGTTCGATTATATATTTTATTTAAAATTTAAATTAAATAGTATTATTTTGTATTATTTTTTTAATAATATAAATATTTAAAATTTAAATTAAATTGTATTGTATTTAATATATTTATTTAATTTTCATAAAAAATAATTATATATATATATATTATACAATTATTATTTTTTGCCGTCTTTGAGTACCTGTTATGTGGTTAATGACAATGTCACTAATTTGGTATGTATTAGGTAGAATTCCTATATTTTTTAATTTTTTATATATTTTTTGTACGGATGAATCCAAAACGAACCCAAGAAAGAAAAACCGTCCTACCGGCAAACTAGGTTCTTTGAACAGCACCAGAACCAAAAACGAATTGGTAACTTAGTTGGAAACATTACCTTTTCCATTTTTGGAAGGGAGCCTTTGTTGTCTTTGCCCATTTGATTTGTTCCCCTTTGTGGGATTAGCGAGGGGCACCATGAGTTCTCCAAAACCCTTGACATTTATTTTCTATGGAAATTGCATAGCCCATTTGATCCACTCAATAGATTCAGATTCCTTGGAGTGGGCCAATCAAGGCTGGCTTGAATCTTAGTTGGTGTTAGCAAATATAAACACTAAAAGAATGAAAAGAAATGGAAGGCATATGACACACACACTTATGTGTCTCTGCCTTTTATTAAATATAAAAGAAGTTATAACAGTTGGGAAGGTTGATAATTGACCATTAGTTAATTTTTAACTAATAGCTAATTAATAACTTTAATACCATCCCTTAATGACTAAGTTGGAGAATACTCCAAGTTTGTTGTAAACTTTTACAAAGTGGGACCAAAAAGTTTAGTTATTACATGCACAAAATGCTCTTTAGATATCAACTTGAAATCTGTAGTCCTCTGACATTTTGTTGTTGTCCAATGTAGGAGCTTCGGTGTAGACAAAAACCAAAAAAGATAGCTAGCAGTAAAACAAAGATCTGGCCTTGCGGACATAAGATATATCAAGTTGTCTGTATGCAAAGGGAAATGCAACTGATCTATAAATCAATCCTAGTTCGGAGGAGATAAATCTTACACTTCCGATTGTCGATACATTAGATATTTGGGGTCATGACCAAGATGGATCTGCTAGACCTAGCTAAAATATCTCTTACCACAATAAATTCACCAGGGAGGGTTCCAAAGCCTCCAGTCAAGCAAAAATTATGCAATAACCCTAACTAGGGCCTATGTTTTTATATTCACTAAACTAATAACAAGTAAAACAAAGTCTAATCTAGTGCTCACCAAAGCTTGTGGCACAAAGTGGGGGTAATAAACATGAAAAGTAAACATGCATAGAAGACATATACTCACGTCAATGTATACGAAATCTTAATGCATGGAAGAGAAATACAAATGCACATCTATCTACTCTTACAAAGGAGGAACAAAGTTATGAATACTTGCCTTTGAAGACGAACCTGCCAAGCCTCAATTTCTCCTTTGGCACGGTGCTTCGCAAGATGTTGTGGTATGTAAGGATGACAAGGATAAATCAACTCTAGGATACACAAACTATCAATGCCTCCAAAGGACTTCTTCAGAAGACAAGATCCGTATCTCCAAAGAAAGTATGAAACCCTAAGCTATGCTCCTCAAGTAGAATGGTGGATAAGCAGATGCACAACATATCTCTTCTTCTCTTCTCTTAGGAATGTCAAAATGGATGTGTTTATATAGATGGATTTAATCCTAGTCCTTTTCGAAAGTTTAGGCCGACAAGGTCGACCCAATTGACATTGTATCATTATTGATAAAAACAAATTAGGTCTCGGTCTAGGTCGGTCAGGGGCCAACCTAGACCTTAAATAAGTTTTATCAATTAGAGTACAAGGTTGATGGGGCCGATAGTGTAACGTAAACCATCAAAAAGGATTTTAGGCTAGGGAAGGGCTAATGAAGGCGGAAAATAACTAGAGGAGGGTGCAAATTAGGAGGCAAAGCTTAGGGAAATGTTTTTAGAAAATTGGTGCGTAGATAGCAAGTGGTAGTATAGGGACAACAATCCTGCGAAGCACCAATAGTTTGCTTACCCCTTTTACGGTGCACCTCTTAAGATGTGCACTTAGAGAGATTGAGACTTGATGGGTTCTTGCAAGATAGAAAGCATCAGTAATTGATAAAGTTTAAAAATATTATATGTATACAGATGCCTCACTCAAAGCTCATCACGTGTCGCTCAAGTGCAACAGGGGATGGTGCTTCAAAAAAAGATTATAGCAATACACAATGTTGAAGCTAAAAAAAAAGTTGTAGTATTTTAAAGCATAAAATAACTGAAAGTAAAATGATTGAAATGGAAATAATTGAAAATAAAAGTAATGCGTACCTTGACTTACGTTTATCATTGGATGGTTGTCTGTTGTATTTGTAGTTTTGATTGTGGAAGGTGCATAGACTGCTTTCAACAAACCCAAGGATACAAAACTAAAGAGCAAAAACAAACAAACACAGGAAAGCCAAGATAACTGATGCTATGTGGACGAGACGTACTTGAAAATTTAGCAAGCTGGGTGACAAGCGCTATGTTAGATCAAACGACCAAATCAAAATTTAAAGTAAATTGGGTAACCGAAAAACCAAGGCTACTAAAGATTGAAAAACTCAAACAAGTAAACCTTAAGTAAGAAAGGTAAACTCACCAAGTTAAAACAAGGATACATGACAAAAATGGTAATCAAACATCAATGTAAAAGCAGTAAAATCTTTACTTAAACAAAGATGGACAAGCAAAATGGTAAAACAACATTGATGAGTGAGCAATAACAATCCTTACTCAATCATCACTGGAAAAAGTGCATAAAAAAGAAAACAACATTGGTGAGTGAGAAGTAACAAGCCAACTCCACTCAACGAGTCAACAATGGAAAAAGTACATGAAAGTAGAAACGGACTCAGGTGTCCACAAAAAGGGTAGTGCAACAATAACAAATGGTAAAAAGAGAGCAAAGTGATGATGGGATGTAAAGCACTAGTATAATGAAAAATAATCCAAAGTTGCTCAAGCATGTTGTTTTATTCTAAAGATAGATAAAATTGAAACAAAGTAGTGCTAACATGTTTTTACGATGTGAAGAAGAGGGAAGTATAGAAGAGAGAAAACATATTTAGAATCACACTTCCCTGTCAAGGGGTGAAATGAAATGGGTGGAGGGGAGAATGAAGGAAAAACCAAGGTAGAAGAACTCTTTATCGAAGTCAAGACACTCAAATTAAGTTTGTCAAAACAAGAGAACCATCGACATTAAGGACTCTGAAGAACTCCTAGCCACACAAGTCTTAGGTCAACAAATGAAGTATGTAGATCATCCCATGAAGGCTATATGCATGAAAAGTAAAATGGACCTACCTTCACACAACATGTTTCACGTTTCTCAAGACCCCTTATAGAGCCGTCGATTTACTGTGAAGATTGGGCACTTGCATGAGAAAGTAGGTAGCACCATAGAGTTTGTTAAATTCTCCTATTCCAATCTACTGGCCTACCGCACCCCAATGGACCTCGGTTCTATTGTGAGGCCAATTGTGGAGTTTGAGTTTCGATTGGAGATAGAAGATGTGCTTGTAATAACGTCTTTTGGTGTGATTTAGACTTATTGACTGTGTATGTTGCCTTTTGTATCATTGCCTTTTGTTTCAAATGATTTGACTTTTAACTTTTTTGATGGTTTTTTTTATTTCTCCATACGGATTCGAAAGACCAAACATGGGTGCTAAAGATGACTTTCATTTGAATACTTTGGACTTGGTTGCTAAGAAAGAGAACTTAGAGAGTATGGTGTCTAAGAGTATCGTTAATTCAGGTGAAATAAAAGTGCTATCTTGACTTCGACCTTGGTTATCCAATGTAGAGTAAAAACAAAGGAAATCAAGAAGAATGAAACATGAAACAATTTGAATTACTTCAAATCGCAAAAAATGTGACAAAGGGTAAGGAATACAATGACAGTGAAGTGTGATTCTTTATCATAAGAATGAGGGAAGTGTAGGAAAACATGCTAACACAGTTTGTTGTGCAAATTTTATCTACCAAAGAAGCAAAAGCCAAAGTTGAGAACAAGGTTCACAAACTCAGAACCATTGCAAAAATTATATAAAAAGAACATGGAATGAAGTAAAGATAGTGATTTTATGAGAAAGGTCAGGGCCTATCCATGGTCTTACATTGCAACTCATAAAAGAGAAACCCACGAGGGTGCATAAAGCATGTGAAAAGTAAATAGGAAATAAGATGGTATTTGTGATGAAGGCCAGGTTCTATACATGGTCTTACATTGCAACTCACAAATGGGAAACCCAAGGGGGTGTCAAAAAGTATTGGAAAGCAAGAAAACAATGAGGACAGCAGAGAAAATCATGAGGAAGATTGGGTCCTATTCGTGGTTTTACAATGCAGCTCATGAGAAAAGGGAAACCAAAGGACCAAAAAAGACTAAGGTTTGTGGAAAGAGAGAACTGCTGTAGAGGGTGAGACCTGTGTAAGTATCCTGCAACAAGTGTTAGAAGGATAACAAATAGAAAGCATGATAAGAAGGGAAAGATCTACAGTAACATCTATATCAAGGATGAACATGTGAGAGACAAGCCTATGTGTCTTGGAAGGTTTCTTGAAGTTGAATTAGTTTGGTATCATGCAATGTAGAATAAGAGTGGGCATCGTAAGATGCCCCAATGGGTAATTGGATGTAGGGATGGGCATTGCAAGATGCCCCAAGGGTTAAAGTGATATGTGGGTGGGCATCGTAAGATGCCCCAAATGCTAAAGTAATATGTGGATGGGCATCGCAAGATGCCCCAAATGCTAAAGTAATATGTGGATGGGCATTGCAAGATGCCCCAGAGGCTAAAAAGAGGAAGAAAAGAGCACCCCATATAGTGTCTAAATGGATTCAGGGTGTCCAAGAAGATTCTAATAGGGGATTTAATGATGCTTGATGAGAGAAATATAATTTAAGAAAGAAGAAAGAGAATCAGGGATAGAGTCGGTCAGACAAAGAACTAAGTCAGTCAGATAAAAGAATAGGGTCGACCAACAAGGGATAGGGTCGACCAACAGGTACCAAGTCGACTAGGTCGATAGAATAGTGCTAAAACATAGGCTGAGAAGAGTATAGAGTCGTATGGGTCGATTGTGTACTGCTGGACAGAGGGTAGAGCAGAGAGAGAAGAAGACACAGTCGTGCAGGTGGATTGTGTACTACTGGCAGGAAGGTAGAATAGTCTGTAAGAGACTGTATCGACCAGGACGACTGTGTGCTGCAATAGGGATTTTTTTTTGCAAGATAATTAAAGCAAGAGTGAAAACAAATACACAAACAATTTGATCAATGTGATTGATCCAATCGGGGCACACAACACAAAACCTTGCATCAACGCTGACCAATGCAAGTTTTTGCAATACATTACACAATGATCAAAGAGCAAGAAATCAATTGAACAATAAATGCTAACTAGTTGGTCACCCTAAGTGTTATTAAATTATTAGAAAATTTTGATTTTAATGTGATAGGAGAGTTGGCTAAAATAGAGAACTAGAAAGTAGTCTAAGGTTGTTTCAAGACGTTTGGGTTGAAAGAGATATGTATTGGCAATGGTACTGGCTTGGTATGGGGGGCTACCCCCACTTCACAATTCCGCAACGATAAGGGTGTTGGGTGTTTTGCCAATATATACCATTAACCATGTATTTATACTTGATCAAAAAATCAAGTCGGCTTCTCCCTTGGTGATGAAATCCAAGTAGGTAGGCCTTGGAAAAACAAGTGTTTAAATGCGTTTTGAATGTTAAGTGGTTTGATAGTGTGTGCAAAAGAGTAAAATATTGTGACTAAAACGGTATTTTGAAAAACCATCTATTTAGACTATATGCGTTATTCTAAGCATGCAAACAGTTGACAAAGAAATGTGAATTAATTACTAGCAAGTAGATGTTAATTCCTTGATTAAGAATAGTACAAAGTCGGTTCAGGCGACATTGTATGCAAACAATACAAAACAGAGTTGACTGGGTCGTTGTTGTTCTACAGAAGCAAGGTTTTTAAGAACAAAGTCAAATAGGTCGACTATGTCTCTCAGACAGAAGACAGACTACAGAACTAAGTCGACCAGGTCGACCTAGTTAGCTGTAGGGCTGCAAATTTGAAGACTGCTAACTTGTGAAAAACAGAATTGAAAGAAATGCTGAAATGACATAGAGAGGAAAGAAAGTGACCTTGGTGGGCTTGAAGATGATTTAGATTGCAAATTTTATGCTATAATGCTTTAGTTGTTGCTTTCAAATTTTGCAAACTGGGTCGATTGGTTCGACAAAGTTTTGCCAAACCCTAAATGTTGAATAAGAATAAGGAACAGAGTCAACCTGTTTGACAATGTTCGTTGACCTGTATACTGGCAGAAAGAATTAGCAAACAAAGTCGCCCTGTTCGATAGTGTATGTTAATCCGGAACTGAAGAAGAGCACTATGTCGAACTGTTCGATCTAGTAACTTGTAGCTGATGAAGACCTGCACAAACCAAACAAAGTCATTTTTAAGTGACTGTGTTAAACCTGCGCACAAAAAGTTAAAACTATACTGATTGGTTCGATATAGTATTGCAAATATGAAAAAATATAATAAAATGATAAAAATGCTGGCATGAAAGAAAACCTGCAAGGGTTAGATTCACGTTGGGTTGACCAGAATGTAAGCAAAGGGAAATGCAACGGATCTATAAATCAATTCTAGATTAGAGAAGATAACTCCTACTTACACTTATGATTGTCGATACATTAAATATTCGGGGTCATGAGCAAGATGGATCCACTAGACCTAGCCAAGGGATCTCTTACCACAATAAATTCACTATGGAGGGTTCCAAAGCCTCTAGTCAAGCAAAAACTATGCAATAATCCTGACTAGGTCCGATGTTTTCATATTCACTAAACTAATAACAAGTAAAACAAACTTTGATCTAGTGCTCACCAAAGCTTGTGGCACAAAGTGGGAGTAATAAATATGAAAAGTAAATATACAAAGAAGACATATACTCATGTTAATGTATACGAAATCGTAATGCATGAGAGAGAAGTACAAAGGCATATCTATCTACTCTTAAAAAAGAGAAACAAAGTTTTGAATACTTACCTTTAAAGATGAACCCATCGAGCCTCAATCTCTCCCTTGGCCAAGGTGTTTCGCAAGAAGTTGTTGTGGTATGTAAGGTTGACAAGGATAAATCAATTCTAGGCTACAC
Source organism: Torreya grandis (assembly GCA_037957365.1). NCBI lineage: Eukaryota > Viridiplantae > Streptophyta > Pinopsida > Cupressales > Taxaceae > Torreya > Torreya grandis. The sequence continues at coordinate 2,097,789 of JARHVA010001589.1, forward strand.
AACCTATCAATGTCTCCAAAAGATTTCTCCACAAAACAAGATCCATATCTCCAAAGAAAGTATGAAACCCTAAGCTATGCTCCTCAAGTGGAATGGTGGATAAGCAGATACGTAATATATATCTCTTTTTCTTCTCTTCTCTTAGAAATGACGAAATGGATGTGTTTATATAGATGGATCTAACCTTAGTCCTTTTCGAAAGTTTAGGCCGACAAGGTTGATCCAATCGACATTGTATCGTTATTGATAAAAACAAATTAGGTCCTGGTCTGGCTAACCTAGACCGTAAATAAGTTTTATCAATTAGAGTACAAGGTTGATGAGGCCGACAGTGTAACATAAACCATCAAAAAGGATTTTAGGCTAGGGAAGGGCTAATGAAGGCGGAAAATGACTAGAGGAGGGTGCAAAATAGGAGGTAAAGCTTATGGAAATGTTTTTAGGAGATGGGTGTGTAGATAGCAAGTGGTAGTATATGGACAACAATCCTACGAAGCACCAATGGTCTGTCTACCCCTTTCTTGGTGCACCCCTTAAGGCATGCACTTAGAGAGATTGAGACTTGATGGATTCCTGCAAGATAAAAAATATTAGTAATTGATAAAGTTTGAAAATATTATGTGTACACACTGTCCACCTTTCTCTGTAGAGTGATTCATTAACCGCTGATGAATCATCATTGGTTGATAACTTCAGCCCGACCTCCATGGGTTTGAGTCTAGAATCTTGGAGACGCTGATCAAACAGAATGTACCTGTTGACAATTCTTCCACGGGACAGATTGTCTCTTGCCATTTGAAAAATTCACATCTCCATCGAAGGAAAGAAAGAATTCATTAAGAAGAATACATTGTTTTTCTTTGGTAAGGGCCTTTGCTACAACAAAAAAATTCAGAAGGAATGGTTCATCAAAAAGGCTTTTGCTAAGGACAGATCTTTGGAGAAGTGCTAAGGACATAAGTCCGAAGGAAATAACAAAGGAAAGAGCCTATAAAACAAAGGAAGTAATTCCTTCGGAGAATCCAAAAGTCCACCCAAAGAAGCAAGGAAAAGCCAAGGCCCTTCGTAAGTGTCATTTTCAAGAAACCCGAAGGGCAGGGTACCCTTCGGAAGGGTCATTTTCAACAATCCCGAAGGGCACTTACCCTTCGGGAAGGTACGGGAACAAATTTGAGACCTTTGCAAAAAACCCGGGTGCCCTACATTTTTTCTGAAAAGGGCACAGACGAGGGACAGAAGCACTTGCAGAGGGCACTTGGTCGGTGACAGGGCCATTGCAATTTTTCTGAAGGGCACAGAGGGAGAGCCATGAGCCCTTGCAGAGGGCACTTGGTCGGTGCCTGGACCTCTGTGCATTTTTCGAAGGGCAATTTTTTCGAAAGCAGTCAAAGACAAAAGACGAAGGATTAATTCCTTCGGACAAATAGTCCAAAGGAATTCGGAGCAGTCCAAACAAAAAGTCTACAGAGCAAACATCAAAGGCAGAGAACAAAGCAAATCTTTGGGCTTTTTGTCCGAAGGAATTCCTTCGGACAAAAGTCTGAAGAAATTCGGAGAGGCCCCTGCAAAAAAGCCCGATAGACCATAAGCCCGGGCAAAGGAAAAGAAAAGACGTATATCCTTCGGGAAAAAGGTCCGAAGGAATTCCTTCGGACTTTTTGTCCGAAGGAATACTTTGGAAAATAAAACAAAGACAAGGACAATTCAAGTGGACAATTTGTTCGACGGAAATCGTTCACAGGGAAAGTCCAAACACAGAAGAGTCCGTTGGAACAAATTCAGGATAATTGGCAAACATAAAGGCTGAAGGAAAGGTGGGAGCCATAAGTCCGAAGGATCATTCGGAAAAGTTGCCACAGGAAAGTCCGAAGACAGGCCTGAGGAAATAAACCCAAGGCAAATGCAGGGTGAAACAAAAGATCCCAAGGAGATGAGACCAAAAGCATAAATTCCGAAATAAATCTAGATAGAAAAGTCCACAGCCAGAAATCCGAAAGAATTAAGCCAAGGAGAAAACAAGAAATCCGAAAGAAATGGAGGTTGACTGTGCAAGAAAGGATAGAAAATAGATAATCCGACGGAGAGTTGAAAACAGAATATCCGAGGAAATATAGACCAAATATAGACAAAATACATAATCCCGCCAGAAATAGACACGAACAGGTAGACCAGAATAGGACAAAATACATGCAAGCAAGGGCTATTTTCGATCAACCGGTCAAAGCTTCAGTCGACTGGTTGTTGAAGTCTTGCTCATCTCCGGATCAACTCATGCATCCGAAGGTCCAATTTAGCTTCAATCGGAGTTCCAAATTCGAACGTCGAGTTGACTGTTCTCGATTTAGAGTTGACTAATTGTTAAACGCCACATCTACCAATTGTTTCCCATGCGAAGGAGAATAATCTCTTCGTCCAACTCAGCTTATCAAGCGTCCAACTCAGCGTTTCAAACGTTCCAATTTGGCATGAAGCAGCTCACGTAGAGTTCTAAAATTGACATTGGCGTGGATTTTTATGCAAAAAGAGATGGGCGGTTCAAAACAAAGACAAGTTCACTTCCTCAAGCGCAAGAAGCTTCATGCAAAGACAAAAAAGAAAACATATTTTATTGAAAGGCCAAGTCAGCCTTGAGTTAACCCAAGTAAATCTTTCTCTTCAATTTTTCAACGCCAATCTTTGTCTTTTGTAATTCTCTATACAATGGATTTTAGCTTTGATTAAAAATTATCCATCCCTCTCTTGGTTAGACCAGACTCTGCCATTGGTGAGTTGTGTAACTTTTTCGATCAATAGAAGGATTGTACTTTCAGATTTCAAGTGCTGGCATAGTGTATATTTCTTCAGCAATTTGCATAAGTGGTAGATTTCTCTCCCTTCCCAAATTCTGATTCATACCTAGTTGCTAGATTATCCTTATGTAGGTCATGTTTAGTGTTCTTTATGTCTTTTGTTGAAGCTGTAAGTGGATGTTAGGTGGCTGCAAAGTGTCTTCTATCAGACCTCTCTCCATCGTTTTCCCTCATGTTTTGGTCATTGGATCGAACCTCTTCATGAAATATTTATGCATAAGTGATTGATTGAAATTGAAGGTCTTCCTTTTCCCTTGTTTGTTCAGTGTTCAAGGTTCCAAGTAGAGTGGGTCAATCTTCTGGTGTATCACCTTTTTTAGGTAGGATTTCCCCTTAAAATTTCCTTCTCCCTTTTCCATGGTAGTCCGCAGCATAGAGTAGAGATCCTCATTGATACATCATACAGGAACTAGCCTTCTCTGGAGGTTCTTCTCACCATTGAGGCACCCACCCTCGTGAGAAGATCCCATTGTTTTAGCCAGATAGAGGACTGGCCATTTCATGCACGTCTTCGATTCAGGACGCAGCTCTAGGTTGACAACAATACCATGCTTGTATACCCTGCTTAAGTCCACATAGGGACTTAATCATTCTGCAAACTGGATGATCACTATTAGGTACCCGAAATCCTTTAGGTTACACCATGTAGACCTCCTCGTCCAAATATCCATTCAAGAAACAAAATTGAACTGCTATGGAGAGAAGCAACCAAAGTGTGGCCATCTTCGTAGGAGTAAAAACCAACTCTGCAATAGGAGGAAAAACCATCTCCTCATCTATTCCCTCCTGTTTGGAAAATCCTTTCGCAACAAGATGAGCCTCGTACTTGTTTAAAGTACCATCAACTTTGCTTTTGACTTGGTCCACCCATTCGAATCCAATGAATTGGCCTTTGATTGAGAAATTTCATCCTCCCGCACAACTAGTGCATTTGATTGAGGAATTGCATCCGCTTGCACGTCGTTGTAGTGGATATACCCTTCACAACTAGTACATGCAAGTTGATTGGAGCAAGGTCAACAAGTCTATGAGAAATTTTATCCTCCAACACATCTTGTATGGTGGAGTCTCCCTCTACACGTGCATTTAAGTTGATTGTGGCAAGGTCAACAAGCCTATACAAGCCACCTTGCCCAATACTTACTCTGTCCTATTTTATGTCAGACACAATACACTGCCTTTCAAAAAAATTTACAACATTGTTGGGATTTTTTATTAATTGACTAATAGATGAGATTTTTATTTATGCTAGGAACATACTTAACATTCCTTACTATGATTTTAGCATTATTTAATATTATGCTTATAAGTTATATCTCTTATCGCCTCTATTGCAAGTGACTCCCCATCAACTATTAAAATTGAATCAAAAATATTTGTGTTTATAATAATGTGACATCCTAGTTCTTTCAATATATAAAATGTTTGGATGCACCAAAATCAGCGAACTAGCAATTGGTAGCACTATTGTTCGAGTATGATGCTACAAGGGCATACTCTTCTTCAAAATCTCGTTCTTCAACTACTGCAACATTTGCCGCTTGACTACTTTGTTGGGAAAGTGCATACTGTCACTTATGGCAATCCTTTTTAACATGCCCAACCTTATGATAGTAAAAACACTTACCCTGGAACTTGGAGTATGAATCAACAAGGATAAGTTTCCACTTCTTTGATTTAGTAGCAAATACACTCTTTGTTTGTTCAACATTGGATTCATTCGCTTGTGTCTATTTGTGTTCCTTTTGCAACAAATAGGAATTTCCCTGATCAAATGTTAAGGTCTAGCTTTCTGCCATCAAGTGTAAAGCCTCCACGAAAGATTCATTGAGGGTGTCAAGTTGTTCAGAACAAGAGACATCGGGGCGTCATCATCTACCTTTTTGTTAATGGTAGGGAGCGGATCTCAGAGATCTTTCATTCAAAGATGTTTTGACAGAGTTTCATCCTCAATCATCTGTGGCAAATAACAAATTCTTCATATACAAGACGTCAATTTTATCCAAAGTTTGATACTTATTTTTCAGACTGGTTTGAAACATATTTACCTTAGTGGCATTTCGGACCTCAAGAATCATATCATTAGATACATACAATTTCAACAATAGCAAGGCCTCCTTATAATGCTTGTCATAATCAACACAATTTGTAGCAGGGCTTGCTTTAGTGCCAAGAATGATTTTCTCACAATCACAATATTCCACAATTGTTAAAATATTGACTGTAGACATTGTAAATATGGCCAATCAATTTCTACACTTCAAGGAAAACCAAGTTTTGAATATTGGCCATTGATCACACAATATTTTGATCTGACCTCGAAAACAATGCAAAAGTAAATGCAAAGTTTGCTTAAAAACAATGATTTAAGTTTAACAAATTTGTGCCCTAGCATGTTTTGGGCTGTCCATGAAAATGCTTTTAAAAAATTAGGAAATAGTGATTACCAATGTCTAAAAATAGCGAAATTTTCTTGTCTCGTTTGTTGCACACAGAGCATCCTTCTGATTTGGTATCCTCATGCAACCACCTTCAGTCATGATTTTAACTGTGCTCGATTGTGTTTGGATATTCCTCATCGAACCTTCATGTACTATTCACGATCCTTCACATTTTCGTCTGAAAATCTTGTGAAAGTTTAAAAACCTCTGCAAATTCGTGCCTTAGTGATCGCTCCCCTGATCATGTTATTTCTTCACTGCCCTATCATCAATATGATTTGCAAATAGTTGTGAAAGTTTGTCTTCTACCATGCCTTGATGTTTTTAGAACCTCACGTGACTGTAAGTTATTTTTTTCTCTTGGACTGTGGTCTGCTCACATCTCCATGCCCTAGATCGTGATTCATGATTTGAAGGTCTGGCGATTCATGAATACAATTTACTATCCTCGTGCAAAATGTCTGGGAGAAGCACGACTATCCTCCTTCTGGAAATCACAACTCTATCCCATTGATCCGGTCTTTTTCACGTTCTACCTTCATCGTATTCTTTTTGGTTTGCGTTGATCTCCTTTGCACTGTCTTTTGCCTGTGGAAATTAGACACTTTTGCCTATTGGTCTGTAAAACCGCCTTTATTTTGATTAAAAAAATCACGAATCCTTCCTCTACACCTTGTTTGCAAATCGCAACTTTTGCAGTTTGGGCTTTGCTGTGTGTGCCTTAACATCATGTAAATTGCATTGAATAGCTCGTCCTTGCTCACGAAATCGTTATGCTTTAACTTGCGGGTCTTCAAATGCCACGAATCTGATCTACAAAACGTCATAAACCTAGGTCTTCACCTTTGTAAATGCCTTTACTGCAAATTATGAACTGACTCTTAAAGTTGAGTTTGAACCTCTTCTCTCTTGCTTTGTTCATACCCTTCTCCTAGGGCTTCCTTAATCAACTTTCTATGTTCGTCCCTGACCAGGGCTTTCCCAAATGATTGGCTTTGTTACCAATGTTAGCAAATATAAACACTGAAAGAATGAAGATAAATGGAAAGCATACGACACACACGTGTGTGTTCGTCTTTTTTAAGCATAAAAAAAGTTACATCCATTGGGAAGGTTGATAACCGACCATTAGTTAATGTTTAACTAATAGCTAATTAATAACTATAATAGTTGGATTAACTTTGATTCCCTCTTTACTAATTATGTGTCCCATGCACACAATTTCACTCTTTTCATAATGAATAATCACATTTTGATTCTTCTGCGAATAGACTTAAGTTGCAAAAGCTGTAAAACAATTTTCAAGTGCTCCAAATGATCCTCTTTGGTCTTGCTATAATTAAGAACATTATTAAAGAGAACCAGAATAAACTTCCTCAAATAGGGCTTGAAAATTGATTTATTGTAATTTGAAATGTGGCTAGAGCATTGACTATTCCAAAGGAATAACTTGGAATCCATTTTAGCAACATTGTGTTTAAATGCTGTTGTATCGGTCATGTTTCCTACACTTATCTAATGACAACCAAATTGTAAATAAGTGCCTGAAAATACTATTGCATTGTACAATTCAGCAAATATTTCAGCTACTCTTAGAATGGGATTATTTGTTGTAGCGGTCCTCTTATTAAAATTTTGGTACGCAATGAAAATGCAAAATGAACCATCCTTCCTTCCCAGCACCATTGGAGATACAAAACGGCTCTTTCTAGGTAACATGGTTTTGTCTGTATGGTGACAAAACCATTGGGGCTGTTCTGTCTCTGAAAACTAGTGGTTCTATTTGTGACAGGGAGCTTTTACTTGTGATAGGGTGGTTTTGTTTGTGACAATGCAGGAAGTGGCGTTTGCGTTTGTTACATTGGTAGTGGTTTTGCCCGAGTCTGACAACAAGTCCAGTAACTTCCAAAAGATTGTCTCTTCCAGTTCTGAAGGTTGGGGGTGCTTTGTTGCACGAAAGGACACCTCCAACACTTGTTAAAAGAAGAAGACATACTCCACTGTAAGCATGAGAGTGTAGGAAGTGAGTAGAGATGAATTCAGTTGTTTATATGCTGAGGAAAGTGTGGTAACAGAGTTGAGAGAAGTGTTGCAGTAGTTGTTTGCTGTACTGACACTCCAATTGTGCTACTTGTAATTGCCCAAGTTGAAGGAAGGAGGGCAAGTGATCAATTGACAGTTCTAGCTGGTTTTCCCCCACACTAGGGTTTCTAGGTTGAAATCCCCTGTGCTTATGTGTTGGTTTCCATTTCCAATTTCCTGTTTTATTCATGTTTTCATTCCAGCAACTGTACACATTAATTCTAGTGCAAGTACATTCAACCTACTATGATTTGAAGTTCAAATCAAGCAGGAACATTAGTACAAGCTGTATATAATTTCCAGCAAGTAGGAACTTGAGAAATTACAGATCATCATCCTTGAGTAACTTTGGATACATGTAGGGAGGGACAGCGATTGGTTTGGACCTTAGTTCCAACTCAGTGATGTGTTTTTGCCTCCTATCCGAGTCAATGCTGGGATGGATATACAAAACGTTTGCATACTCATCAGTTAGTAACTGCAATGCATCTTATATTTTTGGGTTTTGCAATTTCACCTCGACATGCAGGTCATTCATAGAGTTGCATTGAAAGGTTTAACACAATTTTTCTCCTGCAAGATTATCTAGTTTGTGAGCTGAAGTCAGTTTATTTGTGCCTTCTTGCAGCCCTTTAGCTAAAATTAGTTGCTGTCATTTTTCAAACTGTATGTACAGATTATTAAGATTTGTTTGGAATTCACCCAATGTCTTCAACCATTGTATCCCCCTTACCACGTCAGCCCCTAATAGGGACACAAAATGAAAATCAGGACTCAATTCATGGCTGTCAGGCTGCTCTACTATTCTTCCTTTTGAATGTCTAATAGTAAAAGAAAGAGATGAATCAGATTTTTCATTACCTTTAATTCTCCTTTTACTATTGGATTAGTTTTGGAGTGTGATCCTGTTGCAAGGCACCTAACAACTTCTATGTATGGCTTTTCGTTCTGAATGGTAGTTGGCATCAAAGTGTTTAGATGTCCCCTAATATACTCTTTCAATGGATCAATGTAAATAGCAACCACATTTTCGGGGTTTGGGGGGGAGAAGGGGGAGGGGGCTCGGATATTTTCTACCAACAGGCTGGGTTGGCAGTTTTCCCTTGAATATACTGTGGTGCGGTGTTGTTTCATGTTCTTGGGGGCCAAGGAGGACTCTTCTTGTGTATAAACGTCAAACTTATAGTTGAAAGTAGTCACAAATTGCTATTCATTTAACCTATAGCGTGTATCGGGATATGTGTGGCTGGCTTGTGGCTAGAATAACCTTTAATTAAGTCATATGATCATTTCTATAGCTTCAAATTGACAGTAGGGTCGGCCTATGGAGTCTCCACAGTATAATTAGGGTATATATAGGAGGCTGGTTAGTATTTGATCATCTTATTCTGAATTATGTTTTTATTGTAAGGTTGTGGAGGTTGTCCCCTCAAAATGGTTGATTTATTAGGCACTACACTCACCAAAAGGTTTGCCAATGGAGAAAGAGGCTAGAGGGTGAGAAGCCCAAAGTGGAAATGCTTACGGTGGCTGTGTTAAATTAGGTCCCCTTGCCTTGTGATTTTACCAGAAAATCATGAAAAAAATGTTATATGGATAATGACTACTCATGGATGTCATTTGGGTAAATGACTTAAAACATACATGAGTATAAATCTCACAAAAAATAATATCTAATCAAAATTGCTCGTGGAAGCCTTCAACTTAACATTAAAATATACAATTGGTTTGTAATTGGGTTTATCTTGCATTGATGATAATTGTGAGACAAAGGTGATTTATTAGGCACTACACTCACCAAAAGCTTTTCCAACGGGGAAAGAGGCTAGAGGGTGACAAGTCCAAAGTGGTGAATTATATTCGCCATTCCTCCTCCCTATTAACAAACACTTACAGTAGTTGTGTGCTAAAGTGAGCTCCCTTGCCTTGTGATTATTATTGAAAATACATGAAAAAAAGTTATTTGGATAATGACTACTCGTGGAGGTCATTTGGGTAAATGACAAAACATTCACGAGTAAAAATCTTACAAAAAGTAAAATCTAATTAAAATTGCTCATGGAAGCCTTCAAGTTAACATTAAAATACATGATTGGGTTGTTATTGGGTTAATCTCAAATTGATAATAATTGTGAGACAAAGGCGATTTGTTAGGCATTGCACTCACCAAAAACTTTGCCAAGGCAAAAATAGGCTAGAGAGTGAGAATTTCAAAGTGGTGCATTATATTCGCCATTCCTCCCTCTACTAACAATGCTTACGGTGGCTACGTTAAAGTGAGTCCCCTTGCCTTGTGATTATTACCAAAATACATGAAAAAAATGTTATTTGGATACTGACTACTCATGGAGGTCATTTGGGTAAATGACTAAAAATATACATGAGTAAAAATCCCACAAAAAGTAATATCTAATTAAAATTGCTTGTGGAAGCCTTTAATTTAACACATTAAAGTATTCAACTCTTATTCCAATTATATTGTGATCTATTGTTGTGATTCTACTCTAGGAGATAATAATCTCAATACAAGTGGTATCAGAGCTTCGATTTGGGCCAAAGTATGGTCAAAACCCCAATCTTGAATAATTGCTTATATCTTGCAAATCGTTGCAATTCTTTCTACTATTTTCTACTGAAGTTGTAGAGTTATTCAAGGAAGCTTTATGTGATCATTTTTGAGTGAGTTATGGTGAGTTTAGGGTTTTTTCATAGTAGTGGTTGCAATTTTCAGAATTTTTCTACCTTCTCAACGTTTTTGGAAATCTTGCAAAAATCTAGAGGGGGTATGTTCTTTGAAGTTTTGGATTTGAGGCTGACCTAAGTATGAAACCGTTTGGTCAAAGTTTAGTCAAAGGTGAAAATAAAATTTTGCATTGTCAAGCCTCAACATGACAGGGTTGCAAACTATTGGCCGAGGCAAGAATTCATACACACTGGGGAAAACTTCTAACAAAGAGGAGACAAAATTGGAGTTCGGATTAGGTGGGACTTCTAATATGGTGTTTTCTTTGTTGTATGAGAAAGTGCGCGATCTAGATGATAGTATGCGCAACATACAGTCTAAAATGAAAAGAGATATGGTGAATATGCACAACATGTAGAACGAACTGAAGGGAGATATATCTAGCATCAATACACAATTGGCTACTCTCACAATTTCTGTCAATAAGTTGTTAGGCTTACAATCGATTCAAGGTGGATCTAAAGGACAACCCAGTCTTGATTCAAATTTTGTTCATCCTCATCCCATGGCTAGCACTAATTTTGGGCCTCAGAACTTGCTACTGAAAGTGGACAGGTGCAAGTTTAGTGGAAAGGATCCGCTCAATTAGATCGACCAAATGTAGATTTTTTTTCTACATTAGATCCCATTTGGGTAGAGGGTTATCATGGCATCCTTATATCTAGACCTTGATCAATTCATTTGGTATCAATGGTTGTGTGCTTAAAAGAAGGCGACTTTTAGTGTCACTTGGTTAGTTTTTACCTAGGAGTTGTAGATGCACTATAGTAGTAGTGTGACGGAGAATTACTTCAACCAATTAGCAAAGCTGCAATGAAAAGGGTTGGTCAAGGATTATATTCATTGATTTCAGAACCTATCCTTGCGAGTGGAGATGATTATAGATGAGAACTTTAACAACCTATTTCTTGGTAGTCTCAAGGACCATATTCAACATGAAGTACATATGTTTAATCCACTTAATGTATCTGATTCCATTATCATGGCGCGTAGGGCAGAGGAAAATTTTTTGGCCAACAAGAGGTAGTTATTCGCTAGCATCAAAGATCGTAGCACTCTGACACCATCATTCTCTTAGCCTACCAGGTTGAGACCTTGACAAATTGAAGAAAAAAGGGCTAAAGAGTTATGTTTTAATTGGATAGCAAATACAATTAAGGACATAAATTTGCCAAAAAGAAGTTCTACATTGAGGGTGCTAATGAAGAAGTAGCATTAGAGGTTGTTAATGAGTTAGAGGAGCTAGGAGATCTCCAACCAACCATCTCTTGCCATGCACTTTCAGGTATTAGCACCCCACAAATCCTCAAGGTAGTGGTTTTCATGAAAAAACAAAAGATGATAGTTTTGCTTAACTCGAGAATTACTCACAACTTCATCAACAGTAAGTTGGTTGTGTGCTTGAATTGTTTTGTATATCTAGCTCAAGGAGTTCAGGTCATGATTGTAGATGGGGTTCAATTAGCTGTTTAGGGAAATGCTATAGTATTGAACTCACCATTGGAGACTACTTATTAGATTGCCCTATGTTTGCCAATCCCATGGGTGGAGTAGACATTTTATTTGGAGCCCAATGGCTCACTACCTTGGGAACGATTGAGATGAGCTGCCAAGAGTTGTTCATGCGTTTCATTCAGAGGGCAGGCCATTCAAGCTGCGAGGGTTGCGTGCAAAGTCTCCACAGTTGGCGAGCATCTCATTAGATGCAAAAAATGCTTAACAAGGGTGCAAATGGATTTGTGGTACAATTGTTTTTATTAGAAGCACAACAGTCAAAGATGCCTACATTGCTAGATCTACAGGATGGGGATATACCAAAAGGATTAAGTCCCAAAAATGAGCAGATCATGCCATTCAATGAGTACCAGGGAGCCAACCACTCAAAATCAGACCTTGTAGGTACTCGTATGTGCATCAGAGTGAGATCAAGAAGTGGTGCATGAGATGTTGGAAGTATGTATTATTCGTCATAGTCAGAGTGCTTATTCCTCTCCAGTGGTGATGGTGCGTAAGAAAAATGACACTAGGTGCATGTGTTCGGATTGCAAAGAACTCAACATGTACACTATCAAAGATAAGTTTTCTATTTCGGTAATTGATGCTTTGCTAGATGAATTACATGGTGCTGTTTTTTTACAAAACTAGATCTTCGTTCAGGGTATTATCAAATTAGAATCAAAGATTAAGATATTCATAAGACAACATTTAGTACACATGAGGGCCACTATGAATTTTTGCTAATGCTTTTTGCCCTCACAAATGCACCATCTGCATTTTAGTGCTTGATGAATGCTTTCTTTAAGCCATTTATGCAGAAGTTTGTGTTAGTGTTCTTTAATGATATCTTAATCTACAACAAAACATGGGAGGAACACATGCATCACATGAGTCAGGGTTTGGAAACTCTTGAACATTAACAACTTTATGCCAAGCCTTCAAGTACACTTTGGAGTCAAGGAGATGGAATACTTGGGTAAAATTGTCTCTCATGAAGGTGTTAAAGTGGACCCTCACAAGATTAAGGCTATGCTAGATTGGGAGTACCTAGAACCCTCAAGAACCTACGAGGCTTCTTAGAGCCTACGGGCTACTATTGTAGATTTGTAAAAAATTACGGTAGCATAGCAACCCCACTTACAACTTTATTGAAGGACTCTTCCCATTGGAATGAGGTAGCCACCATGACATTTGAGAAACTAAAGGAGGCCATGTGCAACATTTTAGTTCTAGTCACTCTCGATTTTCTAAAACCTTCATTGTTGAATGTGATGCTTAGGGATATGGTATGGGCACTGTTCTCATGCAAGATGGATGACCCATCTCATGTAGAGTTGCCAAATCAAAGGGAAGAATCTGTTGAAGCCCATTTCTAAGAAGGAAATGATGGCTATCCTTCGTGTAGTCAAACAATGAAGACCATATCCAATGGTAAGACACTTCAAGGTGAAGACAAATCATGACAGTCTGAAATATTTCTTTGAACAACGGTTATCATTCGAAGAACAACAAAAATGGGTCATGAACATGTTGATATGACTTTGAGATCATCTACAAGAAAGGGAAGGAGAATATATTGGTTGATGCACTATCTAGGAGGGATGAGTCCACAAAGACATTGTTGTATGCCATGTCCATATTTCAGGAAGATTGGGTGGATGAGGCAAGATCAGAATGAAAGAACGACACAGATACACAATCTCATTCAAAAGCTCCAACAAGATCTAAGCATGTCAAACAAATTTGTGTGGAAGGGGTTGCTTAATGAAACAAGGATAGGTTGTACCTATGCAATGACTCAACCCTTAAATATAAGGTTCTTGTGGAGCTCCATGCTTCTCCAGTTGGTGTGCTCTGTCTATTTGAAGCCTTATCATAGAATCAAACAAGATTTCCTTTGAGAAGAGCCAAAAGGGGAAGTCAAAAAATTTGTGGCAGAATGCATGGTGTGTCAGCAAAACAAGGGTGAGACAATTAAGACGCCAGGTCTTATGCAACCTCTGTCTATTCCTAGCCAGAGGTGAGAGGAGGTTTCCATGGACTTCATTACATGATTGCTCAAATCTAAAGGGAAAAATGTCATCATGTTGCTCTTGGATAGACTCACCAAATATGCCCATTTTTTGTGCCTTGTCACATTCGTTTGTAGCAAGTACAATAGCAATTTTTTTTATGAATACAGTTCAAAAATTACATGGGAACCCAATGACCATAGTAAGTGATCATTATCCTATATTTACTAGTAATTTTTTGGATTGAGTAATTCTTATGTTTGGGCACTCAGCTGGCTTGTAGCTCGTCATATCATCCCCAATCTGATGGGAAATTGAGGTGGCCAACAAGTGTTTGGTGCATTGTCTCCGTTGTTTTGCTTCAGATAAATAGGAGAGATGGGTTGATTGGTTGCCACTAGAAGATTGGTGGTATAACACTTCTTTCCATATCTCATCCAAAATGTCTCCATTTTTGGCATTGTATGGGTACCATTCACTACCCATCATCTCATCTTTAAGGGTCCAACCAAAGGTTTGAGCAATTGATGAACACATTCACTACTAGTAGGAGGTACTCTCTAGTCAAAGAGAACTTAGCAATGGTGTATAAGCGCACACAGTAGCAAGCTGACCAACACCGCAGTAAAAGACATTTTGAAGTCGGAGATTGGGTTTTTGTGCAATTACAACCATATAAGCAAATGTCCTTGAAACAACAAAATAAAGATAACAAGATTTCACTTGAGTATTACGGCCTTTATCAAGTCTTGTAGAAGATTGATAGTGTGGCATACAAACTGGAGTTGCCTCAGTCATTGAGAATTCATCCGATCTACCATGTTTTCTGCTTGAAGGTCATTGGACAAAGAGTTTCCGCTCAAACAGATTTACCAGGGCTTGATGAAGAGGGCAAAATCATTTTGGAACTGTTATCACTCTAGAGTGCACCCTGCTTGAAGATGTGTAAAACACACCCTCACTCTCGCTGATACAATTGGAACTTCTCAGAGTGTGGGTGACTCTATATTGAGAAGAACCTGAAGAGAGGGTTGGTTCCCTTAAGATCTATCAATTATATCTGAATTATTGTGATTTTGGGTTGAAAAGAGGAAGGGAAACTTAAAAGAAATTCTAATTAAAAGGGGGTGATACCCCTGAATTGTTCAAATTCTTTGAAGTTACTGAAATCAATGCACACATATAATCAAATAAAATCTATAATTTTGTCCTTAAGCAAAAATGTTTCAGATGAAAGGTTGAAAACCTCTTCAAATGCCCTGCAAAAGGGTGAGATAGAGAAAAATAGGTGAGGAAGGGACCTGCAAAAGGAGATAAATCTCACTTATACGCTGATGCACAATCAAATACACACTATTATTTTTTCCAAAACTCGTATTTAAAACATAAATTCTTTTATTGATCACTGGTCCAACTTACAATTTCTTTCTTCCAACTTCAGGGATCCTTCTAAATGGCTTGATTAAGCCAATAAATAAGCTTTCCAAAATCTAAAATAGCCTTAAGTGGAGTTCTAAAAAAGGAAAGGGTTAGTCTTGGTTAACTAACTCAAGACTTAACACCTTTTACAATATTTAAAATATTCAATAAAATCTTTTCCTTTTAGAAAATTTGCATGCCTTTCCAAACTTTGGCGTAGAAGTATGGCGGTGGGGCCAAGTTTGAAAGGTTAATTTTTAAAATAAACAATACACTCCAAAAATCTTCAAACATGCATGAATCCAAGGTTGGCATAGAAGTGTGGATGGTGGGCCCATTGAAAGTCAAACTTCACCTTTGCATGGAAAACTACGCCAAATCTCTAAATAAAGAACTCCATTTGATTTGTTTGAAAGCTGAGTTGGAAGAAGAGATTATTCCCCGTTGCATGGAAAACAAGGAAGATGTGTAACAAGCTTGTCTAGTCAACTCCAACTCAAGATCAGTCAACCTCCAATGGTCTCCACATGCATGCAAAGCTATGCCACATCTTGGACGGGGAACTCCGCTTGAACTGCTTGAAACGTTGAATGCTTTGGATTGCATGAAAACCAAGGAGAAGCGTGATTTTCGTCAAACAGTCAATTGAAGCTTTGACCAATCCACTATAAATAGCCCTGGCTTGCATGGACAAGGATCTTGATGAGTGGGAGATATATTCATATTGAGTTCCTTGTTATTTCCCAGCCTTTTGCTCTCGATTTCTTGTTTCTGTGATTGCATTTCTTTGGCACTTATCTGTTTATGGCTTTTGGCTATGCGTTTATATATTTCTCTTGAACTTTTGTCTCTCGGACAAAATGTCCGAGACTTCTTTCTTATGCACTTTTCTTTGGTATATTCTAAGGCTTGTCTTGTGCTTCTGTTATTTCCCTTCGGGTCTTTTCCCGTAGGAATTGTTCATTTCCTTATTTATTCCTTCGGCTTTTCCTTGGTTGTTTTTCTGCGGACAAATTGTCCGCGGGAATTACCTCTCAACTCACCCTTCGGACTTTGCTTTTGTCTTCGGGATTTGCCAATTGTTTGCTTCAGACAAAAAGTCCGAAGGAAATGTTTCCTTTGGGCTTTTGTCTTAAGGACTTTCCGAAAGAAAGAGCCCTTCGGGCCTTCAGAAGTGACCCTTCGGAAGCATAAACCAACCCTTTGGAAGCTTGGAAAGTAACTTTCTCGAAGGGCACATACCCTTCGGGTTTTTTGAAAACATCCTTTGAAATCTTGAAGTGAACCTTCTTGAAGGGCAGATACCCTTTGGGATTCTTGCCAAGTGGCTTTTCCGAAAATGCCCTTCGGCAACTTGAAGATGCCCTTTGGGATTTTGTCCAAGTGACCCTTCGGAAGCATAAAAGGTACACTTGCCCTTGAAAAGTCCTTCAGGTTTTCTGTAAATGTATTTTCCCGAAGGGCACATACCCTTCAGGTTTTCTGTGAATGAACTTTCCTTTTGAAAAGGAAGCCCCTCGGAATTTTGAACTGGCCTTTCTTTTGGAAAAAATAAAAGTGTCCTTTTGGCCTTTTTTAATTGATCCTCCGGACTTTGTCTTTTGAACTTTCCCGAAGGGTATATACCCTTCGGAAATTTGTAAAAGGTCTTCGAAAAATTTGGAAAGTCCTTCGGACTTCTTGAATTTGTCCCTTGAAACCTCTGTTTTGAGCTTTCTCGAAGGGTACATACCCTTCGGGATTTTTGTAATGAACCTTCCCGAAGGGCACATACCCTTCGGGTTTTTGAACTGTACCTTTTCCCTTCGTCGAACTGTTCTTTGTAATTCTTTTGGACTTCTTGCAAAGTCCTTTGAAATCTCTTTTCCCTTGGACAAAAAGTCTGAGGAATTTGTTCCCACTGACAAAAAGTCCGAGGAAATTGTTCCCACTTTTAGTCCAAATTTTTTTTGAGAAAGAAAACACTTGATGTAAAGTCCGAAAAAACAAACCTGTACTCATACTTCTGATCCCTTGCTTTTATCTATAAGTGAATCTACAAACCTGTAGGTCTAGTCTTAAGGATAGGTCTCTTTTCAAAACATAACCACACCATCCATGTCTCCTGTATAGAATCACTTCACCACCATACTATTTAATCATTTGTGATTAAACCTTTCAAATTAGAACTCCATACAAAAAAGATTGATATATAGCTCTAAAAGGGACCTATAGAGTTATCTTTTTGGTGACTGACGTAGGTGCATATGATGAGTAACCCTATATAAGGCCTTTTGAACCTGAATATGCCTTTTTCCATGACACTCCTATCCACCTTACGAATTTATTCCTCCTACAGGTCTGTAGGTTAACTTTATAACTGTATATGACATTTTGAGTAGGAGATATGCTTTTTGAACTTGCTGTAGGTGTCTTGCCCTTGTACGGTCTGTTGCTTGTTAATGACCTCAAAGAAGGTTCAAAGGCAGATTTGATCTTCATTCTTCTTCATGGTTGCTTGATCAGTCCATTGGCAAACATGAACCATATGAGAAAACTCACTGCCACGTTAACCTTCATCTCCATGCTTGTCTTTCACCCCATAAATGGGTAGTTCATGTATTCTCCTCATGATCATAAGCACTTGTCACTAAATCTTGATAAAGACCTTTCTTATTTCAACATATCATCCTTGTGAACACACTTGATTGTGTAACATTGTTGTAGGTCCTCATCATGATTGTATTTGATACTTGATTGCCTACATATCCCTTTGTTCATGCCTTTAGACTATAAGTCACCAATTTGACCAGCTGTATAGGGGATTTGACCGTTCTGGAAAAAGTTTAGAATAGTAGGGGTTGTAATTTGGCCTTGACAGGCCAAATTACTAACAGGGACCTAAGGAAATACTTCAGATACGCACTAAGAGGTTGAGGACAAGGGTGATTATAGAGTATCTGATCAAGTGGAAAAATTTGGGCAATGAAGATGTGACATAGGAAGATGAAACATTCCTACAAAAGCATCCATTGATCGTCAACGTTGAGGACAATGTTGGTTTGAAGGGGAGGGGCATGCTACGCCCTTAACCTGTAGCATGTATTGGGATATGTGTTTTCAACTCGTGGCTAGCACAACCTTCAATTAAGTCATATGATTATTTCTATAGCTTCATATTGGTAGTGTAGTCAACCTAGGGAGTCTCCATATCATAAATAGGTATTTATAGGATGTATTGGTTAGTATTTGATCACCATATTGCAATTTTTTTTCTTAATGTAAGGTTGTGGAGGTTGTCCCTCGAAGTGGTTCATCATATACTCGAGTATTTTGCTCTTATTTCAATCTTATTGTGATCATTTTTTGTGATTTTGCTCTAGGGGCATAGTAATTTCATTACACAAATTGGTCCCACATGGTTATTTTTTTCTTGTTGTCCTCTTCCTTGTCACCCTCTTCCCACCCCTATTTATTTATATGACACTAACCAAATGATGGCCCTTCAAGGTGCAAAGTGGGAAATTAAATTTGCTACAACCAATCAAAAGAGTAAATTCACTTCAAGATACAAAGCGGTAAATTGAGTAATTTGGTGCAGCCAGCTAAAAGAGTTAAAATGTAAAACATCATTTTCTAAATTTAAAAGAGTATGACCATTTTGGGGGTATATGGAGCTCTTGTGTAGGTATCCAAATTTATAGTGCAAGGAGTCACATGGTGCATTTCTTAGAGGATATTGTGGTTTTAATAGTCATTTTTATTTGCATTTTTTGAAGTGTTTGCCCTAATTGCTCCTTAGAGATTGGTTTAATGGGTTGGACTTCCAAACCATTAGTCCCCTTGGTCCTAGTGTTGGAAGCCGAGGTGCAAGTTGGTAGGGACCATATGGGGGTGGGGGGGGGAACATAGGGACGGAAAATAGAGTAAACAATACACAACACATGGAAACAAGAGGAGGGCTTGTGGGAGCAACTATAAATGCTTGTAATGGAATGGACAGGATATTTTGATGCTAATAGCATGTTGGTCATGGAAATAGGCATTGCCACTACCAAATGTGATATGTCTCTCGAAATTTACAATATGGGGGGGAGAACATAAGGACGGAAAATAGAGTAAACAATACACAACACATGGAAACAAGAGGAGGGCCTGTGGGAGCAACTATAAATGCTTGTAATGGAATGGACATGATATTTTGATGCTAATAGCATGTTGGTCATGGAAATAGGCATTGCCACTACCAAATGTGATATGTCTCTCAGAATTTACAATAGAAATTAAGAAGTTGGTAGGGACCATAGCGGGGGGGAACATAAGGACGCAAAATAGAGTAAACAATACACAACACATGGAAACAAGAGGAGGGCTTGTGGGAGCAACTATAAATGCTTGTAATGGAATGGACATGATATTTTGATGCTAATAGCATGTTGGTCATGGAAATAGGCATTGCCACTACAAAATGTGATATGTCTCTCAGAATTTACAATAGAAATTAAGAAAAGGATGCACTTTAAGACAATATCGTGTGTAAAGAGATTGCCATAAATTCTATAAGTTTTACATTATTCGTTAGTATGGAATATAAATGTACAACGACGAGGATGTGTGTTGGAAGGACAAAGCCAAGCACAAGCAAAAGGAAAATAATAGAAGGCAAAAGCTAAAAGCTAAAAATTGATTGACATGAATATGCAAGAATAAATGTCATCGTTTCCTCCTTAGTGAGAGGAACTATTCCCAAACTTCTACATGAAATGCGAAAGTCTTTTTGCAAAAGTGGCTAATAAATAATCACTTGCCCTGTGTTGATAGAGAACCTTGGCTTGTATAGTTTAAGTTGCCTCACTTTGACAACATCATGGTTGCCAAGCTGAGTTGGAAGATCTAAGCGACGAGCGTTGGTATTGACTACTTCGAGAATAGTGGGCTCATATTTAATATGTTTCTACTTATGATGTTGTTGTGAAATATCTACTTCTCCAAACGAAACAAAACATGATCACAAACTTGCAAGGAAGGTACTCGATGATGGTCATGGAGGCGCCTCTAATTTGATGGAGAGGTGATTGAAATTGTCATTGTATTGCTGGGCCGAGTGTCCAAATGCATTTTGAAGATTGAGCCAACATGCCAATAACTTCTCTTTATACTTGAGGGTGTAAACATGGTTTGATAGAACTTTGGATATTTAGCTTGGCAAAAAGAGTATTGCAAGTATTGTTATATTCTTGGACAGAGTGATCATGACCTTGACATAGTTGTGCAAAATTAATAAATTGATCCTCATGATTGGCTGTAGGGTAGTAGGATTCTTTCGAGGCTTTAACAAAACCAAACTAGGTTTCTATAGGATTAGCATCATGCTTATGGACATTACAATAGCTTTCCCACCAGTTTTTCATAGGCTAGGAAACTTTCAAGAGAGATATAATCTATTTGACTTAGAGAAAGAGTTTACGACAAATTATGAATTCACTTGATTAAGCTAGTTATCTAAAGCGTCAACATCTATCTTTCCTTCAAAGATTGGAACATCCAACAAGTTTTTTTTTTTGCCTTATTCAATGTTTGGCCTCACAATGGTTTCTTGGTTGATGTAGATGGTTGCTTCAAAGAATATTGTATCTGCTACAAGAGTCATACAAAGCTATCAATTATCTCGGGCTCTTCCCATTCAAAATGTTCAGCCATATCATCTCTTTGTTGCTGCAAAGCATATTTTATCATCTTCTGGTACCATATTAGGTTTATCATCTCACTTGTCAGTATTTCTACCATTGGCTAGGGTCATGGGAAATGACAAGGAAGGTAAGAGGAAGGGTCACAGGTTTCAAGACCAAGCTTCATGTAACCAAACCTTGTATGTGGGGGCATACGACGACAAAGAGTTACTAGGGATGACGAGATGGGAGGTTCTTGCTCTTATGCCATTGATTTGAGGCGTAGGGATGACTTAGGGGACCACACCAAATGAGGGTTCAATGTGTTATGAGCAGAAATGATTTATATTGCTTCTTGTAAACAATAATCAAAGTACCATGACAAAGAGGATAAACAAACACACTAAACAAGGAAACTCACATACCAACATATTAGAACTGTAATAAATCATAAATCTGCAAGTTTTGTATAAAATCCAAGCTCAGATGTATGGCAACCAGAACTGGAAACTAATTCCAAATCTAGAGGCCTCTTCAATCAATAGCTATATTACTTTTTTATAAAAGTCTACAAGGATAAGAAAAGGCTAGATGGTTACAAGAAGAAAAATAGTTAGTATTTTTTCGGTTGATCTTACAATGTTTATTGTTTTCCAATTGTATATCTCCATGAATGTTCAAGTTTGAACTAGTACTGTCAGCACATGATAGTACCGCATAATGAGGATCAGATTATGCGGTTTCCATGATTCGTGGCTGAGAACATGATGAAGCCAATGGTGTATGGCAAATGGCAGTTAGTGAAACCATGTGATGGATCACCACAATCAAGCTCCTTGAGCCTCGTGGATCACTCTCTTAGTGCTCCATGCCACTCTTCCATGATTGTTTCTACTTGCAGTAATCTAAATTTTGATATGGTGCAGCCCTTACCTTTCAACTCTCTAGCCTTATCTTCGACATGTTCCTTTGGATATTGAATAAGTAAAGGGTTTGAGCTTCTTTCACACAAACCCAAGCCCCCCACATTCACTTCAATTCTTCCTTGTGCTCTTCTTTACATTGTTCCTTGTGCTCTTTTTATAGATCCTTGCTTGTGATCTTCTTCAAAATATTCCTTATGCTCTTCTTCAAAATCTTCCTTGTGCTCTTCTTCATATTCTTGATTTGGGAATTACGCAACCTTCTCCTTCTCAATCTTGATTGGTTCCTCATGTTGTGTAATACTCTGCAAGGTTACCTTCTTTTTCATATACTAAAACTTAATGAACTATTCTCAAGGCTCCTAACAAAGGATATCTAACAATAATATCTAAAGCATCCATATATGTGACATGAAACTGGAATGCAAAACATATTTGTCCATAGTGAGACTGAGATTGAATTCTTTGAAGACTTGAGCCTTCTCACCATATATGTGTCTCCAAGATATTCCTTGCTTGAACATGTAACTGCTTAGCCAAGTCAATGCAGATGTAGTTCTACCTGCTGCTAAGGGTTTATGGAGACAACCACCTCCTTTTGAACGCATCTATAGACCTGTAAGACTGCAGCTTCTTTGGTTGGAATCAAAATGCTTGGGCCTTTTTCATACTTTTTCTAATCTATGGGCGGGGTTTCCTCCTCTTCTTTATGAAACTCATGCCCTTCTTCCTTTTGCTTAGGAAGATTCTCATATTTTCATTTCTTTTCACATCTCTCATGTTGTGTTCAATGGATTTCCTTCCGTACAAAAAATATGTTGGCAGTTGATCTGGAAATATTCTTAAAGCTACAAAAAAGGCTTTCGATTTGCTTGCTTGTATTTTGAGTTATGTTGATTTACCCCTTATTTTCTAGGATTGTGATTGCAAAATTAATAGTACGGCAGTTTCCAAACGTCAACTTCCAAAGGTCGTATCTCCTTTGATGCTTCTCAGATTTGTTTTCATGACTGCTTTTCAAAAATGGCACAAAATCATACTAGAGCGACTCTAATTGGGTGCCTCAACGGACAGAAAGTTGTGTTGCAAGATGAGGGGTGTTTCTCCAAAATTACAGCAACTGATGCTTGATCTGTAGCAAACTGGTCCTACTTGCGCAGATTGCCGATCTAATACCACATTTAAGGAACCAAGCATCCAATAATAGAATATGCCAAAAAAATTGAAAACACGCATAGAAGATCTGATGGAGGGTCTTGGTCAACCATGTATTTAGTATACTCAAGAGAATACCCGTAAGGTAGGGCTACACCATAGAACAATCCTTAATGAAGGATAAAATCTAGAATCAATCAATGTGATTGTTGAACCAACTACGCTATTCAATATCTCATTTGATGCCTATGAAATGATATAAGTCCCCTATATATAATTCTAAACTGATAGGACAAACCTCTTAATCAAGACGAAAAAACTTACCTTTTTGAGAGGTAGAGAAGCTAGTTACAATTCACAACACCTCCCATCTTTAGCATCAAATCACACTCAAGTATTTGAGGCAACCATCCACATTGTGAGATCTTAATCCTTAGAAGGCAGATAGGTAGACAAGGAGTGTTCAGGGATTTAGTTTGTATTGCGTAGGGTGCCACTGACCATCTTTGATGAGACAAAGATTTTGACAATGGTGATGTGACCAATGAGTTTGACACAAATGCATTGTTACAGTGCGTGGAAGTTTAAAATAGAGAATGGGCTATATACAAACCTGACTTGGTGCTTGCTTTATGCTTTTTTTACTTGCAGGATAGTCGGATGTTTATCATTGATACTATGTTATATAATGTCATAGGATGCATGGGCATTGGAGCATACAGATGTATAATTGCTGCCATCATTGTGTTTATTTTGTGATTAGTCATTAAATTGTTTCATTCTTATTATCATCTCTCCACATCCCCAGAACTTGGGATAACATAGCGAAATGCTTAAGACTACCATGGTAATTTTTAATCATGAAATTCAATCCTAACAAACACCATCTCTAGTTCCGCACTGCATGAGATTCCGAAGTTTTTTTCTTAATATGTTTGCTGCCCTTTGTTAGGAACCCCAAAGTCATCAAACTCCCCTTGAATTTTGGAAGGGGTTGGGTCTCCCCAAACATCTTCCCAAAGTCACGTAACATCTCCTAAATTGTAAAAGAGGGTTTGGTTTTACCACATCTTCCATATAGTTGCACTCATCCCCTCCACACCCCAAAATCCTGTGTAACACAAAGAAACACTTACTACCATGGTTTGTTTTACCTTGATATGTATGCCTAGCAAATACTGTCTTTTATTCTTCTCTGCATGAAATATATCTAACATCTCCCTTTTATCTTTTAGGTTTCCAAAGCCAAGGGCCTTTTTTTAATTATATTTAAATCTCCCATATATCCTAACCAAATGCATCAAATTCCATTTTGGATGTTTTGACAGTCTTGAGTTGCCAAAATGCTAGTTGTCGTAGCTTCCTTTAAGGCTGCATAAGCCCTAGTTATCTCCTTATTCCATTTTTCTATGCTGGCTAAAGTGCCCACAACGTTGAGAAATTCAATTCGTCTAATGCCTGGGTGTCCAGCATATCTATTTTAGGCTGGTGACTCAGATTTTGATCTGAATATAATGAGCAATTTGGTGGAGAACACACTGAATGACTAAATCTAATGTGTTAATAACAGAAAAAAATTGAAGTAGATAATATAGAAAGATAAGAGGAAAAGCATTGCAATGTAAGCAACAAGCTTTTATTAAAATGAGAGAGCTGTGTACAATGGTATCAATCTCTGCAAAAATGTCTTGTTATGAAGCTACTTTGCTCCCTTTCGGGTGAAGCCCCTCAAAATATATATATATATATATATATATATATATATATATATATGTATGTATGTAAACCAATTACATTAAGAAATGAAGAGACTCAATGGGGAAGACGAAGTGTCACTCCTTGGGAATCTGAGAAGTCATCAATCATGGATGGATAAGGACAAACTTGGTTGGTGGATATGAATGAACAGATTTTCCTGAATATGAGTCAGATATGTATGTTGTTATTTTTGGGCTTTTTGGAGTGGATTTTGTGGCTCAAACTTTGCCAAACACGGTTCATACCTGTTGTCAACCTGGAGTTGCACCCTGAATCGAAGACGTGCTGAAATGGCCAATCCTCTCTCCAGTTGGAAAGGGGAGAAAAAAACTTGAAAGGGAAATCCTACCTAATGACGGAGATACACCAAAATGTTGATCCACTCTACTTGGAACCTTAAACACTGAATCAAACAAGGGAAAAAGAAGACCTTTGATTTCAATTTATCACTATGCATAAATATTTCATGAGAAGGTTCGATCCAATGACCAAAACGTGAGGGAAAACGATGGAGAAAGGTTTGATACAAGACACTTTGCAGCCACCTAACATCCACTTACAGCTTCAGCAAAAGACATAGAACACTGAACATGACCTGCATAATATGATGAGCTAGAAACTAGGTACGAATCAGAATTTGGGAAGGGAGAGAAATCTATCACGTAAGCAAATTGCTGAATGAATGTACACTATGCCAGCATTTGAAATCTGAAAGTACAATCCTTCTATTGATTGAAGAGGTTACACAACTCACCAATGGCAAAGTCTGGTCTTACCAAGAGGGGATACAATTCAAGGCTGAAAAACCAACTTATATAGAAAAATATAAAACCAAGAGATTGGCGCTGAAAATAGAAGAAGAGGTCAACTCAGTCCAACTTGTGTTATTTCAGCGTTCAAATAAAATCTATTTTTGTCTTATGCCTTGCATGTAAAGCTCTTTGACGTGAAAAATGATGAGCGCCCATTTCATAATCCTTATTTAGAATAAAGATTAAATTCTTCAAGATTGATCAATGTGCATGGGTCTTGTATGATGCAATGCCAAAACTGAATTTATAACTCTACTTGAATTGCTGGAACGTTGAAAGATTTCAACAAGCTAAACAAAAGTGCATGCATGAAATTTTATGTTGGCATAGAAGGGATGAGGTGGACCCAAGTTTGACAAGTCAAACTCTTGCATGGAAAGCCATGCCACATCTTGGACTAAGAACTCCGCTTGAAGTTGAGTTGGAAGTGCCTGAAAGGCTCGGATTGCATGAAAACTAAGGAGAAGAGCATGGCTTATCAACTAGTCAACCTAAGTACGAGGTTTAGTCAACTCCAACTTACTCCCTTTTGTATGAAAAGCTCTTGAAGATTGAGAAGCATGCATGAAATCTTACGTCAACTCCTTGGACAACCATCGATCTTTTGCTCTCGTGCATGTATTCCTTCGGCTAGTTCTGTGGAATTTCTTTTGGCTTTTTGTTTTGTCCTTGTTCATTTCCACAGGCTTATTTGCCGTTCATTAACAAGGAAACGAATTCCTTCGGACAAAAAGTCCGAAGGAATAAGTAAAGTCGACAAAAGCCACAGGGTATGAACAGGGATGGTTCAAGGAAAAGCTCCGAAAGAAAGGAACAGACAGAATTCCTTCGGACAAAAAGTCTGAAGGAATTCGTCTCCTTTGGCTATCTTTTCATGCCCTTTGGGAACTTTTGAAGGGTCCACTGTTTATGTCTTTGCCCTCCGCAAGGGCTTCTGTCTCTCCTCTGTGCCCTTTGAAACTTTTGAAGGGTCCTGCCACCGACCAAGTGCCCTCCACAAGGGCTTCTGTCTCTCCTCTATGCCCTTCGGAAAATTGGAAAGGTCCACTTCACCGACCAAGTGCCCTCCGCAAGGGTAGGTGTCCTTCAAAACTGGCTTTTCGGAAGAATTGAAGGGCACCCGGGCTTTTTGTAAGTCACCCGGGCTTTTTGGAAGGCACTCGGGCTTTTTGTAAGTCACCCGGGTTTTTTGTAACCGTCCTTATTCCTTCGGACTTTTGTCTTGTCTTCTCAACTGTGCTCTTCCTCTTTTCTTTCGGACAAAAAACCTGAAGAAAAAAGCCTTGAACGACTGCCACTTAGTCATTTTTTCGGACTTTTTGTCGGTCCTTTGAGAGATCTTTCTCTCGGACAAAATGTCCAAAGAAATAGTCCACCTCTTATACCCGAAAATTCCTTGGGAAGACAAAACAAATGAACTTACAGCTTGAATATCTTGGCTGTATTTGCACGTTTGGCTGTAATCAAACAAGCTCCTTGGAAACCTCTGCATGACTAAACTTCACCTGGCTGTAGATGGTCACTTGGGTGGCTGTAAATGCTCATTTGAGGATCCCTAAACTGATTCACAAGACCAACTTGGCAACGTAGCAAAGTTCCACAGTGTAGGGGTGACAATTTTGCCCTGTGGGGGAAAAAATGTAAACAATACCCACATTCCAGGCTTTCCAATGCCTTTTGAACTAGGTCATTTTGAGCTACGGTCACAAAGTTATGACCCAGACAAGCTAGCTGTCTCGATTGTACTCAGTGTTGGTCTTCTTTAGAGTGCCATGTACCTGTTGCTAGATATGTTAAATCCTTTCAATACGTTTTCCTGCTTTGTCTGAAGTCTTCTGCTTATGGGGAGAGTCTTCTATAGAGGCCAAAGGCAGGGCTACTTCGATTGGGGCCAATGGGTGGAACATGAGACACTTATGAAAGGAGCTGAGTCCGGTCACGCTGAGGAGGGCTTGAGTAGTGTTGTGCTGAATTTATGGCAGACTGTCGTCCCGTATGCATGGATGTTTTGAATTGTACACGCTGAGAGGTTTATAATCATGCATTTGGCTACCATCTTTTCATTGATGGAGGGTGATTGACTTGGTGAGTTTTGTATGCATCTTTGACCACATAGTGGACTTAAAACTTATTTGTCTTTGTTTGATATGATGCTCTATGGCAACTCAAAGTGAACCTGCATGTGTTCGAAGAAGATCTTGCCGTGCCTTGTGCTGAGATGCCCTTCATGCAAGATGTCAGAATCACCATCTTGGAGAACTTGCCAATCACCACATAGACACATTCATGACCATGCTTTGTTGTGATATGAATTCCATTGAGACTGACCCCCAAGGTTTGTCTGGTATTGGCTTTGTGGCATGTTGCAGGCAAAACATGTCATGCCAACAACTAACAAACAATCATTTTGAGCTTCACTGAGATATCACAACAATGAGGTGATGTTTTGAGATTGTTGACATGGTTCAGGAGAGGTTCCTTTCGCCTCCTCTTATGTGTACTTGACGGGCCTACTTCACATTATTCTCCAGGATTCTTTAGCCAAGCAAGTGTGGCTTGAGGGTGTATGTGTTTGCTTAAGCCATCATGAGTTTCTGTAAGGCATATTTTTCTTGTATTGAGGATAGCCACTTCAAAATAATGAGCAGATGAAGACCAAAGCTAGACTGAGGCTAGAAACCATTGTTATGACACATTCAGATCAACACTTGTGCCATAAGAAGAACCAAACTGCATCATTGTTGGCCAGTACAATGTGACCAATACAAGACATGATGATGTCCAAAGGAGAAGGTCGTAGGGTAAGGGGGCCAGGACAGACAATCCTAGGATGAAGCAAGGTACTTTCCCTAGAACCTCTCTTAACACCCAAGGCCAACAAATTGCCAGAGGTAGATAGAAAACCAAAGACATGCCCACGCCTTTGTGCCCATAGCTATTGATAATGTGCAGAGCAAATGTATGGTGGTCATCTTTAAATACTGTAAGAATTACAAAGATGATGGAAAAGCCATGAATAAAGCGAAAAAACTAAAAGGATGAATTGCAAATTTGGAAAAAACCTAAAATCATCAGAAATTCAAAAAAAGCAAAAATATTTTTAGCGAAAGAAGCTAAAATTAAGATGTGTGATCAGGTAGTTAAAAAGTACAAAAAACTAATAAAAGAGTAGTAATTATGGCAGTAAAGATATTATAGGTGTTGAACACCATAGTAATGGTTCATAAGAAAAGACTATAATTAGAAGTGTATTTAAAAATAACAATAGCCCAATTAGCAAAGAAAGTAAGGGAGTCCAAAAATACACTACCAACAATTTTGATGTCCACATAGATGTCACGAGTATGGAAGATTGTGAAAGCGAAGAAGCAGAAGAGAAAGATTACAGTGGAAGCTTGCATATTTTCACAGATTTTTAGTGTGAAAGAGACAGATTTGTGATTAATTACAAACATGAAAAGGGTTTTACCCTTGCACAGAGGTTACATTGAAAAACCAAGAAGAAGAAGTTGCTACTGTACAGTGATTGGTTACAGATAGCACATAATAGTCAAGAGGAAAGTGATAATGAAGAGTGAAGACAAAATTTTGGGATAAACATTGAAGTAATTTGTGGGGTGCAAAGCAGAAGCAAAAGGCACGACATGAGGGTTTGTGCAAAGAGTTTTTCAGATAACTGTTGGATGAAATACCTAGAAAATTCCAAGTAGTTGCAGAAGTCGGAGGTACCAACTGAATATCAGTACACAGGTGAACTACTGTTTTTGTAGAGAACAAAACTGTTAAAAAGAGGCTCGTTGCACGATGCATTCAGAGGCAAAATTCTAGCGTACTAGAAAGAGGACATTGTTGTGAAATCTAATGGTTGGTATTTTTTAGATATGGGCACTGACAACAAAGAAAAAATATAGGACTTCAATTCATAAAGGCCAAATAGCCGTGAGTGGATCAATCTAGGGAGCAAGAGCTCCGAGTAATGGAATTGTGATCTGTGACTCCTTGGAGGAATTGAAGATGCAGAGTACTCCACCACATGCAAGCTCATAACTGCGATGTAAGAAAACAAGAGCAAAAAGTCAAATAAGAAAAAGGTTAAAGTGAAGATGGATTCCAAGAAAATGATATTCTACTTCAGATCCATGCATAGTTCAGCATGCCTATGTTTTAACTGAACTTTGAGGCCTTAATGTACTCTCCAATGGCTGCTCCTATCTTTCTTAAAGATGTTTCTTGCCAATATTCTCTTGGGAGAAGCGGGAGCCTAACTTATAAAAGGATTGTGCTTGGAAGATCTTCTGTTGGGTTGAATGGTAACTAGTGTTTCATGAAATGCCTATGTTTTTTCATAATCCATATTATCTTCCTGGAAAGTAATTGTCTCATTTTATTTTAGAGGAGAAAAGGACTATGAAGTAACCTTTGGGAATCATTAAGGTATCCACTGATCTTGTTGGTTTCCAGTTCCCCTGAACCCATAGCTTGAGGGTTTTTGGCCCTGAGTAAGCTCCCATAAATCTGCAGACCAGTGCCTTCTCCTTGAGAAGCCAAAGTTTGTATACATTTCATCCACGGAAATGGAGACTCTCGGGGTTGTTTCAAATCTAAGTTAGCAACCTTTTTTATTTGGTAAGAAAGTTAGGCTTTGAGATTGTCATGTGAGCGTGATACTGAAGAAGTGTTGTAGCTCCTCCTTGCAGATGTGGGTGGGTTCATTGGAGACTGCTGATCTGAAAATTTGATTTGGATGCTAGGGAAGAGAATTACGAGAGGAGGGCATGGACTCCCCCTGGAAGCTGTATTTGTCGCCAATCAACCCTTGGCTGGTTGTAGGACAAAAGAGTTGGTTGTAATGGATGATAAAACCTGGTTTGAAGTTGGATAGAGCATAGAGCTTACAGGTTGAATTTAGGTTATGTTTAAATCCTTGAAATTTATGTTTCCCAAGGGTAACAAAAGATCAAGTCTTAAAGAAACATATTTTATGTTTGAAATTTCCAGATGCTGGGATCACAAATTACTGCAATCATAAAAATGAGGAGGGATGGCTCTGTGTAATCTGAAAATGAGGGCAAATAGATGTGAGAAAATTTCAGATTAGGTTGCTTATGCAACAAACTACCACCTATCACTTGAAAATCGACTGAGAAAATAGCTCATTAGACTTGTCAGCACACTCTAATAATTCTTCAGATTGAATATGAACTTGAACTTGATTAAGCATGATAATGAGAGTTGATAGAACCAGAATTAAAGAAACTTGCAAGTTTGCTGATGAAACCACAATCGTTGTTTGCATTTTAAACCTCTAAAATCTGACAAGAAAATAAAACTCAAAATACATTGGAGCAACACACTAGTAAAGCAAAGAGGCGACCCTTAATAGCTGAAAACATCATGGTTAAGATATGCAAACCTCAGGTGATACAACACTACATTGTGTTGAAGGTGATGCTGGATGGTTGTAGCTTGAGCATTGATAGCACACTTTGTTTGAAAAGAAGGGATGCAAAATTTTTCATCAACAATATGGAGTGAGAAAGCTTTCAGAAGGTGGCTGGCTCTTCTCGAACAACACATCCCCATGACTAATGACTTGTTGAAATTCCAAATCATATAATCAATATACCTTCGACTCACGATATATCCAACGAAATGCAGTTGTGGATCTTGGGCTCTAGCTACCTTTGCTTCTTATCAGGGATATGAGCCCATGCATCACAACCAAAATTATTGAAACGAGTAACAATAGGCGTTTGCGTCAATATTATTTAGGACTAATGTGGAATATAGGTTGGAGTACATGTAGGATTTAAAATTTAGGCTGTACCTTTTATGGAGTGGAGCTTATATCTAGCCATCTCCTTTATACCTTTCATAGGCTTTTACTGATTGCCTTTGCCTAGAAATGTAGGCCAAATTTAAGGAGTGGAGCTTATATCTAGTCATCTCTTCAATAGTTTGATTCTTTCACTCAACCTACGCATTTTGATGAAGCGTATACAATGTACATAATTGCGTGCTCACATTTAATGCCAAATTGCCCACAAAAGTTCTTAAAGTCATTTTACACATTCCATTCCATTATCAGTTTGGAGATAATAAATTGAACCTGCCACATTGTTTCTTTTTTTTACCAAGAGTACTTGGAGACTTTACGAGCTCCAATTCCTTCCTAGGCAGCCCTAGGCCAGCCCACCTTACCTCAATGGGGCTTGTGAGGTGAGTTTGTCGGGGATTGAACCTGAGTCTTCTTTGCTGCATTGATTTTCAACAAAGCTTCAAAATATTTATACTTATTGAGAAATTAGTATCTATACATTAGGAAATAAATCCAAAAGTGATTGGAAAAATTATCAAACAAAGCTAGCATAAACTTTAATATTGGAAGAGATGTTATGTCCATCAACACCACATGATAGCTATGCAAAACCTTCTAATGTTTCTACTTTCTAACTTCTCCACGTGATGCTTTCCAAGAGCCCAACCTTTGCTTACACCATGATTAGGAGATGTGGTGAGAAAATCATGGACCATGCCCAACTTGTCCATCTTCTGGAGATATTTATAGTTAAGATGACCAAACCTATCACGCCATAATTGATTGTAATCAACATGGGCAACATAATTGTTGTCAATCTGGAGCTGCATTTTGAATTGAAGACGTGCATGAAATGACCAATCCTCTATCCGGTTGAAACAATGGGATCTTCTCACGAGGGCGGGTACCTCAATGGTGAGAAGAACCTCCAGAGAAGACTGGTCCTTGTAAGATGTATCAATGAGGATCTCTACTCTGCACTGCGGACTACCATTGAAAAGGGAGAAGGAAACTTGAAAGGGAAATCCTACCTAATAACGGTGATACACCAAAACGTTGATCCACTCTACTTGGAACCTTGAACACTGAACAAACAAGGGAAAAAGAAGACCTTCGATTTCAATCGATCATTATGCATAAGTATTTCATGAGAAGGTTTGATCCAATGACCAAAACATGAGGGAAAATGATGGAGAGAGGTCTAATACAAGACACTTTGCAGCCACCTAACATCAACTTACAGCTTTAGCAAGACATAAAGAACACTTAACATGGCCTGCATAATACGATAAGCTAGCAACTAGATACGAATTAGAATTTGGGAAGGGAGATAAATCTACCACATATGCAAATTGCTGAATGAATATACACTATGCCAACACTTGAAATCTGAAAGTACAATCCTTCTATTGATTGAAGAGGTTACACAACTCACCAATGGCAAAGTCTGGTCTTGCCAAGAGAGGGATCAAAAAAATTTAAGGCTGAAAAACCATTAATATAGAGAATTACTAAAGCCAAAAGATTGGCGTTTGAAGAATAGAAGAGGAAGATCAACTTAGATTAACTGAAGACTGACTTTGCCTTTCAATAAAATATGTTTTTCCCTTGTCTTTGCATGAAGCTCCTTGGCGTTAGAGGAAGTGGACTTGTCTTTGCATATCGAAACGCCCACCTCTCTTTGCATGAAAATCCACGCCAATGTCAATTTTAGCTTCTTCATGAGCTGCTAGAACGTTTGGAAGTATGAGATGACAATAGTATGCATGAAATTCAATGCCAATGTCAATTTTAGCTTGTTCATGAGCTGTTGGAATGTTTGGAAGTATGAGATGACAATAGTATGCATGAAATTCAACGCTAATGTCAATTTTAGAAATCTGACATGATCTGTTGGAAGCCGAGTTGGAACGTTTGAAAGGCCGAGTTGGAACGTTTGAAAATAAACTTGACTTCAACAACCAGTCAACTGCAATTAGCTTTTGCTTGCATGGAATTCCATGTTGACTCTGTCTTTTGTTTGTGCATGGGTTTCTCTCGGCCCATCTGTCCGTGATTTCTCTTGGCTAAATCTAGAATCTTCTTCTTGACCTCTGTCTGTATTTGCCTTTCCACGGACTTTCCCTTCTGCTTTATTTCCCTTTGATTTTCTCGGACTCTCCCTTCTGCTTTATTTCCCTTTGATTTTCTCGGACTTTCCCTTCCCTACCTTTGGACTTCGCTCTTCGGACAAAAAGTCCGAGATTTTATCCTTCCTGGGCCTTTCTTTTCCTTCGGCTTTGTTCTTACTTTTCCCGCGGGCTTTGTATCCTTCGAATTTCTGCGGTCTTTTTCTCGCGGGCTTTTTTCGAATTAATCCTTCGGACAAAAAGTCCGAAGGAATTCCTTCAGACTTTTTTTCGAAGGATATCCTTTGTTTTTTCTCTTTTGCCTTCGGATTTTTTTCCACAGGTTTTTCTTTGTCCCAAATTCCTTCGGACTTTTTGTCCAAAGGAATTCCTTCGGACAAAGAGTCCGAAGGAATTAGTCCTTTGTCTTTGTCTTTACGATCGTCAGAATGCCCTTCTAGAAAAAATGCAAAGGTCTTGTCATTGACCAAGTGCCCTCCGCAAGGGCTTGTGTCTTTCCTCTATGCCCTTTGGGAAAGTTGCAAAGGCCCTGTCACCGACCAAGTGCCCTCCGCAAGGGCTTGTGTCTCTCAGAAATGGCTTTTCGAAAAATTTGTAGGACACCCGGGCTTTTTGTAGGGCATCCGGGTTTTTTTGTAGGTGTCCTTATTCCTTCGGACCTTTGGATTTTCTGACTTCTCTCTCGGATTTCTTCGGACTTTTGTCCGCAGGAATTACTCCTTGGGCTTTATTCTTTGGCGGACTTTTTGGGAGGCTGCGGGTTTCTTTGTTTACAAATCCTCTGAAGTATTCCTTCAGACTTTTTGTCTGAAGGATATCTTCCTTCCTTTGTTTTTTCTTTACTCTTGGCTAATTTCCCGGACTTATTTCAAAACTCATTCCTTCGGATTTCCTGCAGAGAACTTTTTTCGAAGGATAACATACCTATCGGATTTCTTGAGTGTCCCTTCAAAATTTTGCAATGGTCCTTTAACTTTTCCGAAGCTATGTAAAATCAAGCCTTCTTTCTTCCCGAATGTATTCTTTCTTCCTTGGCTAGAGACGTGAACTTTCCGAATGGCAAGAGACAATCTGAACTGTGGAAGAATTGTCAACAATAACCATTAGAACTAGATGAAGAAAACTTGTTAAATTTGTAGGAATAAATGCCTTGGTCTATAAAAATACATGATATAATGGCAATTTTTTTGGTTAAAGTCTTTGTCAAATATTTGTTAGGCCAAAATCGAACTTTCTACCTTGTTTGAATAATCTAGTACAATGAAAGTAAATTTGCACTAAGACTAGGTACACAATAGACATCATTAACTTGTCCATTTTGTACCCTAACTGTTGTCAACCTGGAGTTGCACTTTGAATCGAAGACGTGCTGAATGGCTAATCCTTTCTCCAGTTGAAACAATGGGATCTTCTCATGAAGGTGGGTGCCTCAATGGTGAGAAGAACCTCTAGAAAAAACTGGTTCCTGTAAGATGTATTAATGAGGATCTCAACTTCTACGCTACAAACTGCCTGGAGAAAAGGGGAGAAAGAATTTGAAAGGAAATCCTAGCTAAAATGGTGATACACCTAATTTGCTTAATCCATTCAAATCGAGCTTCTGAGAACACCGATTTAAACAAAGAAGAGGCAAAACTTCAACTTCAATTGATCAATACACAAGTATTTCACGAAAAGTTTTAATCTAATAATCTAAGCTTGAGGAAAATGGAAAAATAGACCTGATGAAAGGCACTAAACAATCACTAATATCCACTATAAACTCAATAAAAGACATTCAAACATAGAACGTGACATACATAAATGACCAGCTAGTAACTAGGTACGAATCCATATTTGACAAGGAAGAAGGAAAATCTTTCACTTAGGCAAATCTATAACAAAAGTACACTATACCAGCTACTGGAAATTGAAAAAACACAGTCCTCTTATTGATTCTGAAAAAAGTTACAACACAAACATTGGCAGAAGTTTTCTTGCCAAAAGAGGGATCCTTTTTACAAGGCTGAAAAGCCATTAATATAAAAAATTACAAAAAGCCAAGAGATTGGCGTTGGAAAATAAAGAGGGAGAAAACTCAAACCAACTCAGCATTTACAAAAGTCTATTTTGTCTTGCATAAAAATTCCTTGCGTTGAAAAAGAAGAAGAGAAGCTTTGGATGCATGAAATTTACGAATAGATGTCTTGACTTGAAAACCAGTGAACTCCAAAACAAGAATATTCAAATCCACTTGAACTGTTGGAATGTTTGAAAGTCTCCCCTTTGCATGAAATCAATGCAAATGCCAAATTAAGAATTACGTTTGAACCGCTAGAACGTTTCAAGCTTTGAGACAACCGAGAGTGCGTGCATGGAATTTCTTTTGTTTAAGCT
The DNA here is from genome assembly GCA_037957365.1 of Torreya grandis. Taxonomy (NCBI): domain Eukaryota; kingdom Viridiplantae; phylum Streptophyta; class Pinopsida; order Cupressales; family Taxaceae; genus Torreya; species Torreya grandis. Next base: position 2,133,451 of record JARHVA010001589.1, read on the forward strand.
TTCCACTATTCCACTACTCGAGTCCTCATGCAAAGCGAGCCTCTGTTTAAGAATTGAAAGTGACGTGTTAGAACGGTCAAATCTGGACGTGTCTATTCCTGTTCATGGCTGTTGCATGCTCTTGTATTCTCGGACTATTTAGGCATGTTCACCGTTTGTATTTGTCTTTTCCACGAATCTTCTTGGACTATTTAGGCATGTTCATGCACATGTTCATCTTGTATTTCCGTCGGGTTTCTGTGTCTAACGTCTGTGTTTTGATTCTTTGGGTCATCTTTTCCCGCGGATTCTGTTCTCTGCGTTTGTCTGTCTTTACTATATCTGTCTTTTCTGCGTTAGTCTTTGCTTTCGGCTAGTTTTTATGTTTATGGACTCTTCTCTGTATTCCATCTGGGTCTGTGCTTCCTTTGTTATGTGTTCTATGTGTTTATGGCTTTCACAGTCAGGTTCGAGCTTTTTGTATGTCCTTCGGACAAATTGTCCGAAGGACTCTGTTCTTTCTTCTGCGGCTTGTTCTTTGTCTTGGCCTTGTTCTCTGTCTTGGCTTTGTTCACGCTTTAGCCTTCGGGCTTTTGTTCCTTGCTCGTGGCCTTGTCTTTTCTATCGGGCTTTTTGTCCCTCTTGAATTCCTTCGGACAAAAAGTCTGAAGGAATTGTTGTCTTTGTGCCTCGTGTATTCGTTGCTTCGTTTTGTCCCGGGCTCGGGCTTTTTGAAAACCCGAATTCCTTCAAACAAAAAGTCCGAAGGAAATTCTTTTTTGTTTGTGCCTTTCGCTTTTGGTCATCAGGCCTTTTGTCCTCTCGAATTCCTTCGGACTTTTTGTCTTCGAACAAAAAGGCCGAAGGAAATCCGTTTTTGGGTTGTCTTTCCCCGAAGGGCAAGTGCCCTTCGGGAACTTTGTTTTTGTCCTTTGCTTTATGAATGTGCCCTCCGCAAGGGCTTCTGCTTCCCAAAAGTGCCCTTCAGGCTTTTACAAAAGGTCCTGTCTTTGGCTTTGGTGCCCCCCACAAGGGTATGTCTGCTTCCAAAAGTGCCCTTCGGGCTTTTCCAAATGGCCCTACCACCGACCAAGGTGCCCTCCACAAGGGCAGGTACCCTTCGGAGAAATTGTAAACGACCCCTCAAAAGTCTTGCAAAGGTCTTCTTCGTACTTGAAGTGTCCCCCGCAAGGGCACATACCCTTCGGGGTTTTTGAAAATAACCCTTCGGGAAAAATGAAAGGTCCACCTTGTTCTTGAAGTGCCCCCCGCAAGGGCAGTTGCCCTTCGGACTTTTTGTAAATAACCCTTTGTAACTTTTGTAAAGTCCACCTTGCCAATGAAAAAGCCCTCTGACAGAAATCACCTGCCCTTTGCAATGTCCAAGACCTTTTCGGGCTTTACAAGTGCCATTACTTATAAAAACTTTATAAGACCAGTCGATGCACAACCCTGCTTCCCTCTGTAGACCAACTTGGGCCCTTGGATTGCTTTTACTTATAAAAGTAAATAAGACACCCCCGTAAACCCGATATGCACTGTAGACCCATTCGGGTTTTTCAAGTGCTTCAACTTATAAAAGCTAATAAGTAATGCAACATCACAAACCCGATTAACACTGAAATTGCCATAAACCCTTTTGGGTTCTCTAGGTGCTACTGCATATTACTTACAAAGCGCATAAGTAATGCTGTCTTGCAAACCCGAATTGCTTTGTAAGTGCTAGAAATGATCATTCCCTGATGAGAAAACCCCTGTACCTGCACAAAAAGTGACTTATCCTTGATTTCTCAAGGGTTAAGACCTGGTTTTCAAGGCAAATGGTCATGGTGAGCGAAGTTTTGAATGGCAATGGTGACGATTTGGCTTGTGGGCCAAAATTGTCAACACTAACATTTCAAAGCCCACTCATATCTAGTTGATTGATGCTACCCCCATAAATTTTCTCCCTACAATTTTTTATTATTATCAAGATTTTTAAACATGGAATCAACATGGGTTGTGTGATGTGATGCACCATAATTAAAAATCCACTTTCTTTTTAGGCTTTAGCATCGGTTAGTCAAGGGATCATAAGTAGCAGAGAGCGTTAAGATGATCTAACACTTACTAGCTTTCTTGTTTTTCTTATTAGGGTCGTGCCTCTTCTTGATAAAAGACTTCTCATCATGATTAGACTTGCCACAATGATTGCAAATTCTATTTAGTGATTGCTTGGTGTTTGCCTCTTGTGAAATCATTTGGGCGAGAGTTCCTTTTTGGTGATTTTTACCACCTTTACAGAACGTCTTGCCCTTGGCCAAATGTGCATGAGAGTCACAATCAAGCTTATTTATATCAATCAATTTAACTTGGTATAGAATAAGCATATTTCCAAAGAATTCTAGTGTATGCTTATTAGTTTTAGAAGGAATAGTATTGCATATAAAAAATAACGCGAGAGATCATACTCTAGAGGTGAAAATTGCAGAATTGTTAGCCCCCATTTTTGTCAATGGGGATAAGTTATAACATGCCCAATTTCCATAGTTCCACGGCGTTTCGGGATGGGGGGACGGGTTTCTGGGACGGGGGGATGGGGGACTGGTACTGAAATACATATAGTACTTGAAAAATTATTTATAAAAAGATGTATAAGGATTAAGTATATTGCATTGAACATCACCAATTTAACATTGTGATTTAATCATTTAAGTTTCAAATTTGATCCATTGAACAATGAACATTAACAATTTAACAATAAAACTTGATGATTGAACATTGAATTTTCAAAATTTCATAATGATGATTCATGATTACAATCAAGTATCAACAATTTTCAAAAACAAAATACTAAAATAGTGAAATACTAAAAGTAAATAGTAAATACAAATGACTCAATGAGTCAATGGCTAATCATCCCCAATGTGGAACACCTCATCACTAGAACTGCTGGACTCCACACGCTCAAGCTCCTCCAAGCTAATACCAACCAGCCCTGTCTGTGTAGCATCATCATCAATCTGTGTTGGCTCCTCTGGGTTGACATCCCATTTGGTTGCTGGACTCTCCTTGTACGCAAGTGTGTTGTGGTCAATGAGACGCAAGGCACTATGTACAACCACAAGCTTCTTTGCCCTCTTAGAGGTAAGCCTGTTCCTCTTCATGGAGTGGATCCAGCTATAAATAGACCAGTTCCTCTCAACAACAGAACTAGAAACCTGGGACAACAAACGAATGGCTAGATCGGTAGTCAAAGAAGCAGGTCCATGCAAAGTCCACCACAAAATTGGTTCCTCCTATGCCATTGTCTCCCTATCTATTTCGGCCTCCTATGAATATCCCCTGAGAGTGGCAAATTTTGTCCACTCAGTACGAATGATGCTGGCCTCTGTAGAATCATACATTTTCTGAATGGCCTTCATGAACCCTGCCTTCACCTCAACAACCTATATGGGTGTAAGTCTACCAGGCCTTTGCACATACCACTTCGGGTTCAATGCATAGGCAGCCATGTGCAAGGGAGTGTTGAGCTTCTCCCATCTGCTATGAATGATCCGCTGAATATGCTCTGTGTAGAATGCCAATGTGGGGTTCTCTCGTACAACAGCCTTCATTTGATCAAGCATAGTATCAATGCACTTATACACCTCTCCAAGTGTAGGTGCTTTTGCATCCCCATATTTAATCACTGTGAAGACTAGAGTAATGATGGAGACAATATATTTGGCATCAACCCATAAAACATCACTCTTCACCCTCTTCCCCTGCTCTGTCTTTGACTCAGGCCATCGATTCCATTCTACTGTCATAACCATTAGTTGCAATGCCTCTTGCAACTCAAGCATCCTCTCCAAGAGAATAAAGTATGATGCATACCTAGTCTCTATAGGTTTCAAAGATTCCTTCTTGGAGAAGGTCTTGAAGAGTGCATGTGAAGTGTAGTGGTTGCAGATAAACATCTGCACATCTCTAGCATCATTAACCACTGCTTTGATCCAGCGGATTTTTTCCATGTCCTTTAGTGCATTATTCATGGCATGCACACAAGGAGTCCACCAAATATGTCTATAGGCTGCCTCAATTAACTTCCCTGCTGCTCTGCACACATGGGCTGCATCTATCACTACTTGCACCACATTCTGTGGCCCAACCTCCTCTATAGCATCTTTGAGGATTTGGAACTGAAAATCAACATCCCTGCGATGCCCTGGACAATCAATAGCCCTAAGAAAATAAGGGCCAACTGTACTTGTAACCATGATATTGATGAGTGGACGATGCCTAATGTCCGTCCACCCATCCATGACAATGCTGCGTCCAGTAGAGACCCAAGTTTGCTTCATTTTCTCCATTAAAACAGTAATCTTGGAATAGTTCTTATCCAAGATTGTTGTCCTCAATTTAGTCTCCCCTGGTGGCACATATGATGGTCCTGCTTTTGCTATTTTTGCCATGACCTTATAATAAGGAAAGCGAGCCACATGGAATGGAATGCCATTGGCAAAGAAGAATTTGCTAATGGCATCATCTGCCTCATCCGTTGCTTGCACATTGAATAAATCCGCCAGTGGATTTGAAGCATCACTAGTCATCTTTCGTTTCCCCTTAGGCCCCGCTGCCCCTGAACTCGATGGATTCATTGCCATTGGCCTCTCCAAAGTACTAGAAGTAGAACTTTGTCTTTGATGACCCCTCCCCTGTAATGTCCCCTTCTAGTTAGACATTGTACTTTCAACATGATTAGCCTATCAATGGCCCTCGTAGGCTAATACGGCATGGTTTGAGGGTCCTCTCCGCAGTTACCCAAATGGCAGTTGGTTTCTTTGGGGAAGTTTTGACATATTCTGGAGGTTTTCTAATGATTTATTAGAATGTTTCTATTTTTAGAAACCTCATGTTACAAGATGATGTTATATTTGTGCTTTATGATATAATTCATTATTTTATATTAAAGTGCAAATATAATATATTAAAAGGGAAAAATAATAATAAAATATTATGATATTTCTAGAAGCTTCCCAAATGAAGGAAAAAAAAGAGTATAAAGGGAGGTGTGGGCTGCCATTAAGAATTATCTCGATTTGATGTTGTCTTTGCTGTGGTATGTTGGTGGAGCCTAGAGTTTCCTGCAGTGAATCAATTTGTCTTTGGGAACGATAACTCCCATTGATAGCATAACTGAGGGAGTGAAATATCTCTTGAAGGGTTGCATTTTGGAGGTGATATTTCAGTCATCTCAATTAGAGCAAAATTTGTGGCCATTGGCCAATTTTGGAGAAATCGATTTGGTGAATTTGTGGAGGTTGCATAGCTATCTTTTGGTGTTGGTTTCTATATAACTTGGCATCGATTTTCCTTGGTTAAGAGAGCATATTGCATTGTAGAGAAATCTGATATAAAAATCAAATATTTACAATCAATGAAGGACGCCATTAGGAGGGACGTTTTTGCTTGTGGGGGTTCCATTTTGCATCGATTCTCTGCTTGGCTTGGTGCGCCCACTTCCTTGAAGCATGGAGATGATATTAGATGCTTGAGGCAGCACATATTCATTGCATATTATTTTAAATTTGAGATTAGACCAGAACAGGGGCGACTGGCTTGGAAAATTCGATTTAGCTTGGGAGATCATCCTTTCACTAGGAAATTGCTTGCTCCTTCATCTATTCTCAAGGGTGCCTCAATCCTACCAGGGTTCATTGCATACAATTCATCCTTTAGTATAGTTTATATCTGTAGCTATAGGTGTGCGTCCTTCATATCAGCATACCATATAATTGTAATTCTTGTTTATGCCAAGAGTCTTGGCTAGTCTAGTGGAACATTGTATCAAATCATCAATACAAATAAGAATCACAAGTTGCTGGTCATTTATAGTTATCTTTTGAGCATTTGAATTGAGATAGTAGGTTGCATGCCAACTGTTCGACTAAATGTCCATTGGCTGTAAGTGATTAGTTTGCTTTGTGAATTCATCTAATTGCATAAAAAAGAACAAAAAAAGAAGTCATTCTTGCATCTAGAACTTAGCATTGTCATTCTTGCATTGTTCTATAAACACTTGAAGCTTTAATCCATTGTCATTCAAACAAATCATCAAAACTGTGACAAAAACCAGCAAGAAGCACTTTGCTTACAAAGTGTTTGAAAAAATTACAAGGCAGCAAATTGAGACAAGGGCAGATTGGGCAAGGATTGTTACATCCCCCTTGGTGGCAAAGTAGTAGATGAAGGTGCATCTTTTTCATTGGCACCCCATAATTTACATATTTCTTCCCTCAATTTCATATTCTTTTCCACCTTTTCACATACATCTACGCCTTTGCCTCGGACAAGGAGGTGAGCATTTGTTCTGGTTATGCTGCCAAACCATTCAATGTTGCATAGGTTGCACTTCCATTTCCTAGTGCCCCCAGCTGCCCCAGTCTTTGAAGGTACCTTGCTTGCAAATTGTTGTAAAGGTTTCTTTGGATCAAAGGGACCCTTAGCATATTGTTGAAGGGCTTGTGAAGGGCAACTATAATTGGGACTCTCAACAGAACTAGTTTGCCTTTCACAGTCACTCCTCCCTTCTAAACTAGGATCATCATGTGCATAATTTGAATCATTGTCACTTTCAACTTCAACCCCAACCCCTTGAGGTTGAACCTCCTCACTCATGCTATGAGATTGAAAACTCATAATGACACTGCAAGAAATCAAAATGATAATTTTTTTTCATTTTGTAAGTTTATAAATTATAATTTAAAACATTAAATAATAAAATTCAAACCATGCATAAATTTAAGGGATTAAAATTTAAAATTTAAAATTAAGACAAGGATTTTCTTTTTGTTTTTCTTACTTCAGTTCGCTCGAAGCACGGAAGCAGAGGATACACAAATATGTAACAATCCTTGCCCAATCTGCCCTTAATTGTCTCAATTTGCTGCCTTGTAATTTTTTCAAACACTTTGTAAGCAAAGTGCTTGCTGGTTTTTGTCACAGTTTTGATGATTTGTTTGAATGACGATGGATTAAAACTTCAAGTGTTTATAGAACAATGCAAGAATGACAATGCTAAGTTCTAGATGCAAGAATGACTTCTTTTTTTGGTTCTTTTCTATGCAATTAGATGAATTCACAAAGCAAACTAATCACCTACAGCGAATGGACATTTAGTCGAACAGTTGGCATGCAACCTACTATCTCAATTCAAATGCTCAAAATATAACTATAAATGACCAGCAACTTGTGATTCTTATTTGTATTGATGATTTGATACAATGCTCCACTCGACTAGCCAAAACTCTTGGCATAAACAAGAATTACAATTATATGGTATGCTGGTATGAAGGATGCACACCTACAACTGCAAATATAAACTATACTAAAGGATGAATTGTATGCAATGAACCCTGGTGGGATTGAGGCGCCCTTGAGAATAGATGGAGCTAGCAATTTCCAAGTGAAAGGATGATCTCCCAAGCCAAATCGAATTTTCCAAGCTAGCCGCCCCTGTTCTGGTCTAATCTCAAATTTAAAATAATATGCAATGAATATGCACTGTCTCAAGTATCTAATATCATCTCCATGCTCCAAGGAAGTGGGCGCACCAAGCCAAGCAGAGAATCGATGCAAATTGGAACCTCCACAAGCAAAAACGTCCCTCCTAATGGCATCCTTCCTTGGCTGTAAATATCTAATTTTTATATCAAATTTCTCTACAATGCAATCTGCTCTCTTAACCAAAGAAAATCGATGCCAAGCTATATAAAAACCAACACAAAAAGATAGCTATGTAACCTCCACAAATTCACCAAATCGATTTCTCCAAAATTGGCCAATGGCCACAAATTTTGCTCCAATTGTGATGATTGAAATATCACCTCCAAAATGCAACCCTTCAAGAGATATTTCACTCCCTCAGTTATGCTATCAATGGGAGTTATCATTCTCAAAGACAAATTGATTCACTGCAGGAAACTCTAGGCTCCACCAGCATACCACAACAAAGACAACATCAAATCGAGATAATTCATAATGGCAGCCCACACCTCCCTTTATACTTTTTTTTTTTCCCCTTCATTTGGGAAGCTTCTAGAAACATCATAATATTTTATTATTATTTTTCCCTTTTAAAATATTATATTTGCACTTTAATATAAAATAATGAATTATATCATAAAGCACAGATTTAACATCATCTTGTAACATGAAGTTTCTAAAAATAGAACATTCTAATAAATCATTAGAAAACCTCCAAAATATGTTGAAACTTCCCTAAAGAAACCTACTGCCATTTGGGTAACTGCGGAGAGGACCTTAAAACCATGCCGTATTAGCCTATGAGGGCCACTGATAGGCTAATCATGTTGAAAGTACAATGTCTAACTAGAAGGGGGACATTACAGTCTGCCCCTCATGAAATTGCTTGTCCCCAAGCAATCTTAAATCTGGATGCTGTAGAATCTCCCCATTCTCCCAAGTAGCATCCTCAACTGGCAAGTCCCTCCATTTAATTAAGTATTCCCGGATGACCCGTCTCTATAAAGTCCTCTCTCGAACATCCAAGATGGCCTCGAGCACCAATATCAATTTCCCCTCATCATCCAGGGGTGGCAAAGTCATGGAAGGAACCACACGATGTCCTAACGACTTCTTGAGGTGTGACACATGGAAGACATTGTGTACTCTGTTGTCGGTTGACAACTCCAACTCATAAGCCACCTCGCCCACTCTCTTGATAATCCTGAATGGCCCATAGTATCGTGGCTTAAGCTTCTCGGCTCCACTTTTCTTAAGAGAAGACTGTCTGTGTGGCTGTAGCATCAAATACACCATATCACCCTCCTCAAATGAGCTTTCAACTCGCTTCTGATTTGCATACTGCTTTTGTTGGTTCTGAGCCTTTTGTATGTTTCCCTGCAATGCTCTCATAATGTCCTGGTTCTCTTGCAATAGATCACTAGCACTAAGCACTCGGCTATCTACAAATAACAAATCCAGAAAGCCTGCCGCATCATACCCATACAACGCCATGAATGTTGTCATCTGAATGGAGAGATGGTAAGTGGTATTGTAACAATACTCGCATAAATATAACCACTTAACCCAACCCTTCTGCTGCCCTGCTATGCAGTTCTTGAGGTAGCCTTCCACCCATTTATTCACAATCTCCGTCTATCCATCGGTTTGCGGGTGGTAACTAGTGCTTGGAGTGACTTCTGTCCCACACAGCGTGAATAGGTCTTGCCAGAAATGACTCATAAACCGGCTGTCTCTGTCATTGACTATGCTCTGAGGTAACCCATGCAACCTAAATACCTCATGGAAGAACAATTCTGCCACTTGCATAGGTGAGTAAGTAGCTAAGATTGGAAGGAAGTAAGCATATTTAGTCAAACGATCCACAACCACATATATGCAATCTCGTCCCTGGGCTCTGGGTAATCCAGTAATGAAATCCATAGATAAGCATTCCCATTTCCTATCAGGAATCGGAAGTGGCTGAAGTAAACCTGTTGGATATGTGTGTTCTTGTTTATTTTGCTGACAAACAGGACACTCTCTGACATATCGTAGAACATTTGATTTGAGGCCCTTCCAAGTGAACCTCTCCCGAATTTGCTTGTAAGTCGTGAAATACTCGGGATGACCTGCCATGGGTGTATCATGAAAGGTCCTCAAAATAATGTTCATCTCCGATCCTGGGGTCAAATGAATCCTTCCTTTGTAAATGATTAAATCATTTACAACTGTATATCTGGTATCCTGTACTGACCCCTCAACAATACCTGCAGCCCAACTGTCCTTGGCATACTTTGCCACTATCAAGTGTTGCCAATCATTTGCTATCCTAGTCATAGAACTCAAGTGTGGACGTCGAGATAAAGCATCAGCAACCACATTCTGTGTCCCCTTGACAAAGGAGATGTCAAAATCATATGATTGCAGCTTGCTGACCCATTTTTGCTGCCGATCATTAAGATCTCTCTGTCCAAGGAAATGCCTCAAACTGTTATGGTCTGTTTTCACCACAAACTTGTTGCCTACCAAATACTGCCTGAATTTGGCCAATGCATGCATGATGGCCAACATTTTCTTGTCATATATGTTGTATCCTCTCTCTGGACTGCAAAGCTTCCGACTCTCAAAAGCAATCGGATGCTTGTCTTGCATAAGGACTACACCTATCCCCTCGCCTGATGCATCACACTATAGCTCAAAGGGTTTGGAGAAATCCAACAATGCAAGAACTGGGCAAGAAGTCATAATTAGTTTGAACATCTCAAAACAATCCTGTGCCTAAGGAGTCCAAACAAATGCCCCTTTCTTCGTCAAATCAGTGAGTGGTACCGCATGCCGTGAATATCCATTAACAAACCTGCGGTAGAAACCACAATCCCAAAAATCCTCTAAGCTGAGTAAGGTTCTCTGGAGTAGGCCATTCCACAATCGCCTTGATCTTCTCTGGGTCCATATGTAACCCCTCATCATTGATGATGTGCCCAAGATACAATAATTCTGTCATTCCCAAGTCACACTTGGATTCCTTGGCATATAAGGATTCACCTCCAAGAATACCCAAAACTGCATCAAGATGTGCAATGTGATGCTCCCATGTTTTGCTATATACCAAGATATCATCAAAGAATACCAACACATACCTCCTTAACTGCGAATGGAAGACCCTGTTCATCGTAGATTGAAATGTCAATGGAGCATTGGTTAGCCTAAATGGCATAACCACGAACTCGAAATGTCCACAATGGGACCTGAAAGCCGTCTTCTTTATGTCCTGCTCCCTGACACGAATCTGATGAAACCCCGACCTCAAGTCAATTTTGGAGAAGTAGCAGGCACCATGTAACTCATCTATCAACTCATCAATTCTAGGGATGGGGTAACGGTTCTTGATTGTTCTTTTATTCAGGTTCCTATAATCAATACACATCCAGAATGTACCATCCTTTTTCTTGACCAAGACTACTGATGATGCAAAAAGTGACTTACTTGGTCTAATGTGTCCCATGGCCAGCAACTCCTTAATAGTTTTCTCTATTTCATCCTTCAGCCTCTTGGGGTGCCTATATGGGGTGACCATCACGGGCTTAGCGCTCTCCTCCAACTCAATGATATGCTCAATCCCTCTGTTTGGTGGTCTTCCTGGTGGAATATCACTGAATACCTGAGTGTGCTTAATTCTTAACCCTGAATGTCTGGATGGTAAATTGGCTTCTGCTGCTTACCCTGTGTAAGCATCAAAACACACTCAGCTGCCCACTCAACCATGTCATGCCTCATAAGTCTCTCTATCCTCCTAAAAGAAATCATCCTGAAACTGGAATCTTGAATAGCCTTGAGGACATGAGTTTTTCCATCTACCTGGAATGTCATTTCCATCTCTCTGAGATCCAAGGTGAATTTCCCTATGTCATGTAACCATCTCATGCCAAGTACCATATTTGAATCACCCATATTCACCACATAGAATTTGGTCTTGAACTCATAGTTCAAACGCATAGGCAAATTTGATATCCTCCTTTCGCACTTGAGGGTATAACCATCTGCCACCTTAACTCTTATTCCCTCAAATTCCTCTGTCCTGATTCCATGCCTCTCAACCAATCGGGCATCAATAAAATTATGAGTGGCCCCTGTGTCAAGAAGAGTGATAATCTTTTGCCCTGCTAGAACTCCACGCATTGTAAATGATCCCTCCTGCTGGATGCTAGTGATGTGCGCATCATGTTGCCTCGCTGCCCCTTCATGCTCTCCTCTTTTATGCTTATCTTCCTCGTGCTCCGTACCTGAATCCTCAGGATCAGATTGTTGATCTGATTTCTTTGACTCAGAGTCCTCATAATATGCCCACATCACTCTATTAGCTTTTCCTTTAGGTCTTAAGGGACAATCATGGTTTGCATCATAGGGCCCCTTGCAGTAGAAACATAACTTCTTTTTGCGCAAATCATTAAGTGTATTTCTATCTAGAGGTGCTGATGATTTGCCCTTAAAATTTGGTTTGTTCTTTTTAGAGAAAGATTTATTGTCTCGATATGAAGGAGATCCCTTTCATGAGTACTTGCTTTGCAGGGCTGCAAGTTCCATGCTCCTAGCCTTCTTCATTACCTCCTGAAGTGTGGGAGGATCAAATGCTTTAATCCATCCTCACATAGGCTCCAATAACCCCTCAATGAATAGCATCACTAATCGTCTCTCTGAGATGTTGGGCACCATTACGAATAGTTTCTGGAAGTCTCCAATATAGCTTTCCAAACTACCAACTTGCTTGAGTTGGGCCAAATCCTTGAAGTATGATTCTAGATCCTTCCTATCGAAACGCTCAATCAATCTATCCACAAACTCCTAGTAAGATGTGATCCGACTGTGTTGCAATGTAACTAGTCCATGATACCACCATTCGTGTGCTGCTCCCTTTAGATGCAAAGTGGCATATTTGATAGCTTCCTATTGTGTCATGGGTCGAAGAGCCAAGAAGGTATCCAACTTATGAATCCATAACTGTGCCGTAGTCTTGTAACTGCCATCAAACATGGGTATTGTAAGCTTACTAGTAGTGTGTTGGAGTTCCTTATTCTGATTCCTAGGTCTTCTCTCCTGTTGAGACCTATAGTAATCCATCCTTGACTGAACAAACCGATCAAAATGCATAAGCCCTTGTGTTTCAGGTGTCAATTGCTGCCATTCATCATGGGCAGCCATGTATGCGTCAGCATAGGTTGGATTCTCAACCTCTTCAATATTCTCCTTAGTTGGTTCATTTTTCAAGGATGTGGGCCGAGTAGGCCTATCTGCAGTGCGGGAGGGTGCCCTTTGCACTCTTCGAGACCCAGCTATGCTCCTATCATCTTCCTGGACTTGACGCTGTCTTTTAGGTAAATTCAACTGTTGCAAAGTATTTGCCAACCACTGTAAGGCCCCAACTACCTGTTCCTGACCAACTCGTAAATCTCTTAGAGTGTCTCTTACTTCTCTGTCACCATTTCTATCATTGTCTCTTCTCTCATCTCTGTGTGGACCCATGTTTGCTTAGTCACCCATTTCAGCCAAAGGTACCTCTGTAAATGGGTCTTCTTCTTGCCAATTCCCTTGTTCTGCTCTTCTGCAGGTATAGTACCTGTGATGACCTCTCATGTGATATTTTAAACCTCCAGGATGGCAGGATCAAGGCTCTGATACCACTGTAACAATCCTTGCCCAATCTGCCCTTAATTGTCTCAATTTGCTGCCTTGTAATTTTTTCAAACACTTTGTAAGCAAAGTGCTTCTTGCTGGTTTTTGTTGCAGTTTTGATGATTTGTTTGAATGATGATGGATTAAAGCTTCAAGTGTTTATAGAACAATGCAAGAATGACAATGCTAAGTTCTAGATGCAAGAATGACTTCACAAAGCAAACTAATCACCTATAGCCAATGGACATTTAGTCGAATGGTTGGCATGCAACCTACTATCTCAATTCAAATGCTCAAAAGATAACTATAAATGACCAACAACTTGTGATTCTTATTTGTATTGACGATTTGATACAATGCTCCACTAGACTAGCCAAGACTCTTGGCATAAACAAGAATTACAATTATATGGTATGCTGGTATGAAGGATGCACACCTACAACTGCAAATATAAACTATACTAAAGGATGAATTGTATGCAACGAACCCTGGTGGGATTGAGGCGCCCTTGAGAATAGATGCAGCAAGCAATTTCCAAGTGAAAGGATGATCTCCCAAGCCAAATCAAATTTTCCAAGCCAGTAGCCCCTGTTTCGGTCTGATCTCAAATTTAAAATAATATGCAATGAATATGCACTGTCTCAAGTATCTAATATCATCTCCATGCTCCAAGGAAGTGGGCGCACCAAGCCAAGCAGACAAGCAAAAACATCCTTCCTAATGGCGTCCTTCCTTGACTGTAAAGCTCTGATTTTTATATCAGATTTCTCTACAATGCAATCTGCTCTCTTAACCAAGGAAAATCGATGCCAAGCTATATAGAAACCAACACCAAAAGATAGCTATGTAACCTCCACAAATTCACCAAATCGATTTCTCCAAAATTGGCCAATGGCCACAAATTTTGCTCCAATTGAGATGATTGAAATATCACCTCCAAAATGCAACCCTTCAAGAGATATTTCACTCCCTCAGTTATGCTATCAATGGGAGTTATCATTCCCAAAGACAAATTGATTCACTGCAGGAAACTCTAGGCTCCACCAGCATACCACAACAAAGACAACATCAAATCGAGATAATTCATAATGGCAGCCCACACCTCCCTTTATACTCTTTTTTTTTCCTTCATTTGGGAAGCTTCTAGAAACATCATAATATTTTATTATTATTTTTCCCTTTTAAAATATTATATTTGCACTTTAATATAAAATAATGAATTATATCATAAAGCACAAATATAACATCATCTTGTAACATGAGGTTTCTAAAAATAGAACATTCTAATAAATCATTAGAAAACCTCCAGAATACGTCGAAACTTCCCCAAAGAAACCAACTGCCATTTGGGTAACTGCAGAGAGGACCTTCAAACCATGCCGTATTAGCCTATGAGGGCCACTGATAAGCTAATCATGTTGAAAGTACAATGTCTAACTAGAAGGGGGCATTACAAAATAGAAATCCTTGTTCTTAAGATTTAATTTTAAACGTTAAAAATTAAGCATTTGATTTATCATTTGAAAGAAAATTGAAAATTTAAAAATAAAAATTTAAAATTTATTTTCAAGCATTTGAATGAATGAGAATCACAAATAAATATTTTAATATAATAATTTTTCATTTAAAAATTTGAAATTCAAATGATTCAATGACATGAATGACAGAAGTAGAACAAAACAATTTACAAATGAATAATGATTCAATGAAACAAAAATAATAAAATTTAACAATTAAAAATTAGAAATTGAAAGAATCATAGGGCCTACCTTGTGGGTGAAATGATGAAATTGAAGAGGCTTGAATCTTCTTGGCGATGGCTTCTCTATCTTCTTCTTTGGTCTCTCACTTGTTCTCTCACTCTTGCAAACTTCTTCTTAGCTTGCTGCCGCTACTTTCAGCTCTCTACTTCACTCAATGAAGTTTTTGTGTGATTTGGAATGAGAGGGAGAGGGCTTTTTTTAAGCGTTTGGGAAGCCTTGGGGGTGGGTCCCATTAGCAATTAGGGTTAGGGTAGAAAGCATAAAAATCCATTTTTTTTAAAATTAAAAAAAAAAAACAGACTTTAGTGTGCGTGGGGGACGCCTGGACGTCCCCAGGACATCCTCGAGACTTCTGGTCGTCCCCTGTACGTCCAGGGGACTGCTGGGCGTCCCCTAGACGTCTAGGGGACTTCTCGGCGTCCCCTAGACGTCCAGGGGACTTCCAGAAGTCTTGAGGACGTCCCTCCAAAAAGGGGACATCCCCTCTTAGAGGGAGACGTTCCCGGGGTGGCGGCAAAACTTGGCGGAGGTGGCGGGACAATTGGGGGACGTCCCCCTGGCATCCCCGTGTCACCGAGACATCCTTGTCCCCGAAACGCAGGGTCTGGGGGGGGATGCGTCCTCGTGGAACAGTGCCAATTTCACTGTTTCAAAAAATTCGGGGTCCCCTTATCTTGGATTTGCCATTTATTATCTCAGGTAGTTCACAAAAGGTGTTTGAAGGCACGAAGGTTTCTCATTGATATCATCCACATTTTCAAAGATTGCTCAAGTGTTTTGTTCCTCAAGGTCGCCCCATGATCGAAGATTGGTCCATTCACCATATGGGTCATTGTTATAGGGGTGGACACAAACATGCAATAAATGTAATTGGGTTCATGTTCTATGGTCTTGGCACATAAAATGTTGTACTGGAGCCACAATATTCCTAGTCAAGAGTCGGAAGGTCTAAGACCCATGTGTCATGTAATTATTTAATAATGTCTTAATGTCATAGTGATTGTAAAGACTTGAGAGCCCAATGGATAAAGGCAATGTGGGTCTCGTTTCATGGTAGATTAATATTAAATTGTGCAGCTATTAATAAATCATGTAACTAAAGGTGGGTCCAATGTTAATCTAATATTTGCAAAGTGTTTTTAAAGTTTGCAAATATTTGGAAATGGTGTCAGATAAGCCTTGAAGGTTAAGTGGACAAGTTGTTGAAGTAAGTTTGAGTAGAGGCTTGGAGGCGATGTTCCACATTTGGGGACGGTGGGAGGACCGCCGTTAAAATAATATATAAAAATTAATATTAAAATCTGTAAAATACAAATAAATTAAAAAATTAAAAATAACTAAAACAAACTAAAATAAGCTAAAATTTAAAACAATAAACTACTAAATAAAACCATTGATCCAATAATCCATTTGATAATCTGAAATCATGAATCATAAATTATAATTTTCATTACTCAAAATTACAAAGTACAATGTCAAACTCAGAGTTGAGAAGAGTACATCAACATGCTAAAGCCTAAGGCTCAAAACAAAAATGCGTAGTTGACAACTTAGAAATCAGAGCCATCGTCTAAGGGAAATCTTGGGAACCACTCCTCATTGCTAGAACTGTTGGAATTGTCTACCTCATGCAAGGGGACCCGAACAAATCTTGGCTGCACACCCTGGTCTTTGTCAACCTAGATTGGCTCCTCAGGCTCTACATCCCACTATTTTGTTGGGTTCTCTTAGGAGTTTTGCAATCATGCAGACACAAGGCATTATGTACAACAACATGCTTCTCCACTCTTCTAAAGATAAGCTTGTTTCTCTATATAGAGTGGATCCAGCTATACGTAGACCAATTCTTCTCAATAGTAGAGGAATTAGAAACTTGTGAAAGGAGTATGGAAGGTGTTTGAAGCAATCCCAAAGGCCCATATAGTTGCTACCAGCTTACTAGTTTGTCTTGTGCTAATGTGAGCCTCACCATCTTAGCTAAAGTATTGTAGCCATCAAGTTTAGTAAATTTGAGACACTTAGTCCAGACTTTTGAAGCTTCCTCTCGACTATACATTTTTCCAGGTTCTTCATGAATCCCTTCTTCACTTCCTCATCATCCAAGGGGACAACTCTATCGCGTCTCTCCACATAACATTTCAGATTAATTATATATGCAACCATGTGTAAGGTGGTATTCAGCTTCTCCCACCTCTGTTGAATGATGGGTTAAACATGTTGATAGTAAAACTCTAGGGTGGGATCCATTTTTTGAATAGCAACATTCATCTGGCCAAGCATACTATCAAAACACTAATATATCTCCCCATGGTTGGGGCTATCAGAATCCCCATATTTGATGACTCTGAGAATTGGAGATATAAACATTGTGATGTATACTACATTTTCTCAAAATGTCTCACTCATCACAACCTCCTTCACCCTCTTCCCCTAAATATCCCTTGCACTACCCCCATTGAGTCCACTCATGTGTGATGATCATAAGTTGCACGGGCTCATGGAACTCGAGCATCCTCTCCCAACAAAATGAAGTAGGATGCAAAACAAGTCTCCTTTGGGTTGAGGAATTCCTTCTACAAAAAGGTGAGGAGAGTCGGTGATGTGTGGTGGTTGCAAATGAACATCTGTAGTTCATTAGCATCGGTTATCTTTTTAACTCAATCAATTTTCCTGCTGTCCTTAAATCCATTGTTCATATCATGCACACTACATTTGGTCCAAAAGATATGCATGTAGGTAGCCTCAACTAGGTTACCTGTTGCCTTGCACACATAAGTTGCATTTGTGACTACTTGTACCACATTGAAAAGACCAACCTTCTTAAAGGTCTCTTTCAAAATATGAAATTGGAACTTTGCATCCTTGCGCTTGCTTAAATAGTCAACTGCCCTTAGGGAGTAAGGTCCATCCTTACATGTGACGATAATATTGATGTGGTGGCAATGTCTATTATCCGTCCACCCATCCATGATTATGTGGTCCTCATCTCTTTCATCAATACATTCACCTTGGAATAATTTTTGTTCAAGATGGTAGTCCTCAGTTTTGTCTCTACAAAAGGCACATAAGATGCACTTGCTTTGGCTACTTGAGCCATAGTCTCTTTGAAATAAGGAGAGTGAGCGCAATGAAATGGGATGGCATTGGCAAAGAATAACTTTTGAATGGCATTGTAAGCCTCCTCCCTAGACTGTGCTTTAAACCATAGATTGCATAACCGGTCAATACTCACCGGTTACTCGAGCAGTTATCAAACAAAACTTGAAACGAATAATCGCTGCTCGAACTCGCCATATTTTTTTGATCGCCAGTTTTTGCCTATAGGCGAGTACTTGCCGTGTACTCACAAGTACCCAACGAGTACTCGCCTCAAGGCTGTACACGTGCTGGACACGTCTAGACGCTTTCAACACGCATTCATGCTGGGAAAATGCTGAAAAAACACTACTAAAATTTTGAAAAAAACAAGGAGATTTGTCTTATAAATTGAAACACACCCCATCATTGTATTCACACAAGATTTGGAGCTTTTAAGAGCAAATCAGAAGGAGAATTCAGAGTTTTGCAAACATATTATTTGGTTAGTACATTTAATTTTTTCTCCCTAACATGTAAACGAATGTTAATTTAATTATAAACATGTTTGATAAATATTCATGCATTCTGTTGAATTCCGTGGAATGCTATTTACAATTTATGTATAATTTTCGTTTAAAAATGTTATTTTTTAACTGTTATAGTATTCGTTTATCATTATAATTTATTTTTGTAGATAATCATTCTCAATGTTTCGATATTTTGTCCTAGGGTTACATCAAGATGTTTAAAATCAAATTTACAAGTTTATGATGTAAGGATATATATTTAAATTTGTATTTTAATGTGTTAAATGTTTTTATTTTTTAAATTTTTAATGTTGTTTTGAACATGTTTGCAGGTTATCTATTAGCAAACAATGGCATCTGCTAGTGCATTAGGTCAGATTCAGTCAGTGGTCAACAAACGATTCTCCATAATGCTTGCACTGCTGCTTGGAAGTATGCCATGAGGGTTGGATCGTCCTAGATGGTTTCAATTTATTCGTTTTGCTTAAAGAAGATGTCAGGAGGCATCAATTGTTTCAAATACCACCTTTCATGCATTCCTTGTGATGTCATGCCTTGTCATAGTGTCACGGAAGAGGCAAAACGAGAGATGATTGCAGAGCTTGCATTGTTGGACGAAAAAAAATTAGAAAGGGCAAGGATGCAAGCAGTCCTAACAACGACCATTGCTCCCATATCGGTAGACGAAAAAGAGGTAGCTATGATAGAAATTATGGGCTCTACTCATGATCTATGCAAGCGTCATGGACCATCTTCATCGAGTTTGAGTCAGATACACTCTTTTTTGTGCTTAGAAATACACCTAGGGCACAACCTTCGCTGCAAGGTACATGATGGAACAAGGAGGTTGTAATGTCCCTCTTTTTGACATGAGCACACTTGGAATCCTTAGCCTTGAGTTGTTCTCAAAAAGCTAAGGTAGAAGAAGAAATGGGAATGTTGGGGGCTCACTTGAAGAGCGATTAATGAAAAATGTATGTTATGAATTCTAATTTGCACTTGAGTTATGAAAAGTACTTTGTTATTTTAATTTCATTTAAGTTGGAGTCTTTTTGGAGGGTCATGGGCACCCATGGTCTGAAAAAGGATTTATAAGGATGCCCTTTTAATTTTTGAAAAGGAGGCTTTCCCTCTTAATTTGGGCGCTCTTTTTGGGGCATTGGCTCTAAAAGAAAAGTGAGGGTTCTATTTGAAGGTTATGCATTTTTATGATATTGAATTTTTGCTCAAGTATATCAAGTTTGGCCATAGCATTTTGAGGATATAAACCCTTAAGGTGTGAAGACGAAACCCTTCATATTTTCATTGTGAGTAGCTCTACATCAAGGGTTGCAATTTGTGTGCTTCATCATTCGTGATTGAAAAAGTGGTTGATTTTTGAAAGTTATTTACATATTATTGGGTTTTGGAGTAGTGACGATTTGGCTCTTAGGGTTGAAGACACCTTTTGTGGGCTGCACTACAAGGGAGAAACCCTCTCCTAGGTTTGTAAATTTTTGTTGATTTATTTTAGCTAGGGCGACTGAAATTGAGAGATCATTTGAAGCCTTTGAGTGGCCAAATTGGTGCCTGAATTTATAATAATAATTTTGATAATTATTATTATAACTTTTTGATATTTGTCACATTTGTTGGAGGTCATTTGGTGACCAAATTGAATATTATAAATTTTGATTTTATTATAATTAATTCTGCACTTGGGCGATTCACCTTGGGGAATTTCTGTAGGGTTTGTAAGGTGCTTTTAGGTCCTTAAATATTGGACATGATAATATAGTTATTCTTGAATTTTTGACAATTAATTACAATGGATTTAGCATTGATTTGAGAGTGATACAAGGTCTGATTTTTGATTTAATTTAATGCTGTAATATTATGAATTTTGGTGACTTGGTATGACTTGGATTTTGATTTATTGGGAGCTTTTTTCAGTGATGAATTAATCATGTTTTGGATGTTGCATTTTTTATAATTTTGTTTGCAATTGACAAGGGTTTGAGCAGGGTTGGTGGTGCAAAAGGACATTGAAGTTTAGCTTGGGTGGTGCTAGAATTTGGAGGTTGAGACCTTCCTTTTTCAACGTCTTCCTTCTTGGTGATGAAAACCATTGGCAACCAAAGATCATAAGGTATTTATTTGTTAATTTTCACAATGGTTTGGAGTCTTCATTTTCAGTTTTGAGACGCATTTACAACAAGGGTTTGCTGGTTTATATTTAGATTTTTTGGATTTATTTCAGCTTTGACAGGGTTTGTTGGAAAACCCTTATTTTGTTGATTTGTCTCAAATTGGGGACATTACAGAGACGCATGCGAAAGCAAATAAGACATGCAAAATTTTGGTATTTCAACAACCTTCTCTTCAACGTGGCGAGGAGCCCGTATTGTGAATATTTGGTGACAGTTTTGACAATTGCAGAGAAAAGGTACAAGACATTCTCTCCAAGAGACTTAAGTAGGAGGTTGCTCTAGAATGCAATTGAAAATGCAAAGGTTATTGTGAAGATCAAAAGAAGTTGTGGTGTAAGTTCGGATGCACCATTCTTTTTGATGGATGGATCGCACCCTCATCAAATTTTTGGCATTTTCAAATGGTGAGTTGGTTTTTTTTAAGTCCATTGATGCATCTAACAAGATAAGAAATGCATAAACTTTGAGTTTGATGCTCGAGCAGGTTGTTTTAGATGTGGGCATCGAGAATGTTGTCCAAGTTATCACAGACAATGCAACAACATATGTGGGGGTTGAAAGACTTCTCAAAGAGAGACATCCATCAATCTTTTGGACCCCTTGCATGGCCCATTGCCTTGACTTTATTTTGGAAGACAACCAAATTTGATTGGGTGCGATTGGTTGTAGAAGAAGCTAGAGAAATCATAAAGTATATATACAATCACCCTTGAGTTTTCAACTTGATGAGAGAGGACACGAAGGGGAAAGAGCTTGTTCGAGCAGGTGTCACTAGGTTTGCAATGAACTTTCTTACGTTGCTGTAATATCTCAAATCGGAATATTATAAGTTAATTTGGATCCTTGAGAATTCCGTTTGTAATAATATTGTATAAATATAAACTTGTATTTGAAATAATACTTTAAATAATAAATTGTAATTGTATTAATAATAAAATATAAATCCTCAAGGGGTTTCGTCCTTGGGTTATAGTGATAACAAGGGTTTTCGTCTTTAAAAGCAATTGTAAAGCATGATGCTTGTACATGGTTATAAATTTGAATACATGATTTTATGATTCCTTCCATACCAACGAGTGACTATTAATACTTCATAACCTTCCATCGAAAGACGTGTTTATTCCAAATGTCTTTTCCCAAGGATGGCATCCATTTGTCTAATAAATGCAAATGACCAATTAATTAATTAATGATTAATTGATGCTGTATTTAATTAATACTTTATTAATTACTGCTGTTTGATATAGGCGCTTTTCATTAATAAGTAAACACTGTAGTTTTGTTGGGTGCTCCTCTATATGGCGATTCCTTAAATGAGATGCGACGTTACTCTTCAAGGAAAACGAGTTCTATATCCTTTATTGTTGGCTGCGACTTTCCTTTAAGACCTACAATTCCCATAAACGTGCGATTTTCTTTACTGTTGTGATTCCTTATTGTTGACTGCATTTTAGTGATTTGATGTCTTGAATTTTCGTGATTTGATGGAGGTTGATTTGCTTGGTGATTGAGGATATTACTAGCAATTTAATTGGGGATATTACAGACCTCCCTTCTTCAAATTGCTTGTCCTCAAGCAATTGTAAATTGGGATGTTCAAGAATTATTGGTCCTTCCCACGTGACATCTTTGATTGACAAATTTTGCCAACGAACTAAATACTTTTTGATACTTCTATTTCTCAACCTCTTCTCACGGACCTCAAGGATGGCTTTGGGTATTAAATCCAACTTGACAGTAAAATCAAATAGTCTAAGCAAATCGTCTAACATAACTCCTTTATAGTAGTGTACAAATAGTGCAATTAACTCTTAAAGATCATGGAGGGCGGTCATTTTTACCTCTTCACTGCTACTCTGTAGTGTACAATCAACATCGTAGAATAGTCTCTCCAATGGATCTTGAGTATGCCTCTTGTAAAGCAATTTTTGATGCATTTCACTTCCAACAATGCTTGTGATCAACTGTCTAAAGATTGCGTGAAAGGAGTCCAATTCTAGGGTGTTGGGTCTAATAAGTCTTAAAAGATTAAAAAGCTCTTTGTTATTGTTTTGATAGTGTACCTGACAATAAAATCCGTACCTTGGTATGTATTTGGGTGAGCGCATTTAGTATGCTAGTGTTTTTATTTTGAGGGAAATGACCCTCATCTAAAACTAACAATCTTGGACCTTCGAGAAGAATTTTCTAGCAATAGGCGGCCATTTCATTATGTTGATGCAGATGGATTGCACCTTGACAGGACGCTGAGCACCTGCCTTCCACGCGCAACAATGGAAACTCCCCTCTTGCCTGTGGGTTTGGCAAAACTGGGGGGAGAGTCTCTAGATAAGGGCTAGTTCCCTTTGATGCATTTGAGTTATTCCAATAAGTTGCTAATACATATTTATATAATGTGGGGGGGTTGAAAAGGGAGAAAGATTACAGGAAAATAGAACCTGATCTAAGAAGGTGATGCACCAAATAAGTTTGATCTACTCACACTCACACTCTAAACCATAAAAACACATACACTTTAACTGGTAGAAGGAGCAAATTGCAGGAAGCTTGACAAGGAGGCTTTTATGGAAACACACAGAAAAAAGACTTACCATAGGTGCTGTAGGAAAAGCACACTGTCTAGTAACCTCCTTCTGCCTCTGCGCTCCAGGTACAGCTCTTCTTGTCACCTGCAGGAATGACGCTTTGTATATACTAGGTGCGTTGGTGTCAACCCTGTGAAAGCATTAGGAAGCAATGACTGAACACAAGACTAACACTTAGACACACTCAGAGATATATCCAACCAGAATAGAGGTAAAAATGCGTATTCTATTGATTCCAGGTGAAAATTGCCAGGGCTTCGCCTTACAATATGAGAGATAGCTTTCTCAAATGAGAAGTTACAATATATATAGAGAAGAGGGAAACAAAAGCGCTCCTTTTGGAAAAGACTTGCGCCTTTTTACAAGTTGGCCCATGTGCATTGAGAGCGTTGGGAAGAGGAGGCCGCTGAAAGATAACGCTGTGTGAGCTCCGATTTTGACTTCAGGGGTTTAAAAAACATAGGCCGCGCCGTTTGTCTACAAACAAGACTGCTCTTTGAAAGCATTCACGCAGTTTGTCTGCTCATTAATGCAAAATGGAGAAAAATGGGTCGCGCCGTTCACTGTTCGCGCCCCTTGATGACCACTTGGCAAACACTGTTCCAACCGCTGGAGTAACTCTTTGAGTCGACGCCTTCCTTTGCCACTTGGACTATTTTGTCCGTTTCTGCACTTGGCTCTTTTATCTCTTCCTGGCTTTGTCTTTTTTGTCTCCTTCGGCCCTCGAGGGCTATGTTCTGCTACTTTGGCTCTTCCATCAACAGGTCGCTGGGTTCATTCTTAACTTTTGTCTTTTCCCAGTGTCGTCTTTTCCTGGTTTTGTCTTTTACTGGCTTTTGTCTCTTTCTCTCTTAGCTATTTGGGATCCCTTCTGGTTGGCGCTCAAGTATTTAAAGATCAACGGCTATTTCATTGTCGTAAAATTGATGTTCGCGGGCCCGTCGCTATTTGAAAGCTAACGGCTAGTTTATTGCCCTGAATTTGACGTCTTCGGGGACGTCACAGGACGTCCGGATTCCAACGGCTAGTTTATGGTGCTTAATCTTGACGTCTTTGGGCCCGTCACCCCTTTGAATTTCTTTGGCCTTTTCCTTTCCTTCGGCTTTTTTCTCTGGTCGGGCTTTTGTCTTAGTCGGGTCCTCATTGTTTTGGCGGCCGAATTTCTTCGGACTTTTGTTCGAAGGATATCTTTCCTTCTTATTCCTTTTTCCGTTGGCTTTTCTTTCGGCTATTTTTCTCGCGGACAAAATGTCCGCAAGAATTATCTCAATCACTTCCTTTCTTTCGGAATTTTTCTTCGGGTTTTTTCCCGCGGCTTTTCCCGAATTTCTTCGGACTTTTTGTCCGAAGGAATTCCTTCGGACAAAAAGTCCGAAGAAATTCGGGAAAAGCCGCGGGAAAAAACCCGAAGAAATTCGGACAAAAGTCCGAAAGAAATAATTTCTTGCCTTTGCCTTGTCCCCTTTTTTATTTCACGGGATTTTCTTCTGAAGGATTTCTTCGGACAAAATGTCTGAAGGAATTCCTTCGGACATTTTGTCCGAAGAAATTCTCGTCCTTTGCCTTACACAAATTTCCGAAGAAAACTTACCCTTTCGTCCTTGTTCACTTTTTGATCTTTTTTCAAGTGTTCCCTACCCTCCGCAAGGGCACTTGGGTCCGGAATTGCCCTCCGCAAGGGCACTTGTCCTTTGGGAGACTCTCTTGAATCTTCTGATCGAACCGTTCCTTTGAACCAACCCGTTGAACCGAACGTTGAACCAACTCTTTGAACCATTTCTTTGAAGCAAGCCGACTGAACCAAGTTGTTGAACCAAGCCGACTGAACCAAGCTGTTGAACCGAGCTGTTGAACTGAATCACTGAACCAAGTGATTGAACCATCTGATTGAACCAAAGCATTGAACCAACTGAACTGATCCAACTCATTAAACCAACACTTTGGACCAAGCCGACTGAACCAAGTCGTTGAACCAAGCTTGAACCAACTCTTTGAACTGAATGACTGAACCAAATGATTGAACCATTTGAACTGAACCAACACATTGAACCAATAATGGTTCAAAGTTCAAGTTCGAAATTCTTGGAAAGATCATGCCATTGGATCCCGATGTCGAACCACTGAATTGGTTTCTCCTTTTGCCGAAAGACTTACCTGCAGAGTTCGTAGAACCAAGACTTGTGCAAAAAATCAAAATTGTACTGACTCAGAACAACAGGTGAAAATGGGGACCGATTTTGGCCTGCAGGACCAAAATGGTCAACAAATTGGTGACTCTCAGGGGAAGCATGCTTGCTATGCTTAGGAATCAGTTCATTGGGCACGAAGTCGAGATGCAGCTTTGAAAGAGTTATTAACCGCCTTGAGATATCCAAGAATCAATCACGAAGGTTTTACCCCCAAAAAGGAAACGAAAACACACACAAGACTAAGAAAGCTACTAACATGTGCAAATGCACTTAGGGAAAACAGGGAAAAAGCAAAGAAAATATATACATGATGGGAGAAGGGCTCAATGATAATGTTTAAGATGTATCCCATTAACTGGGATATACAATTCTTTGCCATCCAACCTGGAGAGTTGGAATGCGTTGTGCTGCTTACACTGAGTGATGACGTATGGACCACTCCATAGGGCGTCGAACTTTGCGTGCTTTTCAGGCTTAGCTCAGTCCGCATCCCATTTCAAAACGATGTCTCCTTCAGAGAAACTTTTTGATGAATATTTCTTGTCGAAGTGCTTCTTCGTCTACTATTGGCGGCTGGTCATAGAAGCCATAGCCTGGTCCCTTTTCTCTTGGAGCTCCATCAGCTCGCATAGCCTAACCTCCATGCTGTTGCTTTCTTCTAACTGCAGTTGGTGAGCAAGGTCCAAGGCTGGCAATTCAAGTGAAAGATGAAACCTAGCTTCCCTTCCATATACGAGCGTGTATGGCGAGTTGGCAATTGCCCTCTTTGAAGTGACCCTATCTGCCCACAGGGCTGTTTTCAATTTGGCATGCCAAGTCCTCTGATTCTCCTCCATTGTTCTCTTGATGATCCTGATCAGATTCTTATTGGTGGATTCAACCAGCGCATTCCCCTGTGGGTAGTAATTGGATGAAGTGCTAAGATAGATACCATATCTCAGCGCCCATTCACTTGTTTTAGTTCCCAGAAAAGCTAAAGCGTTATCTGAGATTATGGTAGCTGGAACCCCAAACCTTGCCACCAGGTCTTCATAAAAATCCAGAACTGCACTTTCGTTGGCTTCTTTCAAAGCGACAGCCTCTACCCATCTTGTGAAATAATCTGTGGTGGTCAGGACCCACTTGTGTCTAGCACTGGAGGGAGGGTTAATCATCCCTATAAAGTCAAGGCCCCATTGCATGAATGGCTGCTCCACCTGAATAAGCTGTAAAGGCATGGCAACCAACCGTTGCTTCCCGTCAAAAAGTGCACACTTCTGGCACTTTCGTACTCAGGCATGGGTGTCCCTGGATAGAGTAGGCCAGAAGTAACCAGCTCTCATTATTCTTGCAGTTGTAGGCCTATGAGCAAAGTGACCACTAGCTGGCCCATCATGGAACTCGGACAGCACCCCGTCGGCTTGAGTTGGGTCTATGCACCTTAAAAGGACTCCTGAGAGATCCTTTCTGAACAACGCTCCATCAATCAGGACATAAGGGAGAGACTGGAGTCTGAAATATCTCTTCTTGGTCCTATCAAGGCCTTGCGGGCACTCACCAGTGAGAAGGAAATGCCTCAAGTCTGATGTCCAATCCTTCATGACAGTTGGTTCTTTTGCTGTAGCTGCATCATGGATTAGCAGATTGTCATCTTTTTGCTGTTTAAAGTTTGCAGCAAGGTGTTCAAACAGGCCTCTCCCTCTTATCAGCTTGGTGATCTTGATATCCACGTCGTATTCCATTACCTTAGTGATCCACCCCGCTCTCTTTTCATTCAAGTCCCGGTTGGTCAAGAAATCCTTGACGTCGGGATGTGGAACCATGAGGTGAATTCTGCTATTGGACAACATATGCTTGAATTTTTTCAGATTTCGTATGACTGCAAGGACTTGCTTCTCCACATGTGTACCTGACCTCAAAACCCTCTAGCCTTTGGCTAAAAAACGCAAGTGGTTGCTCAAGGTTATCACCATTTGCTTGGGTAAGCATGGCGGAGATTACCTTTTCATTTTCGAAGGTGTAGAGGTTGAAATCCTTGGTGACGTCAGGGCTGATCAAAGTAGGCCGCTGGGCTATAGCCTGCTTGATCTCTTCAAAACTGTCATTTCTTTGCGCTGTCCACGTGAACTTCTCATCCTTCTTCAGCATAGAGGTCAATGGCTTGACTACCTCTGCAAAATTCGGAATAAATCTCTGGATGAAATTTATTTTGCCGAAGAAGCTCTATAGGCCCTTCTTGTGTTAGGCAATGACAGCTCCAAGATGGAGCGAACTCTCTCTGGATCAATGGTCAAGCTTTCCTTGGAAACAACGTGGCCAAGGAGTTTACCTTCATAGACAACGAACACGCATTTCTTCGGGTTGAGAGAGATACCGAACTCCTCTACACCTCTCAAAGATTTCTCTGAGGTGTTTCATGTGTTGGCTTGCCTCCTTAGAGAAAACTGTCACGTCATTAAGATATACCAGCACGGTGTTATTTATCAGGCTCGAAAGGCCATGTCCATGGCTCGTTGAAAGGTGGCACTAACATTGGACAGTCCGAATGGCATTTTCCTGTAAGCAAACGTCCCCCATTTGGTAGTGAAGGCTATCTTATACTGGTCACAGTCTTGCACCAAAATCTGATTATACCCTGAATACCCATCCAGGAGGGAGAAATGCTCGTTGCCTGTCACCATTTGAAGGATCTGCTCCATGCTTGGGAGAGGATAATGGTCTTTCAAAGAGACTCTATCAAGGTCTTTGAAATCATCGCATAGTCTGATCTCTCCATTCTTTTTCCGGACAGGAACAAGGTTAACCAGCCAAGAGGAGTGTTTGATTGGAAATATTAGCCTGGCCTCAATCAACTTGGTTAGTTCCTTCCGCATGAGAGACTCAATCTTTGGGTTGACAGTTCTTTGCTTCTGCTTGATTGCCCTGGCGCTTTCTTCTAGCTCAATGGTATGTTGGGCCAAATTTGGGTCGAAACCCTTCAAATCGCTATATTCCCAAGCGAAGACATCAACAAACTCTTGGCACAACAAGATGAAGGCCTGCCTTTCACGGTCCATGCACACTTTCCCAAGTGCAAGCAACTTATCTTTGAATATTTGAACCTTTTCATAATTCTCCTCCTTCGTTGTGACACTTGCCTTGTCGCTTTTCAACTGGGCATTTTCATTGAAGTTATTCTCTAGAATGACCAAGCCTTTGGGGAGTTTATTGTTCTTCAGCTGAACAATTTCGCTGCCATATTGCTGCTGTAGCTTTCCCTGGTTTTTAGTAGCGAACTCAGCTTCTTCTTGCAAGAAGAGTGCTATTCGCTGGTCACTGTCAAAGACCTGCTAGTTAGTGATGTTGTCAGGTACAGAGGGCCGGATTACTACCTTCAAGTGGCGTGAACTGCGGTCTCGGCCTATTTCCCTAGGGATATCAAACTGGGCACCAACTGCTGCCAGCCTATCTGCTTGCTTGTTATGCTCTCTAGGAATGGAGGTAACATTGAAGGCAATGAAATTTTCCACTAAGTCCCATACCCTATGTTTATAGGACTTCAATAAAGAATTCTTTGTCAAATTTTGGCCTCTTACCTGATTGACAATCAGCTCACTGTCACCAAAAACCTACAGCTCTTTGATTCCTCTTTTCCTCGCTCACTCCAAACCATGGATGAGGGATTCATACTCTGCAACATTGCATGTGCAAGAAAATTGAAACCTGAAAGCTGAAAAGTATTTCTCCTTTGAAGGAGAAACTAGTACCGCTCCACCACTAGCTCCCAACTTGCTTCTTGAGCCATCAAAGAACAACTGCCATAAACCTGAGCTTTCTTGGCTTGTTTTCATCAGATTTGGTACCAAAGTACCCTCTTCGTGCATGCAATAAATTTTAAGGCCTGCCTCTTCTATGAATTTGTAAGGATCATGCTCAAAGTTGTCACTTCCCCATTCGTCTAAGAGCAGGTCAGCTACTCTTTCAAGGGCAAAGGATGGAAGTTGATCCACTTGGAACTCTTCTTGGTCAATAATGGCATAGCTGACATTTGCCGCCTTGAGCGAGTATGGTTCCAGATGATCTCTGTGGAGTGGCTCCGATTCAATTTTGACCTTAGTCCCATACTTGGTTCTGAAAACCAGATAGGACTAATTTGCTGCTAAGTAGTCGCTTATTTTGGATGTGAAATCCCTGGACAAGCAAATAGCAAAGTAAGGAGGGACATCCGCCACTACCACATCGTGAGGGACTGAGAAGGTTGGGCAGGCATGTAGCGTCAAGCTCAAACCTTTCACCACCTCAAGTGTCTTTGCTGGTGTTCCATCTAGTTGCAGGACTCTCTTAGTCATTTCCTCATATTTTAGCCCCAGCTTATCAGCTATGCATTTGGGCATTATTGAGGTGCTTGCTCCACTTAAAATGATGCAATTGTGCACCAAGAAATCTCCTATGACCAAGGATAAATAAAAAGGGGGAACCTTTTCCTCTTTCTTAACTTGCCTTGATGTGGAAGGCTGCCCATTCATCATCAGAATGTTATTAGCTTTTACTGGGACAACTTGTTCATTCAGCGCATGCAATTCTTTTTGCAGCATGTCCTTTTGTCCCGGTATTGACAATGAATCCCACAAGGAGATATTCATGTGCCGTTTCTTCATCTGGTCTACCACGTTGACCTGAGGTTGCCTTCTTTCAATTTTTTTTGGGATTAATTACAACTTGAGGCGTAGGCCGAGGCGTTGAAGGTACAATCGGTGGTCTGAAGTTTGGGACCTTTTGGTTTACATGTGATGAAGAAGGTGTTGCTGACATTTGGGCAGCTGCCTGAGCTTCTTCCATTACTCTCCTTTTGGACTTTGTGTTGGCTGCGACATAGTTGCCCTGATTGTCCGCACTACCCACGTAATTGACTGCATAGAACTCATCCTCCAGGGGTATCATGAGAGTAGAATCGGGCTGAGTCTAACTGCTGCCCATGCCGGGTTGCACTGAAGCCTCAAAGCTTGGGAATTGGGCGGCTCCCTGATTGTCTTGTACATTTGTGTAGTGACTCGGCATTTCATTTGTATAAACAGCGTGATCTTGACCATATCCCATGGTTGAGCAACTGCTCTGTTCTTGTACTAGATTGTTTTGAGCGGGCACCATGGCCTTGGATGATAAGGGGCGCCTGGATTGTAGCCTTGAAAAGGTCTGGCCTGTGCAAACTGACCCTGCCCTTGATTGTAATTTTGTAAAGGGGGTCTATTTGCTTGACCATACTGCTGATATCCTTGATTTGGTCGGTTGTTTTGAGCTTGCTGCCTTTTAATAGCCACTAGTTCATTTGTTACACTTTGTAATAGACTTTTGACTTCATGGAGGTCATTTGATGAAGTAGTAGGCGGCTTTTCTATGGCAGGTAGAAGAGCCAAGGTGGGTGCAACAGTCTGGATTGGAGGCAACATTTCAGGAAAGAGCGGCATATGAGGCCTAGGAGCTATTTTTTCAGCCTGCACCAGGCAATTCTCGGCTGCTATAGCTATGTCATAGGCGGCAGGAAGCACATGTTCTCCCATGGACTGTATCATAACAGCGATGTCGCTGTTCAACGCTTTCAAATAGTAAAGGAAAGCATAACTTGGAGTCGGCCTTACCAAAACGGGGATTCTATCCCATGTCTTTTGAAATCGAGTGTTGAAATCCTGCATGTATTCGTGTGGAGCTCTTTTCATTGTGGTCAGCTGCTCGGCGAGTGAGAGGTGGTCGCTCTTCTCCCCAAATTGGTTCGTTAAGAGGGTGCCCAATTCGTTCCAGGCATCGATTGAATTCATGGGCAAAGTCTCATACCAATTCAGAACTTTGCCCTTGAAAGACAATGCCAACAATCTGATCGCAATGTTTTCCTCAGTGACATTGTGAATATTGCAGAGGTTAGCAATATTTGTAATGTGTTCAATAGCGGTAATGGGCCCCTCTCCATTAAAGGGAGGCACGCTTTTAAGGACTGTTCCTGGAATTGGGTCATAATGTCGGAGATTCAAAGGACTCTGACCATTAGAGGCCACAAAAGGTAATGCCATAGCTATGACAAGATGCAATCGAGGCCTTCTTGTGTAAGTGTTTTTTATTGCAGGTCTGGGAAAGTGATTTGCTGAATAAGGATGAGTCCTCTCAAACCTCAGTCGCTTTGCTGAGTTCAAAGGCAATTCGATGAATTCGAAAGGGACACCGTTAGCAGCAGATCATGTGGTGACTTTAGGCATATGATGTCAGACTGGTCTTTGATCAGAGACTGATGTTCTTAATAGTGGAGTCGCCAGATGCTGAAAATGGTTGATTTTGCTGTAACAGGACCAGCATCAATCCTGAAACTTTACTAAGTGTAAAAACTTGGTCCCACCAGGCGTGCCAAAAACTGTTGACACAGGCGGATTGCACCCTTGACAGGAGGTTGAGCTCCTGCCTTCCACGCGCAACAATGGAAACTCCCCTCTTGTCTGTGGGTCTGGCAAAATTGGGGGGAGAGTCTCTAGATAAGGGCTAGCTCCCTTTGATGCATCTGAGTTATTCCAGTAAGTTGCTAATATATATATATATATATATATATATATATATATATATATATATATATATAATGGGGGGGTTGAAAAGGGAGAATGATTACAAGAAAATAGAACCTGATCTAAGAGGGTGATGCACCAAATAAGTTTGATCTACTCACACTCACACTCTAAACCATAAGAACACATACATACACTTTAACTAGTAAAAGAACCAGACTGCAAGAAGCTTGACAGGGAGGCTTTAATGGAAACACACAGAAGGACTTACCATAGGCGCTGTAGGAAAAACACACTGTCTAGTAACCTCCTTCTGCCTCTGTGCTCCAGGTACAGCTCTTCTTGTCACCTGCAGGAATGACGCTTTGTATATACCAGGTGCATTGGTGTCAACCTGTGAAAGCATTAGGAAGCAATGACTGAACACAAGACTAACACTTAGACACACTCAGAGATATATCCAACCAGAATAGAGGTAAAAATTCGTATTCTATTGATTCCAGGTGAAAATTGCCAGGGCTTTGCCTTACAATATGAGAGATAGCTTTCTCAAATGAGAAGTTACAATATATATAGAGAAGAGGGAAACAAAAGTGCTCGTTTTGGAAAAGACTTTGGCACCTTTTTACAAGTTGGCCCATGTGCGTTGAGAGCGTTGAGAAGAGGAAGCCGCTGAAAGATAATGCTGTGTTGGCTCCGATTTTGACTTCAGGCGTTTAGAAAACATAGGCCGCGCCGTTTGTCTACAAACAAGACTGCTCCTTGAAGGCATTCACGCGGTTTGTCTGCTCATTAATGCAAAATGGAGAAAAATGGGTTGCGCCGTTCACTGTTTGCGCCCCTTGAAGACCACTTGGCAGGCACTGTTCCAACCGTTGGAGTAACTCCTGGAGTCGACGCCTTCCTTTGCCACTTGGACTATTTTGTCCGTTTCTGCACTTGGCTCTTTTGTCCCTTCTTGGCTTTGTCTTTTCTGTCTCCTTCGGCCCTCGAGGGCTATCTTCGCTACTTCTTTGGCTCGTTGGGCTCTTCCATCAGCAGGTCGCTGGGTTCATTCTTAACTTTTGTCTTTTTCCAGCGTCGTCTTTTCCTGGTTTTGTCTTTTGCTGGCTTTTGTCTCTTTCTCTCTTAGCTTTTTGGGCTCCCTTCTGGTTGGCGCTCAAGTATTTAAAGATCAACGGCTACTTCATTGTCGTAAAATTGATGTTCGCGGGCCCGTCGCTATTTGAAAGCTAACGGCTAGTTTATTGCCCTGAATTTGACGTCTTCGGGAACGTCACCGGACGTCCGGATTCCAACGGCTAGTTTATGGTGCTTAATATTGACGTCTTTGGGCCCGTCACCCCTTTGAATTTCTTTGGCCTTTTCCTTTCCTTCGGCTTTTTTCTCTGGTCGGGCTTTTGTCTTAGTCGGGTCCTCATTGTTTTGGCGGCCGAATTTCTTCAGACTTTTGTTCGAAGGAAATCCTTCGGACAAAAGTCCGAAGGATATCTTTCCTTGTTATTCCTTTTTCTGTCGGCTTTTCTTTCGGCTATTTTTCCCGCGGACAAAATGTCCGCAAGAATTATCTTGATCACTTCCTTTCCTTCGGAATTTTTCTTCGGGTTTTTTCCTGCGGCTTTTCCCGAATTTCTTCAGACTTTTTGTCCGAAGGAATTCCTTCGGACAAAAGTCCGAAAGAAATCATTTCTTGCCTTTGCCTTGTCCCCTTTTTTATTTCGCGGGATTTTCTTCCGAAGGATTTCTTCGGACAAAATCTCCGAAGGAATTCCTTCGGACATTTTGTCTGAAGAAATTCTCGTCCTTTGCCTTAAGCAAATTTCCGAATAAAACTTACCCTTTCGGCCTTGTTCACTTTTTGATCTTTTTTCAAGTGTTCCTGCCCTCCGCAAGGGCACTTGTCCTTCGGGAGACTCTCTTGAACCTTTTGATCGAACCATTCCTTTGAACCAACACATTGAACCGAACGTTGAACCAACGCTTTGAACCAAGCCGACTGAACCAAGCTTTTGAACCGAGCCATTGAACTGAATTACTGAACCATCTGATTGAACCAAAGCATTGAACCAACTGAACTGAACCAACTCATTGAACCAACACTTTGGACCAAGCCGACTGAACCAAGTTGTTGAACCAAGCTTGAACCAACTCTTTGAACTGAATGACTGAACCAAATGATTGAACCATCTGAACTGAACCAACTCATTGAACCAATAATGGTTCAAATTTCAAGTTTGAAATTCTTGGAAAGATCATGCCATTGGACCCCGACGTTGAACCACTGAACTGGTTCCTCTTTTTGCCGAAAGACTTGCCTGCAGAGTCCGTAGAACCAAGCCTGCAGAGTCCGTAGAACCAAGACTTGTGCAAAATATCAAAATTGTACTGGCTCAGAACAACAGGGGAAAAGGGGGACCGATTTTGGCCTGTAGGACCAAAATGGTCAACACATTCTCAACATTCTCACAAATTATGCTTGAGAATTGTGAATAACTCAAAAGGAGAATGCCTTTTTACTCTTTCCACTCTTTAAGTGTCTGAAGCTACTTGAATCTCAATGTTTCCAACTTATTGGTTGCTTCATAAATGTTGAACACGGGGATCTCCTCTACTTGCCATTTTTTAAATTCAGTCATCCAAGAACACAAAATGCTTTTGGGTGCAACAATTAGTGATCTCTCATTTGGATACTTGGTAAAAAAGCTCTGAATAAAACTAATAACAAGGAACGTTTTCCTTGTACCTGGTGTATGTACCAAAATGCAATCGCTGGGTTCTTTTGTTATATGGTTCTTTTGTAAGAAGTCGAACACATCAATCTGGTTTGATTTCATATGCTTTCGAAGATGAGGATGAACCACAATTCAATACAGGGCTTTTTTGCTCCAACTCTTGGAAAATGTTTGATTATCAATACCTAAAACAGTCTCCAGGTCTCTGTTAGGGACATGCCTTGAATATTTTGTACCCTTTCGAGCCTTTGGCCATTGGATGTCAAAGATTGTTTCAATACTCTGCCCAATAAATCCACACTAAGTGCAAACTTTGTCAAGATCATCTCCGAGAAGGAAGCTATGAAGGCAATCTTCTGTATCATCCTTGTCATAAGTAGAATCCATGTCTCGATTTACCGTACACTAGGAGCATTTGAAAGATAATGACATTTGTTTCCATAGTAATGAGATCTCGTGATTGTCTTCTTCATCAATTTCATTTTGCATCTCTCTCTCCCACAGAAATTCTATTTCTGCATAATTTACAACATCAACCTCCATAGCTTTTTCAACTGCAATCTTTTTAGATTTTTTAATTTTCTCCTCAAGCAACTTTTCTATGTTCTGCAAGTCACAATGCCTGATGTTCTTTGAAAGATCTTGCAAACCTTTTACAGTATCTACCGATATATTGAACCCAACTTTCCCATCTACTTTAGCTCGCATTTCGACATGTTGCTGTGACAACTGAGAATCGTGGCTAAAATTAAGCTTCTTATTAACATCCTCCATAAACTTTTCTGCTACAATATTCTGTGACTCCAACTCCTGTTTTTCCCATATTCCATCAATCATTTTGGCTGGCTCTCCATCTTGTTTATTTTTAAGATCGTAGCCCACGATATCTTGTTGATAGTGTGCATTAATTTGGCAATCAACTGGTTTATCAAACTTAGAATCTGTGTTTGGGGAACAATCCTCAAGACCTTTCTCCTGCACACATTAAAGTTTGTCTTCACTTTGACGCAGACAATGCATAAGATGATGATGATCATCATCAATGATTTCAATAAACAACTCATGTTCATCTCTAATATCCAATTTTTTTATGTCATTCTTCCCAATAGAAGAGTCTCCACAAATATCAACTCCCTCTTGGATAAGCATGTTTGGACATTCTTTTACTTCAACGTTGGATTTCATCTTTATAAAATCATACCCTGACATTTGGAAGGAACCCATAGAGCTCGACATGACTTCCCTAATGCTTGGAGAACTGAAGTCACTTAGATAAAGATTGCTTCTACAAGAATTTTCCTCCTCATTGAACTTGGTAAAAACGAGATCTGAAGCTTCTGGTAAGGCCGCAGGGGTTATCAAAGGTCTATCATATAATGATTTTGTCTTTTTACCGCTCTTGGATAACATTTCTTTAACCCACTTGCACAACTCTTTAGGAAGAGCTGAATAGCTAGATGTTTCTTCTGCTACACTTGCATGTTTCCATTTTTCATTGTTTGCTTTTATTTTCTTTATAGGCCTTGAGTCGAGTACTGCAAATGCTTTGCTCTTAGAAGTGCCTTTCAAAGGACCCAAAATTTGATTGAAATCGACTTTGTATGTTGGTAAGTCAGACAACCTTGAAGTCTTCTTCCCCCTTCCCAGTTTTACCTTGGCATGCCTCTCGATGATAGGCTGAATATCATTATGATGTATTTTGTGTTCTTCAATATCTTTAGCCCATCGTGATAATGAACCATGTGCATTTTGTTCATTCTTCTGCGAGTAAACTGCCTGCTGTTTGTATTCCTTATTACAATCTTTATTTATAAATATTTCAAACAACGGAACACTTGGTCCCGCTACAACTAGCTGCCTTGCATTGTAACTCTTGGCCACCGACTTTTTTTTTTATGTGATAAATTAATTTTTCAAAGAGCCCCGAAAGACGAAAAACTTTCACACCTTTCAAATCCTTTGACCCCTCAAAGGAAGGTGGTGTTTTACTCTTCTTGTTGGATTTATCAGCTGTTGTAGGTTGTACACAAAGCACATAATTTATGAATGTGGCTCATGCAAGATCGAAAAGTATTTTCCTCATTGGAAGCCTCAACACAATACTAAATTTGAAGATTAGAGACTACATGCATTTCACCTAAAGATTTTTCAGTTTCAAGTCTAACTGTATGCCATTCATCATAGTTCTTTCTTCTAATACCACTTGAGCCCCTCCTACAAAAGTAGGCATGGAATCAACTTCCAGTTCATCTTTTGCTGTGGATGGCTGTGTGCAATTTGTCTCTAATTTAGTGTCTTGTTTGTTATCCATAATACTATTGAAAGTCACTTCAGTATCCTTCAATAGGCGAGGTACATTTAATGGTTTTTTGTCTTTCAAGGTTTCAACCTTGGTTTCCTCATCCCTTTGCTCCTTGGTAGGGTTTGGGAATTCAGTCCTTGATTTTTTTGTTTTCCTTTCTTCTGCTTATGCCCTTAATTCTTTTGAATGTTCTTGCATAGCTTGCAACAATTCTAACATGGATTCTTCCATTGTCCTCATTATTCATAGGCTGGCAAGATCACAACTCTGATACCCCTGTAATATCCCAAATTGGGATATTATACGTTAATTTGGATTCTTGGGAATTCCGTTTGTAATAATATTGTATAAATATAAACTTGTATTTGGAATAATACTTTAAACAATAAAATGTAAGTGTATTAATATTAAAATATAAATCCTCAAGGGGTTTTGTCCTTGGATTATAGTGATAACAAGGGTTTTCATCCTTGAAATCAGATTACACAATTAAGGGGTTTCGTTCTTAAGAACAATTGTAAAGCATGATGTTTGTACATGGTTATAAAATTGAATACATGATTTTATGATTCCTTCTATACCAACGAATGACTATTAATACTTCATAACCTTCCATCGAAAGACATGTCTCTTCCAAATGTCTTTTCCCAAGGGGTATGTCTTCCCAAGGGTGGTGTCCATTTGTCTAATGAATGCAAATGACCAATTAATTAATTAATGATTAATTGATGTTGTATTTAATTAATACTCTATTATTTATTATTGTTTGATATAGGAGCTCTTAATTAATAAGTAAAGACTGCAGTTTTGTTGGGTGCTCCTCTATATGACGATTCCTTAAATGAGATGTGACGTTACTCTTCAAGGAGAACGGGTTCTATATCCTTCACTGTTGGATGCGACTTTCCTTTAAGACCTACAATTCCATAGACCTGTAATTTTCTTTACTGCTGTGATTCCTTATTGCTAACTGCATTTTAGTGATTTGATGTCTTGCTGTGTGAGTGGCGATTTGTTTGGTGATTGAGGATATTACCAACGATTTAATTGGTGATATTACAGTTGCAAAGTATTTGTATTTTGTTGACTCCTTTGAAGCAGATGTTTGTGTCAAGTATGGATGGACTCATCTTATTCCAAGAAAGCTGATAGAGTCAAGGTTGGGAAGACAATTTTTTGTGAGGCTTTCGAAAAGAGTTACAAAGATCGTCAAGGTAACTTAAAATTTCAATTTAAATCTCAAGTCATTTCCCTTATTTTCATTTTTTTAAACTTAAAGTATTTATTTTATTTATAAGTTTGTAACTTTGTAGGTGTTAGAGCCTTTGGTGTGGGTTTTATGATTAGTGGATGGGGAGCAAAACCCAATGGGTTATATTTATGATGCCATGGATAAGGCTAAAAAGGCCGTCCAAAACTATTATAAGGGGGATTGTGCCAAATTTGACCCCATTTGGGAGTTGTTTGATTGGAGGTGGAACAATCAATTCTACCAACCCATCCATACAACAGGTTACTACCTTAGCTCAGAGTTTTCTATTCCGATGGCTTCACAGATGCTAGTGGGAAGGTTATGGAGGGGCTCTTAACATGCATTGAGAGTATGACCCCTGATGTTGAGGTGGGGGACCTCATTATTTTTGAGTTGCATAACTACAAATAGACTAGGGAGAGTCTCTTTTCTTCAACATTAGCTATCCGAGGGAGAGCCACACAGTCACCAAGTAATAGAAAATGAAGTCTTTACTTGTACCTTACTAGTTACAAATTTATTTTTATTTACTTACAAAGTTTTGAATATCTTGTTTGCAGTGTCATAGTGGGAAGATTGGGTTGGGAATACCCTACATCTGCAAACGCTAGCCCTTCGTATTTTATCTCAATCTTGTAGCGCTTCTGGATGTGAGTGCAATTGGAGTTTGTTTGACGTCATTCACACGAAGAAACGCAACAAGTTGAGTCAACAATGCCTCAATGACCTCGTTTTTGTGAAATACAACCTTCAACTTCACACAAAAAAGTTGAACACATCACATGAGCTTATCAATCTAGACGAGATCGATCCCTATAGTGATTGGACTGCACAGGAGGAGGCCTCCATGTTCATAGAGGATGAGATTGTTGATTTCGAGAGGCAAGCTATGGAGTGTTCAATTGCAACAGTAGAAGAGATTGGATTGGAGGACATCCTTGTAGATAAGGCAGAGGTGGAGCCACAAGCGCAAGCGCAACGTTCTAGGCAGAACGAGGAGAGGCAACTATTGTCAATCAGACCTTGCACCCTTGTGAAGGTAGTTTTAAGCCTTCACGATCTGCTGGAACATGGAAACAATCCGAGGTTGTGGGTGATCTGCTAAGTGGATTGAGTCTTTAGATTATGAGGGCTAGCTCCCTTAGGTGTATCAATGAGGATCTCTACTCTGTGTTGCGGACTACCATGGAAAAGGTAGAAAGAAACTTGAAGGAAAAATCCTACCTAATGACGGTGATACACGAGAATGTTGATCCACCCTACTTGGAACCTTGAACACTGAAAAAACAAGGGAAAAAGAAGACCTTTGATTTCAATTGATCAATATGCATAAGTATTTCATGAGAAGGTTCCAATGACGAAAACGTGAGGGAAAACTATAGGTCTGATACAAGACACTTTACAACCACCTAACATCCACTTATAGCTTCAACAATAGACATTTAAAACACTGAACATGACCTGCATAACATGATAAGCTAGCAACTAGGTAAAAATCAGAATTTGGGAAGGGAGAGAAATCTATCACGTATGCAAATTGTTGAATGAATGTACACTATGCCAGCGCTTGAAATCTGAAAGTACAACCTTTATATTGATTAAAGAGGTTACACAACTCACCGATGGCAGAGTCTGGTGTTACGAAGAGGGATGGATTTTTACAAGGCTGAAAAGCCATTAATATAGAAAATTACAAAAAACCAAGAGATTGACATTGAAAAATAGAGGGAGTAAACTCAAACCAACTCAGCATTTACAAAAGTCTATTTTGTCTTGCATGAAAATTGCATGCATTGAAAAAGAAGAAGACAAGCTTTGGATGCATGAAATTTACGAATAGATGTCTTGACTTGAAAACCAGTCAACTCCAAAACAAGAGTAGTCAAGTCCATTCAAACTGTTGGAATGCTTGAAAGTCTCCCCTTTATATGAAATCAATGCAAATGCCAAATTAAGAATTACGTTTGAACCGTCGGAATGTTTCAAACTTTGAGACAAACGAGAGTGTGTGCATGGAATTTATTTTGTTTAAGCTTTCCACTGTTCCACTACTCGAGTTCTCATGCAAAGTGAGCCTCTGTTTAAGAATTGAAGGTGACGTGTTAGAACGGTCAAATTTGGACGTGTCTATTCTTGTTCATGGCTATTGCATGCTCTTGTATTCTCAGAGTATTTAGGCATGTTCACCATCTGTATTTGTCTTTTCCACGAATCTTCTCGGACTATTAAGGCATGTTCATCTTGTATTTCCGTCGGGTTTTTGCGTCTAACATCTGTGTTTTGATTCTCTGAGTCATCTTTTCCCACAGATTCTGTTCTCTGCGTTTGTCTGTCTTTACTGTATCTGTCTCTGTTTTCGGACGGCTTTTCTGTATATGTCTTGGCTTTGTTCATGCTTTAGCCTTCGGGCTTTTGTTCCTTGCTCATGGCTTTGTCTTTTTTATCGGGGTTTTTGTCCCTCCCGAATTCCTTCGGACAAAAAGTCCGAAGGAATTCTTGTCTTTGTGCCTCGTGTATTCGTTGCTTTGTTTTGTCCCGGGCTCGAGCTTCGGGCTTTTTGAAAACCCGAATTCCTTCGGACAAAAAGTCCGAAAGAAATTCTTTTCCGTTTGTGCCTTTTGCCTTTGGTCATCGGGCCTTTTGTCCTCCCGAATTCCTTTGGACTTTTGTCTTAGGACAAAAAATCCGAAGGAAATCCATCTTTGGGCTGTTTATCCCTGAAGGGCAAGTGCCCTTTGGGAACTTTGTTTTTGTCCTTCACTTTATGAAGGTGCCCTCCACAAGGGCTTTTGCTTCCCAGCCCTTTGGGCTTCTTGATTTGGTCCTTTTAGTCGCCTGGGTGCCTTCTGCAAGGGCAAGGTTCTTCCAGAAGTGTTTTTCAGAAGAATGGAAAAGGTCCACTTCGCTGCAAAGTGCCCTCCGCAAGGGCTATTCGTCATCAAAAGTGCCTTTCGGAACTTTTGAAAGGGTCCTACCACCGACCAAGAGCCCTACGCAAGGGCAAGTGTTCTTCGAAAAAATTGATTTTGTCCTTCAGAACTTTTGCCAAGGTCTTCTTCGTGCTTGAAGTGTCCCCCGCAAGGGCACATACCCTTCGGGGAAATTGTAAACGTCCCTACGCAATGCCCAGATGCCCTCCGCAAGGTCACTTCTTAAAACATACCTTTCAGAAGAATTGTAAAGGACACCTCGCTGCATAATTGTCCCCCACAAGGGCACGTACCCTTCGGGGTTTTTGTTAATAACCCTTTGGAACTTTTGAAAAGTCCACTTTGCCAATGAAAAGCCCTCCGAAAGAAATCACTTGCCCAAGACCCTTTTCGGGCTTGACAAGCTCCATTACTTAAAAACTTTATAAGACAACTACGTCGCAAAAACCCGATCCACTCGTAATTGCATTTGTAGACCCAATCAGGCTTATCGACTTGCTTTCGCTTATAAAAGCTAATAAGACATGCACCTTGGTAAACCTGAATTGCTCTATAAGTGCTAGAAATGATCATTGCCTGATGGGAATACACCTGTACCTACACAAAAGTGACTTATCCTCAATTTCTCAAGGGTCAAAACCTAGTTTTCAAGGCAAATGGTCATGGTGAGCGAAGTTTCGAATGGTAATGGTGACGATTTGGCCTGTGGGGCAAACTTGTCAACATTTTTGGCAACTCAGTAGGGTAGCATGCCTGCTATGCTAGAGAACTTAGACCATATAGATGCCATTCGAACTCCCAAATGGTAAACCTGATTTATGATTGAAAATCTCCTCCTGACCTTGGCTGAAGTAACCTTTCTCCCTAAAAAAGGAAGGGAAAAACACGAAAGCAGGAAAACTAAGAAGCAAAATGTGCAAACAAGCACTTATTGAGCAAAACTGAAGCAAACTTCTGTGCTTGAACAACACTTGGAGGAAAATAAACTAACAAAGAACCTAGCTAACCATGATCAAGCATGATCCACCTGGATGGGAAATTCTTGAACTCACTCCTTCTGAGAGATGGTACAAGTTGCAAAGCAAGATGTTTGTTAATCATAACCTTTGATGAGGCATTTTTCTTGTCCACCAACTATATTAGCATCTTCTCAAATGAGTCATCAACAACAAACCAGTCACCAACAAAGACAAACTCATCAAGCACTTCCTGATCTTTTTCATATTGCTTGTCATCTACCACCTTGTCAAGTGATACTTCATCTATGCATGGTTCTTGAGTGAGCACATCCTTCTTATTGACTGCTGCAAGTTCATCTAGCTCTTCAAGGAGCTTTGAGTAGGCAACCCAATCTGTACTGTGACCTTGAATAGGTGATTCTTGATCAAATTTTTTGTAAACGTGTCCTTCAATAGACAACATATCCATACAAAGTTCTTCAATCTCCTGAAGAGATTCAAGGTACAGCTGCCAATCATCTTTTTGTTCCTCATTTTGATCTATAGAATCAGCTTGAAAGCTATCTGGATCCTTCTCAATAAGAGATACCTGTAACTCACGTATGACTTCAATTTGTACTAGCTCCTCTTGAAGTTCCTCTACATCAAAATTAATGTTCTCACTCTCAACTATAATTGGATGCGCAACTACAACCTCGAAGTGAAATATCAATAGGAAATTCTTCCTCAAACACACTTGAAGCATCCTCTACACACTTTGC
The DNA here is from genome assembly GCA_037957365.1 of Torreya grandis. Taxonomy (NCBI): domain Eukaryota; kingdom Viridiplantae; phylum Streptophyta; class Pinopsida; order Cupressales; family Taxaceae; genus Torreya; species Torreya grandis. The sequence continues at coordinate 2,176,358 of JARHVA010001589.1, forward strand.
AAGAACTTGACCTGTAACTGCAACCTCTTTTTCAATCCTCCAAAGAACAGGTTCATCCGGAGGAAGGGAGATGATAGGAGGGTGATGAAATTCATTTGTTTGGGAGAAAAAATGAAGCATGAGAGGTTGATCATGATCAGATTTTGGAATCTTGAGGGCAATGGAATTATCTAGGGAGTTTTGGAGAGGAGGGAAAGAGAAACTCGTAAAGACCTCTGCATTCTGTTCCTTCCACTTGGCCATTACCTCATCAACGTCTGAAACCTGCTTGTCTTCCTGGACAACTTGAGCTTGAGGGATGATTGGTGAGGAAAGGGGACTATAGGAAGGTTTAGTTTCATGAATAGGCTCTTGAATACAATTAGGAAGCTCCCTTGTCACACACTGGGCATGATTAAGAACTTCATGAGAATAAGAAGCACAAGAACCCTTTGTAGACAATTGGTTTAACTCGATTTTCTGCCTCTCCCAAACCTCCATCTTTTTCAATACAAGAATACACAACCCATTTATCTCTTTTGGATCATTGGACACATTTTGAAATAGACCATTCACTTTCTCATACTGAGAGTTAGAACAAACCTTTCTTGCATATGCTAGTATTCTGAGCTCTATTTCGTTCATTCTTTCTTGAAGGCAAGGCTGCTCATATGCAACATCATAGCCATATGGAGAAGATGAAATCTGGTCCTGAGACTGATATGGCTCACAAGGAAAGTAAGACTCATGCTCTTGATAATAAGGATCATGAGAAACTTGATAAGGCTCAACATAGCTTTGATAATACTCTTGATAAGGCTGATTAGGCTCATAAAAAGGCTCATAGGTATCATGACAACGGTGGTATGATCCATCATTGGGCTGATAAGGAAACATAGCATAGGAATTCTCTTCATACACAACCATCAAAATTCATTCATTATAATGCAATAAAAAATAGACTTACATGGAAACTGTGCCTGAACTATTAGAAGCAATTGCTTGAGCTTGGAATCACCAAATACTTCTTGAAGAACACTGCTGCAACTGCAATTTTATCAAGACCAGCTCCAATAGGTCCCACCGAGCATGCCAAAAACTATTGTCAATCAGACCCTGCACCCTTGTGAAGGTAGTTTTAAGCCTTCACGGTCTGTTGGAACATGGAAACAATCCGAGGTTGTGGGTGACCTGCTAAGTGGATTGAGTCTCTAGATTATGAGGGCTAGCTCCCTTAAGTGTATCAATGAGGATCTCTACTTTGTGTTGCGGACTACCATGGAAAAAGGAGAAAGAAACTTGAAGGGGAAATCCTACTTAATGACGGTGATACACCATAATGTTGATCCACCCTGCTTGGAACCTTGAACATTGAAAATTCAAGGGAAAAGGAAGACCTTTGGTTTCAATTGATCAATATGCATAAGTATTTCATAAGAAGGTTCGATCCAATGAAGAAAACGTGAGAGAAAACTATGGAGAGAGGTCTGATATAAGACACTTTACAACCACCTAACATCCACTTAGCTTCAGCAAAAGACATTTAAAACGTTGAACATGATCTGCATAACATGATAAACTAGCAACTAGGTAAAAATCAGAATTTGGGAAGGGAGAGAAATCTACCACGTATACAAATTGTTGAATGAATGTACACTATGCCAGTGCTTGAAATTTGAAAGTACAGTCCTTTTATTGATTAAAGAGGTTACACAACTCACTAATGGCAGAGTTTGGTGTAATGAAGAGAGGGATGGATTTTTAGAAGGCTAAAATGCCATTAATATAGAAAATTTCAAAAAGCCAAGAGATTGGCGTTGAAAAATAGATGAGTAAACTCAAACCAACTCAGCGTTTATAAAAGTTTATTTTGTCTTGCATGAAAATTGCATGCGTTGAAAAAGAAGAAGACAAACTTTGGATGCATGAAATCTACGAATAGATGTCTTGACTTAAAAACCAGTCAACTCCAAAACAAGAGTAGTCAAATCCACTCAAACTGCTGGAACGTTTAAAAGTCTCCTCTTTGCATGAAATCAATGCAAATGCCAAATTAAGAATTACGTTTGAACCGCTGGAACATTTCAAGCTTTGAGACAAACAAGAGTGCGTGCATGGAATTTTTTTGGTTTAAGCTTTCCACTGTTCCACTACTTGAGTCCTCATGCAAAGCGAGCCTCTGTTTAAGAACTGAAGGTGACGTGTTAGAACGTTCAAATCTGGACGTATCTATTCCTGTTCATGGCTGTTGCATGCTCTTGTATTCTCGGACTATTTAGTCATGTTTACTGTTTGTATTTGTCTTTTCCACGAATCTTCTCGGACTATTGAAGAAGACAAACTTTGGATGTATGAAATCTACGAATAGATGTCTTGACTTAAAAACCATTCAACTCCAAAACAAGAGTAGTCAAATCCACTCAAACTACTGGAACGTTTAAAAGTCTTCTCTTTGCATGAAATCAATGCAAATGCCAAATTAAGAATTATGTTTGAACTGTCAGAACGTTTCAAGCTTTGAGACAAACGAGAGTGCATGCATGGAATTTTTTTTGTTTAAGCTTTCCATTGTTCCACTACTTGAGTCCTCATGCAAAGCGAGCCTTTGTTTAAGAACTGAAGTTGACATGTTAGAACGGTCAAATTTGGACGTGTCTATTCCTGTTCATGGCTATTTCATGCTCTTGTATTCTCGGACTATTTAGTCATGTTCACCATCTGTATTTGTCTTTTCCACGAATCTTCTCGAACTATTTAGGCATGTTCATGTGCATGTTCATCTTGTATTTCCATCGGGTTTCTGCCTCTAACATCTGTGTTTTGATTCTCTGGGTCATCTTTTCCTACGGATTCTGTTCTCTGCGTTTGTTTGTCTTTACTGTATCTATCTTTTCTGAGTTAGTCTTTGCTTTCATGCAGCTTTTTTGTATATGTCTTGGCTTTGTTCATGCTTTAGCCTTCGAGCTGTTGTTCTTTGCTTGTGGCCTTATCTTTTCTATCGGGCTTTTTGTCGCTCCCGAATTCCTTCGTACAAAAAGTCCGAAGAAATTCTTGTCTTTGTGCCTCGTGTATTCGTTGCTTCGTTTTGTCTCGGGCTTGAGCTTCGGGCTTTTTGAAAACCCGAATTCCTTCGGACAAAAAGTCCGAAGGAAATTCTTTTACGTTTGTGCCTTTCGCTTTTGGTCATCGGGCCTTTTGTCCTCCCGAATTCCTTTGGACGTTTTGTCTTCGGACAAAAAGTCTGAAGGAAATCCGTCTTTGGGCTGTCTTTCTCCGAAGGGTAATTGCCCTTTGGGAACTTTGTTTTTGTCTTTCGCTTTATGAAGGTGCCCTCCGCAAGGGCTTCTGCTTCCCAAAAATGCCCTTTGGGCTTCTTGATTTAGTCCTTTTAGTCGCCTGGGTGCCTTCCACAAGGGCAAGGTTCTTCCAGAAGTGCCCTTAGAAAGAATGGAAAAGGTCTACTTTGCTGCAAAGTGCCCTCCACAAGGGCTATTCATCCTCAAAAGTGCCTTTTGAAACTTTTGAAAGGGTCTTGCCACCGATCAAGTGCCCTCTGCAAGGGCAGGTGTCCTTCGGAAAAATTGATTTTGTCCTTCAGAACTTTTGCCATGGTTTTCTTCGTGCTTGATTTGTCCCCCTCAAGGGCACATACCTTTCGGGGAAATTGTAAACGTCCCAATGCAACACCTAGATGCCCTTCGCAAGGTCACTTCTTAAAACATACCTTTCGGAAGAATTGTAAAGGCCACCTCGCTGCATAAGTGCCCCCTCAAGGGCACGTAGCCTTCGGGGTTTTTGTTAATAACCCTTCGAAACTTTTGAAAAGTCCACCTTGCCAATGAAAAGCCCTCCGAAGGAAATCACCTGCCCAAGACCCTTTTCGGGCTTGACAAGCTCCATTACTTAAAAACTTTAGAAGACAACTACCTCGCAAAACCCGATCCACTCATAATTGCATTTGTAGACCCAATCGGGCTTATCGATTGCTTCTGCTTATAAAAGCTAATAAGACATGCACCCTGGTAAACCAGAATTGCTCTATAAGTGCTAGAAATGATCATTGATTGATGGGAATACACTTGTACTTGCACAAAAGTGACTTATCCTCGATTTTTCAAGGGTCAAGACCTCGTTTTCAAGGCAAATGGTCATGGTGAGCGAAGTTTCTAATGGTAATGGTCACGATTTGGCTTGTGGGGAAAAATTGTCAAGAACAACCTAGTGGGAGGACTAGACATTCTCACTCTCCCTTAGTTTTTCAGAGAGTTGGGAAGAGAAAATTATAGATGCTTGTAATTTGTATTTGTGGATTTTTGGACTTGTAGATGCTTTTTGTATTCACATGATTATGCAATTTTGTACTTTATTTGTATTCAAATCTAATAAAAAACACTTTACTAATATTTTACAGACTCATCTTATACATTATGGCATTATGCAACTGTAATTTCTATAAAATTTGTGTTTTTTGATGAATTTAAGTTTTTTTTGGCTTTGTTAGTTATTACCGGTTATTCGACCATCCTTGTCGAATACTCTTTGGTTATTCAAAATTTCCCATTGGCGAGTGCTCGCCAGTTACAGGTATGCATACTATGCTTTAAACGTTTCAACAATTGGATTGGGTGCCACAACCTTTCTATTGCCTGTAGCCCCCATTCCACTCACCAAAAAAGTTGAAATTGAAGGAGATGTACCACTCGTTGTAGCATGAGAGAAAGAAGTCCCAAGGCTAGAATTCCTAGAAGGTGCAGGTATTAGTGGAATGGAGTTCGAGATATCTCCATTACACAATCTAATAAATTCCGCCCTTTGCTTAAGTGTGAGAGCCACACAAACCCTAGTCTCTTTTCCTATTGTGTAGGAAGTGTGCATTCACCCTAGTGATACCGCACCCCAAAATCTCCCCACAAATATTACACTTCCAATTTTGATTTCCCCCTAAATTGTATGTTTTGTTGACATTGAGTACTATAGCAAACTATCTCAAAAGTGCCCTCTTATCGAGTGACCCCTTGGAAAATTTGGCTAACAACTTCGAGGGACAATGAAAATTATGGGTACTCGCAATTGAACTTTCAGTTTTTGTCACTTCTTCCCTTTTTCCTTGGGTTCCCTCACTACCTATCTCATTCACCATGCACAAATCCATTTCATTATCAATTTCATAACTCATCTTGGCACTCTGCAAAAATAAAAAATAAAATAACAAAATAAAGTTTTAAGTTTTAAATAAACAAAAACAACAATATATAGTAAAAAACAACTATTTTAGGACTGGGAAAAAAAAAAAGCTTTGAAATCTTAGGGCAACAAGCTTAAAAAAAAAAGAAAAAAAAACTTTTTTGGTTTGTTTTATGTTTTACCCATTTTTTTTGTTTTATTTGAACACATTGAAAGTGGAAAAAGAAGAAAACAACATTTTCTAAACCCTAAGCACAAAATTTATAAAAAAACAATAAATAATATAGGGAAAAAAAAACTTAAATGTAATGATTATTATTAAACTATTTTTCTTTTACATTCAAGAATTAAAATCTAAATGAAAAAACTAAATGGGATTTTAACACATTGAACCAATTGGTTCAATGCATTGAATCCATGATTCTATGAATCCACTCGCATAAACTGATTGAATGTGTTGAATCCATGATGCTATGAATCCATAGGCATAAGCCATTTTCATATCGAAATAAATATAAAAAGCAGATGGATGGCTTTGTGAACGAATGAAAATTGAAAATTACAACCTTGAACTTGTAAACAAAATGCAAAAGATGATTGGAAATTGGAATCATTAAATCAATGTATGTTTCTGGTTTCAAAGCTTGTTGCCCTAAGATTTCAAACAACAATACCCTCTTGCTCTTGCTCCTCATCTTTCTTCTCTTTTTCTCTTATTTTCTTTGCAAATTTCCTAAATGGTGATTGACAACGTAGTTTTGGGGTTTATTTAAAGTTTTTTTGGGTGTGTATAGGGTTTATTATTTTAATCATTAAAAAAAACAGCTTTAATGTTTTATGTTTTTTTAAAGCAACTTGTTTTTCGGGTGGGGGATTTTGCAAGGGTTAGGGACACCATGACGTCCCTCGATGATCCCAAGGATGTCACAACATTCTCAATGCCTGCAAAAAATGGGACATCACCCCTTTTTTTGGGGGGGTATGTAGGGGGACGTCTTGTTCCTAGGACGTCATTCAGAGCCTTGGGTATGCTTCCTCATGGAACCATGGCTATAGGTAGTTATGTACCTACCTATGCAAAGTATTTTATATAAAAGACTCAAAGATGAATGACAAAAGGTTCTTCTCTTTTCCTATTTAAGGGCCTGAAAATTGGTGTCATATTCAACAATTTGCATGTTCTTGCTTGTGTGAATGGATTGTGCATAGATTATGCAGGAGACAACATCATTGTATTGTAAATTAATTGATATTTCCTTATCAAATTCAGTTTTAGTGTTTGTTAAAATGTTTTTGCTATCAATTCTAGTTGCATGCAATTCTTTTGACTTTTGATAGACTTTGTGCTATGAGGGTTTGAATGGGTGGGCTTTGGACCTTGGGAGAGAGCATAAATTTCCTAAAGGCCCTTATGCCTCCTTATGTGTAAAGGCTCGATCTGTCGATCCAGTGTCTCCCGATGGTCGAGCCCTCCTTTGTCATGCTTTGACCTAACAATCGAGATCTACCATCCATTGTAGCTAGCGTTAATGGAAGGACTTTGAATCTTCCAAAAGTTTCACTTGTTTCCATCACATATGCATCATTAACCATTTCCATTTGCAAATTATTCAATGGAGGACAATCCTTTCACTTTTTACCATAGTTTTGGGTTTTGTTGACGTAGTGGATTGCACCCTTGACAGGAGACTGAGCTCCTGCCTTCCACACATCACAATGGAAACTCCCCTCTTCCCTGTGGGCCTGGCAAAACTGGGGGGAGAGTCTCTAGATAAGGGCTAACTCCCTTTGATGTATCTTTTAGGTCTTGGATTTCCTACTGCTAACAAATAAATGAAACAGGAGGGGGTTGAAAAGGGAGAATGATGTTGAAAACAGAACCTAAACCTAAACTAAAAGGTGATACACCAAAAAAGTTGATCCACTCAGCGCGAACATACACTATTCATCAAGAACTAGCTCCCATACACTTCATTTGACACGAGAAATCCTTCTGCATCAATGAACTAGGGGTCCGTGGATATACAGGGAGGAAGAACTACCAGAGGCGTCCTTAGACGCAATATGGCAGCCTATTCGCAAGCACCTACACTCCTCTAGGGACACTTTTGGCTAACCTGCAAAAGGAAAACTCACAATGCACTAGATATGCTGAAATCATCCTGCGAAAGCATAAAGGAAAATGACTTAACACAGAACAAAGGCATAGACACATACGAAAGTGCAAACTCAGAATGGAGGTAAAAATGCTATGTTTCGATTCAAGGTAAAATCCGGCAGAGTTTTGCCTTACAAACCCAGAGATTTTTGGGCAGAGCTTTGCCTTACGGGCTAAGAGATCTCCCTTTCTCAAAATGAGAAGTTTACAATATATAGAAAGAGGAGAAGTAAAGGCGCTTTCTGGAAAAGACTTTGGCGCCCTTCTTACAAGTGGCCCATGTGCATTGAGAGCATTGGGAAGAGGAAGCCGCTTGATAGATAATGCTGTGTCGGCTCCTGCTTTGACTTTGGCATTCAAACATTAATGTGAAAGCATGGGCCGTGCCTCTTTTCTGCAAACAAACTGCTCCCTTCAGATATTCACGCGGTTTGTCTACTCATAAATGCAAAATGGAGAAAACAGGGCGTGCCATTCACTGTTTGCGCCGTTTGATGACCACTTGGCAGGCACTGTTCCAACTGCAGGAGTAAATCTTTGAGTCGACACCTCTCTTTGCCACCTAGACTGTTTGTTCGTTTCTCCACCTTGCTCTTTTGTCTTTTCCTTGCTTTGTCTCTTCTGGCTCCTTTGGCCCTCAGGGCTATTTTCTTGGCGGGTCGCTGAGTTCCTTGGGCTCTTCTTTAAGCTTTTCAAAATCAACGGCTATTTCACCGCCTTAAATTTGACGTTTGTGCACCCCTCACTAGGCGTTTGAACTTCCAACGGCTAGTTCGCCATGCTCGATTTTGACGTCTTCGGGTCTGTCACCCCTTGGAATTTCTTCAGCGTTTTCCTTTCCTTCGGCTTTCTTCTCTTCGGTCGGGCTTTTGTTTCGGCCATTTTTCCCGCGGACAAAAAGTCTGTAAGAATTGTCTCGCTCGTCCCTTTCCTTCGGAGTTTTTTCTCTCGGGCTTTTTTCCCGCGGCCTCTCCCGAATTTCTTTGGACTTTTTGTCCGAAGGAATTCCTTCGGACAAAAGTCCGAAAGAAATCATCTTATGCCTTTTGCCCTGGTCTTTTCATTTTGGCGGGATTTTCTTCCGAAGAATTTCTTCAGATAAAATGTCCGAAGGAATACCTTCGGACATTTTGTCTGAAGAAATTATCCTGTTCACTTTTTCGAAGGAATTCCAACTTGCCTTGTGCATTTTTCCGAAGGAATTCCACCCCTTTCGGCCTTCTCTTTGATCCCTTTGAAAGTGTTCCCTGCCCTCCGCAAGGGCACTTGAGTCCGGAACTGCCCTCCGCAAGGGCACTTGAATGGTTCCTTTTGCGCCTAAGTGTCGGGAACTCGTCTCTGCTTGTAGAGTCCGTAGAAATTTCTTGTAGAGTCCGTAGAAACTTCTTGCAGAGTCCGTAGAAAAGCCTGCAGAGTCCGTCGAAAACCCTGTAGAGTTCGTAGAAAAGCTTGCAGAGTCTGTAGAAACAAGACTTGTGCAAAATCAAAAATGTACTGGCTCAGAACAGCAGGGGAAAAAAGGCGAGACTGATTTTGGCCTGCAGGACCAAAATGGTCAACAAATTGGCGACTCCCAGGGGAAGCATGCCTGCTATGCTTAGAAACCAGTTGCCTTAAAATCCATTGGGCACGGAGTCAGAATGCAGCTTTGAAGAAAGGTTAACAACAGCCTTGAGAGATCCCAAAATCAATCATGAGCTTTTACCCCAGACACAAGGGAAAACACACACAAGGCTAAAAACACTACTTGTGCAAACATCACTTAGGGAAAACAGGAAAAAAAAACTGAAAGCAAACTACTATGTACAGCTAACCAGGTATATTTGCCTCCCTCCTGGATCAAAGGGAAAATTTCTCAAGTCCCCTTCTTGGGAAGGAAGCTTATGGTGCCAGACAAGTGGCTGAATGGAATGGAGACTTGGTGACCTGCTCCTCTTGCCTGCCACCTTGATTGGATTGCATCCGAGTGGATCAGAGTCAAACATGCTCCCAACATATATGTACTCTTCTTGTTCTTGGAAGCTTGTTGAATGTTGGTCCTTCATGCTGGTGCATTTCACCAAGAAATCGATGGCTGTTGGCTCATCACCATAAGCCCTTTGATGTGCATAGTCCCTTTGCAATGCATCATGGTTTGACCTGTTCCCTTCTGCTTCATTGAGGATCCTGTCAAACTCATCCTCTGCTCCCTCATGGCTTTCTTGAAGAAGGGTGACTGTTGTGATGTCTAAAATGGAGTCACAAACTGGTTGCTCATCCCAAAGAACATCACCTTCTTACTCAAAGCTCTCTTCTTCAAAGCTGTCCTCAAGATGGACAGGCCTCTCCTTTTCCTGCTCAAGGATCAGAGTCTTTAGTTGTTCAAAGACATCCATCTGATCCTCCTCCAACTCAGGGTCTATGGCATAGTCGTCCTCCTCATCAAAGCAACAAGGAAGTTCATCAAACAAAGGAGGAGAGAGCTCACCATGCTTACGTTCCTCTTCGTATTGCTGGAACATCTGCATGTATGCGTGGCCTGTGTCTTCTCTATTGCTGATGATGTCTTCAAAAGGAGCATTGATGATGATTTCTTCTTCTTTAACATCCAAGATAGCGTCCTGGAGAGCTGCAAATTGGATCTTCTCTTCCTCACTCGCCTCTTGCAAAACAGGTTCCTCCTTGAGAAGGGGTGAAGTGGAAAAACCATGTGGAAGAGGAGGCAGTCTTTGAGCTAGAATCGAATGATTCTGCTCTTTCCATTTGGCTAGCACTTCATCTATATCAGGGGTGGCCTGATAGCTCTCTTGGGGGTGTGTAGATGGGGTGTGTTCAGACATTGAATCTGCTGTTTGGTGTGAACCGTCCATCACACATTGGCTGAGGAATCTCGCTCTGGATTCCAACTCTGCAATTCTCCTGGCTATATCTTCTTGAAAGAGCCTTTCTTGGAGGTCACAATTATCATCACGATGAATATGAGCAACTTCATCTTCTTCAAGGTTTTGAGCAAAACCTTTCTCCTCCTTCTTGCCCCATGATTCCATTGTTTGCTTCCAGCTCATGACCTTGGGATTGGAACTTTTCCCTTGGGAAGAAGCAACAACTTTGTCTTCCTCAAGGTCCCGAGCTGGTTCATGATTTTCCTTCTTCCAACTTGGAATTTGGAGATCATGTTGAAAGACTTGAGGAGGTTGGGGAAGATTTGGGAGGGTCTGCTCATGTACAGGAAGAGCTGCCTGAAGAGAGGCGTGCTGGAAAGCTAGGCGCACGGGATTAAGAGCAGGATCGATTGATGCATCGGATGAGCTAGAATGAGCAAGTGCCATCTGATAGAAAGGATTTGGTGCACAAGAGGGGGCTTTCTTTAGAATAGGAGTGGGCGCGCAAGGCTGACTGCCTTGCATGAATGGATTCTTCCATTTTGCTACTTCCTCCTCCATGGATTGCAAGGCTTGAGCTTGCCTGAACAAACACTCCTCTTTGTACATCAACTCTTGTTGATATCTATACTGCTCATCTAATCTGTCTATTTCCACCACCTGCTTCTCAAACTCCAGTGCTACTTCCCTTATTGTTGAAGGGCAACTAGGAGAGCTGCTTGAGGGGATTGCATGAAAAAATTGAGCCTGATTAAAACCATATGAAGGAATACAAGGCCCATGATTTTGTGTGAAGGGATTATACATAAAAAAAATGTGATTTCTTGATGGCACCTGGACTGCTTAACCAGCTGATTCAACTCAGAGTTGCCATTGGTGTTGATAAAAAAGCCTCCAAAGGCTGGTTGGTCGAAGAACACACCAAAAATTCTTCAAATCTTTGGACAAAACTTGTCCTAGTTGGTCCCACCGAGCGTGCCAAAAACTGTTGATGCAGTGGATTGCACCCTTGACAGGAGACTGAGCTCCTGCCTTCCACACGTCACAATGGAAACTCCCCTCTTCCCTGTGGACCTGGCAAAATTGGGGGGAGAGTCTCTAGATAAGGGCTAGCTCCCTTTTGATGTATCTTTTAGGTCCTGGATTTCCTACTGCTAACAAATAAATGAAAAATGGGGGGTTGAAAAGGGAGAAGGATGCTGAAAACAAAACCTAAACCTAAACTAAAAGGTGATACACCAAAAAAGTTGATCCACTCAGCCCGAACATACACTTTTCATCAAGAACCAGCTCCCATACACTTCATTTGACATGAGAAATCCTTTTGCATCAATAAGCTAGGGGTTCGTGGATATACAGGGAGGAAGAACTACTAGAGGCGTCCTCAGACGCACTATGGCAGCCTATTCGCAGGCACCTACACTCCTCTAGGGACACTTCTGGCTAACCTGCAAAAGGAAAACTCACAATGCACTAGACATGTTGAAATCATCCTGCGAAAGCATAAAGGAAAATGACTTAACACAAAACAAAGGCATAGACACATACGAAAGTGCAAACTCAGAATGAAGGTAAAAATGCTATGTCTCGATTCAAAGTAAAATCCGGCAGAGTTCTGCCTTACAAACCCAGAGATTTTTGGGTAGAGCTTTGCCTTACGGGCTAAGAGATCTCCCTTTCTCAAAATGAGAAGTTTACAATATATAGAAAGAGAAGTAAAGGCGCTTTCTGGAAAAGACTTTGGCGCCCTTCTTACAAGTGGCCCATGTGCATTGAGAGCATTGGGAAGAGGAAGCCGCTTGATAGATAATGCTGTGTCGGCTCCTGCTTTGACTTTGGCATTCAAACATTAATGTGAAAGCATGGGCCGTGCCTCTTTTCTGCAAACAAACTGCTCCCTTCAGATATTCACGCGGTTTGTCTACTCATAAATGCAAAATGGAGAAAACAGGGCGTGCCATTCACTGTTTGCGCCGTTTGATGACCACTTGGCAGGCACTGTTCCAACTGCAGGAGTAAATCTTTGAGTCGACACCTCTCTTTGCCACCTAGACTGTTTGTTCGTTTCTACACCTGGCTCTTTTGTCTTTTCCTTGCTTTGTCTCTTCTGGCTCCTTTGGCCCTCAGGGCTATTTTCTTGGCGGGTCGCTGAGTTCCTTGGGCTCTTCTTTAAGCTTTTCAAAATCAACGGCTATTTCACCGCCTTAAATTTGACGTTTGTGCACCCCTCACTAGGCGTTTGAACTTCCAACGGCTAGTTCGCCATGCTCGATTTTGACGTCTTCGGGTCTGTCACCCCTTGGAATTTCTTCAGCCTTTTCCTTTCCTTCGGCTTTCTTCTCTTCGGTCGGGCTTTTGTTTCGGCCATTTTTCCCGCGGACAAAAAGTCTGTAAGAATTGTCTCGCTCGTCCCTTTCCTTCGGAGTTTTTTCTCTCGGGCTTTTTTCCCGCGGCCTCTCCCGAATTTCTTTGGACTTTTTGTCCGAAGGAATTCCTTCGGACAAAAGTCCGAAAGAAATCATCTTATGCCTTTTGCCCTGGTCTTTTCATTTCGGCGGGATTTTCTTTCGAAGAATTTCTTCGGACAAAATGTTTGAAGGAATTCCTTCAGACATTTTGTCCGAAGAAATTCTCTTGTTCACTTTTCCGAATGAATTCCAACTTGCCTTGTGCATTTTTCCGAAGGAATTCCAGCCCTTTCGGTCTTCTCTTTGATCCCTTTGAAAGTGTTCCTTGCCCTCCGCAAGGGCACTTGAGTCTGGAACTGCCCTCCGCAAGGGCACTTGAATGGTTCCTTTTGTGCCTAAGTGTCGGGAACTCGTCTCTCCCTGTAGAGTCCGTAGAAACACCTGCAGAGTCCATAGAAATTTCCTGCAGAGTCTGTAGAAACTTCCTGCAGAGTCCGTAGAAAAGCTTGCAGAGTCTGTCGAAAAGCCTGCAGAGTTCGTAGAAAAGCCTGCAGGGTCCGTAGAAACAAGACTTGTGCAAAATAAAAAATGTACTGGCTCAGAACAGCAGGGGAAAAAAGGGGGGACCGATTTTGGCCTGCAGGACCAAAATGGTCAACAGGTTTCTTGGAACCTTCCTCTGTATTTATTCTGCACAACGGCACCTCTATTCCCCATTTTCCTGTCTTTTCCACATTTTTTTGCTCTTATGTAATTTTGTGTCAAAAGAGCAAAAAATACAAAATACCATCATATGAGGGAAACCGTCCCCCTCTGATACGTAAGGGAATTACTTGTATCTTGTGATTTCTCCTTTTTGTTGCAGGTTTTGTCACTGTCCATTGGGCCCGAGTAAACAAAATCCGCGAAGGTTCAGTAACAAAATTATATGCTAACAACAATAAGATGAATGTACCCTATAAGAGAATTTACATACTTTGAATGAGCTTCTCTCAATCGCAACTTGAATTCCTTGAATTTTCAAAGGTATCCTCCCCAATGCAGACAAAATCATCAGGACATGTTTTGCTCATCTCATGATTGCTTTGGATAATATGGGCATCATTGGATTGGGCAAAAACTTTGTTGATATGTTACCAAGTTTCTGCTATGCCTGCCTTGTCACGAATGTGATGGAGAAGATTATCTTAATTTTCCACATCAAGAATTCCTCAAACTTGGTTGCCCTATATAAGATTTTTATTTTCCCTTGGCATGAATAGGCTCTAATTCCAACTTCTTCATGATGCTAAAGAGGCGTTTGGAGTAAAATAGATCTTCTATTTTTTGTTTCAAAAGATAGAAGTGAAGGCCTTTCAAACTTGAAAATGGGTGTGAGATTGCTTGTGAGCGAAAGAGTTATCAACTAGTAGAATTCGTAGAACGACCATTAACTGTAATATCCCAAGATGAATGTTGGCCATTAAATATTGAATAACTAAAATTGGGGCCAAGGAATCTGGTGTAGCAGCAGAAGAGAAAGTGATTAGAAACACAAGAAATGCTTGCTTGAAAATTTTCCGTTCAACACAGAAAATATTATTTTTAGGCACAAATCAAAGCATCACTGAAAATTGTTGTATGGAGGCCAAATCAGAACCTGACAAAGAAGTAAAGTTTGATGTAGAGGATGATATCATCATATCATATCTACTAATCATTTAGAGGTTCCAACATTTTTAAAGTCTCATGCCATCTGTTCGTTAGTTTTAAGTGCTTTGAAGGTATGGAACTCTTTTTTGTTCCATTTTAATGATTTTACTATCATTAGTTTTATGTTGAGATCCCGGCTTATCTAATTTGGGATAATTTTCAAGATCATCGTTTTGATATGCTGCTAATGCAGTAATTCAAGTCTGTCATCAATCACTTTCCATCTCTGCAATGGATATGCTTCCGTTTAGGTTGTTTGCTAATGGTTATTGCTAGGGTTTTTAACTGCACTACTTTTTGCAACTTTTGTACGTAGTTTATGATTTTTTATCATGTGCAGAATAAAAGGCAAAGCAAGACTGGGGATACAATTAAATTTGGCACCCAGTTGGCAGCATTAGGCCTAAGAATTGTCCACATAACAGCAGATGGAAATTGTTTCTTCAGGTCCATTGCATGTCAGCTTTGATTCTTTCTTCTTTATTGATATTTTGATTTGATCTCTGGATTAATCAAGAAATATATGCAGAGCTTACATATTCTCATTTTTTCAGAGCTATGGCAGATCAACTGGAAGGTAATGAAGAAGAGCATATAAAGTACCGTCAGATGGTGGCAGAATATATTATGGTATGTATTGTAATTGCTGTTCTCTGTAGAGTTTTTTTTTTGAAGCTTTGTGCTCTTGGATAGAAGTAACATACTATTGTTTAAATGTCTGAAGATGTTCCATAGTCAGCATCCTATCATTATCAGCTGGTCTTTGTAGATGATGTTTCATTTGTACTCTTACAACTGATCATATGAGGCTGATTTGTATTTGCTGTATTTGTTAGCTAGGGTGTAGAATGAGTGTTTTGCAAAGCTTCATTGTGACAGTGGTGACGAATTCTTTTGCGTAATAATACAAATATATTTGTCTTGTTTCCATCCCTTGACAATGTCTTGAATGCCCCTGAAGACTTTTGAAGATATAGAACAATTGATTTATATCCAGATTCGGGTGTAGTATGCTTAAACTGAATTTTAAGTAGTGTTGATTATTCGGAAATGATGATTTTGTGCTGGGTGTTTTAGAGGGGTTTGCCCAAATGTTAGATTTCAAAGTGTTTTCTAATGTATCTCATTTTAGTGAGTACTCTAAATGCAATTATTCAAAATAAGTATGCATGCAAAACATTTAATGTTTTGGCAATTCATATCTTCTTTTCTTTCTCCTATTGCATTGGTAAAGACCATGGGGCGAGGGGGCTTCGTGATGTCTGATGCAATACATATTGCTTGCAAGTCAAGCTTTATAAGCAGTTCAGCTGAATAATGATTATTTGCATCCAGTAATAAGAGAGCATGCTGATATTTGGTTAGAGTTGAACAAGCATGTTTGTTTTGTAATAATATTTCCAAGGATTTTAAATGAGAAAACTGTTGAGTATACCTGAATGTTACCCCTAAAGATGGATCCATCTAGTGATAAATTTAGGGCACACTAAAAAAATACCAAAACGTCCATCCCAAGTTCGTGTCTTTTTTCCTTTGTCTTCCACCGAGGTTTCCCCAATCTCATGGCACCTAATATGAGTCTAGTCTTCAAAAATTTCCATGTCTTAAAAAGTGGAAGTAGCAAACACCTGTGGCACTCGTGTACCCCTGTCATCTCCAAAACACCTCTGCCACTCCAGCCCAAAATGTCATTTCCCACTAAGTACCAAACCTCTTGGAGATAGCAGAACTTTATGTCTCTTATGTACATCTACGACATACAAGAGGTTTTGCATGTTCTACCCTTCAGTGAGTTAAAATTTCTCTAAGATAGATTTTGCGAACATTGTGGATCCTCTTGGCTTTCTTGTACATCCACGATATACATTAGGTTGCACCACCTCCACTTCATGGATAAAGAAATGGCTAAGGCATGGACATGTTGGGTTTGGTGGACCTTGGCTCATGTGTACATCCACAATGTACATGAAGGTACATCAGTTCTCCTCAAAAGAGGTGAAAATTTCCCAAGGAAATGTGTTGGAGGACATAGCAAAATTCTTTGGCCATCATGTACATACTAGATGTATGTTGATGTTCGTGATTCTTGCCAAAGAACTTGCAATTTTCCAAGGCATAGATTGATCAAACTTGGTGGGCCCTTGTGGAATTTCATGTGCATCCCTAGCAGACATCAAGTTTTGCCATCCTCGCTCAGGTGGTTGATTATTCTAAAGCATGCTTATGATAGGGGGTCTCGGTTCCCATGGATCCCTTGTGTACCACATGATCCTTGGATTTACCAACACTTTGAGCCCAAAATGTTCGAAATCAAGAAGGCATGGGCACGTTGGGACTCACAAACTTCTTTGGCTCTCATGTATATCCACCCAAGCCAACGATTTCCACAACCTCTGTCAACAATCACAAGCAAAATGTTTTAAGGCTTTGCCAAGACGAAACTATTGGACCTTCTTGGCCTTCTTGTACATGAGAATTGCTAGTTCCTACTCCTTCCACCACTTTCTTCTTTTATCGGTTGAGTTATTTTTCTTTTTTAATAAGGTCCTAGCCCCTGTAGCGGGCCTGCTTAAGGCACAATTAATGCTCCCACCTGCTAAACTGCCCCATAAATATTAATCTTAGACAATTTTCAAGCCATTTGTGTCCTTTTCTCTTGCCACTACTGCAACTCTTGACCACCTATAAATGCATTAAACACATCGCCTCAATTTTTGTTTTGTATTTTATACCATTCTCACTTGCAATACTGCCATTATTCTCTACTAGCACTGCACATTTGCCACCTATGAAGTACAAATTTTAAGGAAATAAAAAATTATCTAACATCACAAGTGGAGGAAATAATAGATATAGTCATAGGGCATGTGGACCTAGAAGATTCCCAAGAGTGATTGAATGTCATGTCCCCTTTTTCCCATAAAGTGAAAAATCATAAAGTTAATATTTGAAGTTGTTTAAGTGACTTATTATTTTATTAAAAAGTGACAGCTTAATATTACTTTATTATTATTAGAAATAAAAGAAAAGGGAAAAGTAAAAATAAAAGAAAAGGGAAAAGTAAAATAAAAGTGTATTAAAGTAAAGTAAGAGGCCAACTTGGGAAAAAAGTTATAATAGAGGGCCTTGGGGGTCATTTGGGATCTTGTTTATTACATCTATTTTGAGTTTAGGCATTTGCTTCCAACTTTTGCATTTGAGGACAAAAACCCTCCATTGCATTCAAATCTAGAGGATGAAACCCTCCTAGGTTTCTATTGGGGATTAGAGGATGGAAACCCTCCCATCTACAAAGATCAAATTTGGACAGACAATTAGGGTATTTTCAATATTCTAGTTGGTTGAAAGGGTTTGACAATTTCTATAATTAGGTGAGGGTTATTAGATCAGCCAACCTCTGTTTCCTTCCGTGCAAGGACTGTTGTGCAAAGGAACACCATGCAGGAGGCGTCGCTGCCCTCTGAGTAGCTGCGTACTACCTAGAGGCAGATCGCTGCCATTGAGCAACAACGCAGGTTTTTGGAGAGCTATTTTGGCAGTAAGAAATAAATTGTTTATTCATTATTGATTCCAGTAGTTTATCGTTTCAACAGTTATTTTCCCAATATTATTTTATATAATCAACAAATATAGTTGGGTTTTCACTATTTCATGTTACATGTGTTATTTTGATATTTGAATGTGAAATTTAGAATTAATTATAAAATTAGAATTCAAACATTTTTAATAAGGAGACATTTCAGTGGTATCAGAGCTTGATCCTGCCAGCGTGCAGGTTTCCAAGCTATAAAATGTTTTAATGCAACTCAATGAAAAATTCAATTTGGGGGGAAAATGTGGAATATCTTTTGAAACAAATGCATAAAACATAAACAAATATGTTGACACAAGATTTAAGCAAACAAATTCATAAGGATTATGAGATGCTCACAGGGAAGGATGTGGAGAAGAAACTTTACCAAGCAAGGAAAAGCTTCAAGCATCCACCTCAATCGAAGAGTAGACTCAACATTTTGGAGGAAGTGGAGAGTTGCTTGTCTATAGTGGAACTATCACAATCTGGTATGATGAATATTGCTATGACTCCATAAATTATTTCTTTGGGTAAGCTAGAACCTCCGAGACATCAAGACAAAGATGTAAGGCTTATGGTTATCACTTGCATTAGTAAAATTATCCGAACAATAGCACTTGAAGTCCCATATCGTGATGACACAATGAGGGAGATATTTCAATTCACTGTGGAAAGTTTTCAAAGTATGGATGAAATTAAAAGTTCTTTTTTTGCTAAGAGGGTTAAGATTTTAGAAATGGTTGCAAACGTCAGATCTTGTGTTTTGATAATAGATCTTGGTTGTGATGATCTTATTCTTAAAATGTTTCAACATTTATTTACTATTGTTAGTAAGAATCATACAAACAATATTATTACCTCAATGCAAACAATTATGTCTTTGATTCTGAATGAGAGTGACAATAGTTTTCAGCCACTCCTATCAGTTTTATTGGATAATATGAGAAAGGATGTGTGGGTAGTCTCTCCAAAAACACATGCACTAGCCAAAAATGTGATTGATCAGTGTGAAGGAATGTTGGGGCCATACATACCAACATAAATGAAAGTTAAACAAACAAGGGAACTTATTAAAAAACTTCACAAAACTTTGCAATAGAGATTGAACATTTGCAGCATAGATTATAAAATTTACAGCAGAAATTGAGAAAGTCAACTATTCTCTCAAATTTTGCAGCATAAATTGAAGAAGTTAATAGGGTTCATTGGGGTGTTAGGAAGCTAATTATCACTAAACTGCATGCTGATTTGATCACAATCAACCAAGTCATAAGGCTGAAATGGCATGCATAGAGGCAATTGAAGAAATAACCAAGACTTAAGAAGCATTAACTTTTAATACAAGCAATGATTTATATGAAGGTCAAATTAGAGTAGTGCAACATAAGTGGAATGGAGAGATCATTCTCCATGAAGGAAAGTCCCTAGGAAAGCTATAAGTTTCAAATACAGGTTTGGGCACAACTGAGAAAGTTTTACAGGGAATTGAAGATCAACAAGCAAAACAACTTCAGATGCTCACAATTGGACGGGAATCAAAAAAAATGATTTGGGATCTCGGTATTTTCAGGATGTTTTAGGCATTACTTGAAGACAAACAATCTTTGGGAAGGGCGGACTGTCATGTCCCCCTTTTCCCATAAAGTGAAAAATAATAAAGTTAATATTTTGAGTTGTCTAAGTGACTAACTTTTTATTTTATTAAAAAATGACAACCTAGTATTACTTTATTATTATTAGAAATAAAAGAAAAGGGAAAATTAAAAATAGAAGTGTACTTTATTAAAGTAAAGTAAGAGGCCAACTTGGGGAAAAAGGGATAAAAAAGGCTATAAAAGAGGGCCTTGGGGGTTGTTTGGGATCATCTTTGTTTATTACATATATATTGAGTTTGGGCATTTGCTTCCCACTTCTGCATTGGAGGACGAAAACCCTCTATTGCATTCAGATCTAAAGGACGAAAGCCCTCCAGGTTTTTATTGGGGATTAGAGGACGGAAACCCTTCCATGCCATCATTGGTGATGTCATAAAGAGATCACATTTGGGTAGACAATCAAGTTATTTTTAGTATTCCAGTTGGCTGGAAGGAGACTTCACAATTTCTAGAATTAGGTGAGGGTTATTGGATCAACCAACCCTTGTTTCCTTCTGTGCAAGGACTGCTATACAAGGGAGCACCATGCAAGAGGCAAATTGCTTCCCTTTGAGTAGTTGCGTACCACCTAGAGGCAGATCGCTGCCATTGGAGCGACAACGCAAGTTTTTGGAGTGTTGTTTTGGTAGCGAAAAATTAATTGTTTATTGATTCCAGTAGTTTATTGTTTCAACATTTATTTTCCCAGTATTATTTTATGCAATCAGTTGACTAAGATACAAATACAGTTGGGTTTTCAATATTCCATGTTACATGTGTTAGTTTGATATTTGAATATGAATTTCAAAATTAATTATAAAATCAAAATTCAGGCAATTTTGATAAGGCGACATTACATTGAATTGCAAAGTGAGCATGAGGTCTCATCAAAACATGTGGAACTCTACTCTTGTTCAAGAAGTTGCCTTCCCACTGTATATCAAAAGTTTCGAATTGGTATCAAAACATGTGGAACTTTTCTCTTGTTTAGGAAGTTGCCTTCCTATTGTCTATTAAAAGCTCTAAATTGGTACATGTTGTCTCGGCTCATTATAACCTTGAAACCCCCACGATTGTTTCAACTAGAAGAGAGGTTACCTCTCATTTGGACACAAATTCATTAGAATTGTCGCTCAAAATTACCCCAAAAGTGGAAATTAAAATTTTGAAGGCACTAATTTATTGGGACTAGAACCCTGAAGATCACCTCATTCATATTAGTATTCATTGGATAAAGGAGCAGCATGGAGGCATGAAACGTCTTCCCAAAACCCTTTTGTAGTCTGACCTATTCGACTCAATTGGGGATATGATTGCTCTTCTGAATAGGGTTGTAGGGAATAAGGAGTCTAGAGTTTTCTAGCCTTGGATGGATAGTCATACTTGATTTGTTTTTGACTTCACATAAATTACAAAATGGGCTGATTAAGTGATTCATTGCATCGCCAACAAATGGACATCCACAATTTGGGACAATTTTATATGATGTCATAGCTGGTCTATGCTCTTGCTAGAAAAAAACTATTCCTCGTTTGATGTGACAATCATCTATGATTTTTAGCCATAGTTGGAGTACCAAGAAGGGAAAAATAACTTTAGGCATGACAACGCCTTTGTTTTAAACTCATCTAGGAATTGGAAAATGATTGTGGTGTGCATCTTTCTATCATCAAGAAGGAAGTCATTAGAGAACGAGTGGACTAGTTCATGTAGAGGGTAGACTGGATGTCCCTACATGCTCCCAAGATATGTAGGCAATTGCGTGTTGTTAATGGACTATGCCCGTCAATTGGTAGGTGTGCATCAATTCCTAACTAGAGAGCACAAGAACGGGAGTGCACTTCCTTATAAAGATTGGTTTATATTCTTGCAAGAACGTTCAATCTGCCAAGAATTTGTAATGAGAGATTACTTCATGTAATCTCAGTTCTACGAAGCTTGTCCTTCAGATGATCAAACAGGTAAGATTGAGTCCCTTTTAGTTAAATGTCATGCTCATATTCACTTCATTAAAGACTATTGGGAATATAGTAAAGACATGGTGGAAGTTTAGCACAAGAACATTTGCAGAATGACTCACGAGGAAATTATCATGTACAATATGATGAAACTTCCTTCCAAAATCACTAAAGATGAAAGCCCTGTGGAGTTGCCAACCTACTTCAACAAGAAGGTTTTTATTTAAGCTCTTATTGATGTAGATTGGTTGTATGGAGATGATATTTATATTGAATAAAGGACAAAGCATGTACTTGTTTGCACTAAGAACTGGGTGAAACGAACTCAAGTGTGTGTGTGAACAATGATGAACACTTCTGCACCAATTTTTTTTTCTTGGTTTCAGATTTCGTCTCCAAAATCTGACCAAATGCGCACCACATTGGTCTTGCATAATTTTGCAAAGCTTGGTAGTGCAAGTGGTGGCAGTAGGGGTGGTGATTGAGACCCCAAGAAGTGGAAAACATTGAGCTCTCCTTTTCATATAGACGTTGGGGGAACCTCGGCTAAAAAGGTCAAAACAATTCCTCCAAAGGACCCTACAAACATTGTTGTTGAGACTCGAGAGAATATTCAGACAAAAGCTAATCTAGCTAAGATCTTGGAAGGGAATGTTTTTGGTGCCATTGATATGTCAAATTTGTTGTTTGTGTAGGATTTTCTATCCCTTGTTGATGTTGTGAAGAACCCTCAAAAGGGGCCATTAACATGCATTGATTGATTCAAGATACAATGTAAATAGTCCACTTGTGTAAAGCGTTTTTAAGAATTTTTCAAGTGATAAGAATGTTTTGAGAACAGACTTTGGCAAGAATGAGAAATCAATGAAATCCCATGATTTGCCATTGTATGAATTGGGGAAAACCATTGACATAGTCCTTACACAAAGACCTGCACTAGCTTAGAACACTCAGTGGGTGGAACAAATTGTAAGGAAGAAGATCAAAACTTGACCACCAAATATGGACGCGATGGCTTCTTTTATTAAAAATAAAAATTCCATGCCAATGAAGATTCTAGGCCTTATTTGGTTTGACGAGTTAGGACAAATGCGCACAAAGATTGCTACTCATTCGGTGATTAAGAATAGGGAGGATATGGATGTCATTGACTACCAAATATACGATATTGTCATCCCAAAGCTAGATAGAGGAGGGGTAATCAAGCAACTCACAATAGCCTATATCAGGAATTTTTGTGGATAAGGATATCCTCCCCTAGGTAGGTAAGAT
The DNA here is from genome assembly GCA_037957365.1 of Torreya grandis. Taxonomy (NCBI): domain Eukaryota; kingdom Viridiplantae; phylum Streptophyta; class Pinopsida; order Cupressales; family Taxaceae; genus Torreya; species Torreya grandis. The sequence goes on from JARHVA010001589.1 coordinate 2,199,078, forward strand.
CGGAAAACTTGGGAGAGTTGTGAGGGGCTTATTGAAGGCATAGTAGTTAGAGGTTTCAAAGATCGTAGAAGAATTTGTAAAGAGCTATCACAAGCTCGACACTTGCTACATTAATATGAAAGATCTATTGAAGTTGTCGGAGGAAGGAAAACTATGGGAGAGACTACTTCCGCATATACTTGACATGTCAAAGATAACTTTAGAGGAATTGGTGGCGTTTTTACTTCCTTAGAGGAAGATTCTTTTGATGAATGAGTGCAGAAGATCAACTTGCATATTGAATAATTGAAGAAGAGTATCACATGATTGAATAAAGACGGAGAGGAGTGTAGGAAAGTTGTATATGGCACCAATGATTTCACTACCATGTCGGCGAAGACTCTAAGGTCTTATTTGGATTGATGAGAAAAATGCACGCAAAGATCATTACTTCTTTGGTGATCAAGAATAGGGAGGATATGGATGCCATTAACTATTAAATACTGGATATTGTCATCCCAAAACCAGACAGATATGGGGTAATTAGTCAGCTCACAATAGCCTATAAGACCTTTGTGAACCGGATTGAGAAGGACGATATCTTGAAGACAAATCTAAAAAACCAGGTTAATCAACTTGGTGGATATGTCAAATATTTGCTTAGTGATGTCAATACTAAAATGGAGCAGGCTGCTCCGACTTTATTAGGAAATTTTAATGGATAAGGATATCCTCCCCTAGGTAGGAGAGACTGGAAAAAGTGGGAGAGCTGTGAAGAGGATTGTCGAAGACATAGTAGTCAGAGTTCGCAAAGGTCACAGAAGAATCTGTAAATAGCCATCACCAGCTCGTCACATGCTACAATAATATGAGAGATCTGTCGATATAGAACTGTGGGAGAGACTACTTCCACGTGTATTTGACATGTCAAAGATAGCTTCGTAGGAATGGTGGTTGGTTGTGTTTTTACTTCCTCAGAGGAAGATTCTTCTGATGAATGGGTGCACAAGATCGACTTGCATATTGAAGAATTGGAGAAGGCTGTCACAGGGTTGCATAAAGATGGAGAGGAGTGTATGAAAGTTGTATATGCCATGGATTTTTTCACTACCAAAATGCATTGTCCTCTCTTAGAGAGAAAGGCAGTTGTGTGATCAAAATTATAAAAATGGAATTCCAGAAATATATCACAGAAGATTTGACAAAGTCCCCCTGAATTTAACCAGTATTCTCTCTACAAATTAATGAAGATTTCACAACAAATGGAGAGAACAGATAAGAGAGATCAGAAAGATGATTCACTGGAATACAAATATTTTATTTGTCTTTTCAAATGGAAAACCAGAATTCAATTTATGGGATCTCCTGATGTTGACAGAGTGCAGGATGTTGTAGAGCAGTTCCGGAATTATAGGTTGAAAAAATATCTTCCTTGCGGCAGCCAGTTGTAATCAATCCAGATAGCACAGGTGGGTCCCAACTTGATATCTCAGATGTAATCAACAACTCACTTTCTACTTCCACCTCTTGAGTGCCACCTTGGATTAGTCAATCAATATTGCACGTATGAATTTTCTTATGGTTTTTACTTTTCTCTTGCTCATACAGATGTAAAAGAGTTAGTTGTGGCAGTTAGCTTAACTACCTCTTGAAATATTTTTGAGACTATTTAAATGTCCTCGGATGAAGGGTCAAGGATTTGTTTCCATTCCAAAATTTGAGAATTAGATTGTGTGTAGAAATTTTTTATTTCATCTGAAGGTTATAGCAAATGACAACTTTGAGTCTCATTTCCTTTGTCTATTGGTTTCATTTCTGTCTCAATTGTAGTTAATGGAATGACTTTTGAATTAGATGTAATAATTTCATAAATTTGTGTGGTGAACTGTCAGTGATCTCCTTTATTTCCAACCCTTGCATGTGAATTAGAGCTCTGCTTTTACTTTATGCAACATATAAATTCCCTTAAATTGTTTAAAGTTCCAGTGCAATGTCATAATCACAAAACAAACTATTTCACAATTGTATATTTGTACATTCTTGTGAATATTTTTCTTCTTTTTGTAAATATTGAATAAGGTAGCCTCTCATCCCGCATGCTATTGCATCCTAATTTATATCGTGAAAATTTTTAGTGCTAAAAGTTCCCACCTAGTCCGACATTTATTGTTTCTACAAATCGAGGTCATATAATCTCTTTTACAAGGATACTTTGGTATTAAATCATTTGTTTGGATATTGTTTTTCCTTCTTTGAACTGCTTTTGAATCAAACATAATGGTGTTCATCAGGAATCAGGATACCGTTTGTCCCTTTTTTCTTTTACAACCTCAGGAGTATCTATGAAGATGAACTGATTTGATATCAAACAGGATTGCTTGATTTGAAGTCTTTTTTCTTTGCATCCAAGCGTTATGAAGCCAAAGCTTTGAGTGTCCTATTTTGGGACAGGGAAAGAATGAATACACTTCAAGAGACGCATTTGGCTTAGAAAAATCACATTCCTTCTAGGTTCTATCTTAGTGGCATAGATTGTTTTGGCGATATCCTTTATGCAAGATCTTAACTGACAAGCCATATAAGCAAAAGGAGCAATGATTAAATCAAACATTACTTTCCTTACAAGCTATGTGATAAATTGCTGCCTGGGAGTTCACACTAGAAAGTAATGTTATCACTTTAGGCAGAAGCACTAGTTAGTAGTGTTTGTAAAGGTTAAGGGTTAAGACAAGTCTTTATGGATAGAACTTATCAAGCCCCGTGCCAGTATTTATTTCAAAATTTAAAAACAGCTTATAATATATTTTCCTAGGCATTGTTCATTATATTTGTTAGGCTTAGTAGATATGATGATCATGTCTTATACAGAGGATTGATCAAGCTTCTTATATCAGCATTTTTGTGAAAGCTTAAACGTGTTTTTTAAATCTTGGATATTGTTCACATGTTGGCTCTGTTTCTTTCCAGAACCTTCTTACGGGTGATTTTTGATCCTCTTTAATACTATCTTACCTCTAGCTTAATGGCTTGTATAATTCCTAACTACTGTTTTAGAGAAAAATAAGGTTTTGGGAAAATGGTGTTCTCATTCTCTTGATTCCTTAGTTCTCTTCTTTCACGTTTTATTTCAAAAGAACTGCAACAGAAGATTTTGTTCTCATCCAATTGCCACTAAATTATTTACTTTTATTATTTGTATTAAACCTATTTAGTCTTATATACTATAAAAATCATAAAGACAATCTATAAAATAACCAAAACCAAGCAAAGACAATAAATATTGCTTGTCTGATGAAGTAATGTACTAATAGCAGTCTCTAATATGCAGAATAAAACAATATGATTATTGATTTTTTAATGCTCCCTTTTAATGGTCATACAATTGCCCATTAATGTGTGTCTCAGTGAAAACCTGCTTCTTGCTGCTCCCCATCCAGTGATACTGCACTTCTTCCTGAATGGAATTGTCAATGCTGGAACCGAACTACTGGTAACAATATTAGTTGGTTCTTGATGATCAACCCTTTGTTTATATGCAAAGTCCTTAGCCATGGACTTAGCCTTGTTCTGTGCACTTTAACCTGGCCATAATGCAGCCTCCTAGCCCCCTAATTCTCAAGGCAATTTTTACGTTTGATACATCAGACTTCTGTACATACCTTGATAATGGATTTTCTCCTTGCATATTGCAACCTCAAAAATACTAGTTTTTGTTGTTCATCTGCCCTTGCATTAACTTGAGAATTGAGCCCAATTCATGCCTCATATAGTACTTCTTTAGTTAGATATTTCTCTTAGTGGAATCTACAACCACATCATGGTTGGTAAAAAAGATATCTTATCCTTTTACCTTTTGCATATGGTAGCCATATTAAAACTTGTCCTTGTCCATGTACTTTTATCCTTCCATCTCCAAGTTCTATATTTGTAGTGCCCATCTACCATCACCCGGCTAAATACTACAAAATAGGGTCAACAAACCCTGAACAATTTTTGTCATAACATATAGGGGTTATGCTGATTCTAACGACATGTAACCTTGCACCAAGAGTGCCTTTGCAAAACAATAAGTGGGATAATAAAAATGACACCTGATTTTGTGTTTCTATGAAAAAATTGTGCCTCTTGGAAGGCCAAGTGCTGGATCTTGAAAACTGATTAGATGCTGAAAAATGTCAGAAAGGGCCAAATTCTATCTATTAATTGCCTTTATAATCCGGTAGTTTCAAAAGCCCTGACGTTGGTGGTTTTCCTAAATATATTATCTTCAAAATTTAAGTATATATAATTTATATGACATTTATTAACAATATGCTTTAATTTTAAGATAAATGTTATTCGAGTCTAATGCTGCCTTCCCAAGACAAATTGTTACTGTCGGGTGGTGACAACAAATCTGTTTGCCGGATGGATATCTAAAATTTGGCCAACAAGGAGGCCAGTGCACTCTACAGGAAAACATAGGCCTACATCTATTTAATGAATCCAGCTAATTCCAATAAACCTGATCACTGAATCAATGCTTCCACCTTAAATAAAATAAATGAAAACTATAAAAAATAACTAAAGGGAAGGAAGAATAGACCAGTATGTAATCAATATATAAATGGACTCCTCCAAGTTCCTTTGTTAACCATGATATCCTAGCAGGGCCCTAGTGCTCTTCTCTGGGTCTTACTCGTGCAGGTACACAGTCATAGGTGGTGAAGTGAAGAATTTAAAATTATGAGCTATCCAATCCAGTCATACTCATGGGCTTCAACAATTTCAAGAATGCCTTCAACAAGATAATCATGGCCTCATTATGAAGGCTTCAAGGTGCAAATAAGATGTCATGCCTAGGGAATTGTCATACATTTTGGGCCACCGACAGAATGGTTGTCATGTTGCTACAACAATGAGGTCATCAAATACCCACAGGAATTTTTTCCCAAGCGAGGGCTGCCCCAAGTATCCAAAACTACACTTTTGGGAAATAAGACAGCCTCCTAAGGTACGGGTCCCATGCTGGGGCTAGCTAATTGTTTTTAAGGGGGTCCTGCTGAGAAATTATAGGAGTCTTTTTCCCTATTAGTGGTCCTATGATTTTTAAAATTTTGTTTAATACATGCTGCTGAGAAAAATTAGGAGCATTTTATTAAAAAAAATTGTTTGAAAAAAAATAAAATTGATTGGATACAAAATATAGTTGGCAACCAAAAAAATAGGAGCAGCCATGCAAATCTTCAGCCCCCTACTGCTTTCCACCACAATTTTTAAAATTTTGTGCTATACATGCTGTTAAGAAAAATTAGGAGCATTTTATTAAAAAAAAATTGTTTGAATTTTTTTTATTTTGATTGAATACAAAAATATAGTTGGCAACCAAAAAATAGGAGCAATTATGCAAATCTTCAGCCCCCTACTGCTTCTCAAAAGCTTCTTCCTAAACAGTCGCTGCGCCTTATTTTAAGGTGCAGATATTTTGTAAGCAGTTTTTAAACTCGTGATGATGCATAGGATTGCTCTGCCCAAAATTATAGAAGCAATAGCCCCCAGCATGGGAGCCCCTGCAATCCAACCATGATCATAAAAACAAGGCTACAGAAAGGGGTAGAAGTGAATTGTGTTTTTTTTTCCATGGAGGTGAGTGATAGCTGCAATGTATCTACTATTCTGTCTAACCATGAAAAGACCACTTCTTGTCATACTGGGAAGGGAAAAGAAGTAAATTTCTCCATAGCCTTTTCTCTCCATTGGAGCACAAGCATGGTACCATTCAAAAGCAAGAACATAGGGAAAAAGACAGCAAACAGTTTATTCAAATCTGAGTTTTTTCTCTTATATTATCCTAAAAGGATTTCCACAAGGAAAGGGTGCATTTCAACAAGCATCTACAAGCAAGAGGGGGGGAAGGGGAAAGCATGCCAAATACCATTTCTTTCAATTAATCTTTATTCTTTTTATCATGCTCAATGTAAGCCATTTTCAAGGGCAAATGAAGAGAGATAAACAAAGTGCAGCCATTCCAACATGCATGCCATTCCATTTTCTTGCCTCATTTAAAGGATCCATTTCATATAGTGTGGTCTTACTTATTTCTTCAAAAGCTGCAGAAATGGACTGTTTCTAGAGTGGTCTGGCATCTCCCAAGATTCCTCTAAGCAACTGGGAGAAGAGTCTCTCATTTTCCGATAGGAAGTTATACAAAATTCATAAACCATAGAAGAAGCCTTTGCAATGGCTTATGCAATTCAAAATTTCAGACCCAATTTTAGATTGAGCATGAAGCAATTAAATGCATGGTGAACAAGCCCATTCTTCATTGATGTATTTATAGGGAGTTATTGTATTGGGACTAAAATGGGGTTTCTACGATATAGCAATCCTCTAAATCATAGTTCAAAATCTCGTTCTCGATGATTTCTCGGGAGTTCAAAATTTGAACTGGATCTAGGAGCTTGGGAATTTCTCGGCAACTTTATCGCTATTTTAAAAAACATATAAATTCATAAAATAAACTTAAATTAAATGTAAAACATTGTTAAATGACATGAGAACTGAATGTAGAGAATGCCATAGGCCTATAAGTATATTTTCTATCAAAGTGATATCAAAAAAGAGTACAATAGTAACAATACTACAAAGTACACAGTCACAAACTTCAATGCTCATAGAGTCATGAAATATCAAATATACATATTATATTTCATCTCTAACTCTTTGTTGTATGTCGTATGTTGCGGGATACTAGGCTCTCAGTGGAGTCGTGGACTGTTCTCATTCTCAAGATTCCGCTGTCAATGAGTATTAGTGGCAAATGGAAAAATTGCAAAGCAAATACTATAAAAAGGCAGTCTGTGTTTTTAACTTTTTACCCTCTGCAAAGTAGTCAATGAGTATACTGTGTAACTGTATATTGCGGTTTGCCAAATACTATAAAACTGCAGTCTATGTTTTACTATTTACCCACATTCAAAGCAGTCAATAAGTATACTGTATATACTATATAGATATAGTTATATTATAAAGTATATACAAGCTACAACAACAGTATGCCTGCAACCCTATGCACAATATCATCATCAGTGTCAACCGATTCACTATTTTCATACTTAGTTTGAAAATTTTGAGGCTCGCCTCAAATGATGCTAAGGTGCTAAGCAAAATAACATTCATAGTCAAAATAACTTCCAAATCTCGGTCAGCTGTCCAAAGTGTGAACTGCAAACTGCAATGAGGGTTAAAAGTAAAACTTAAAACTTGAAGGCATGTTTTCACTTAACAGTCTGTGTCTCTCTTTGTTAAAGGTGTGTGCTTGAACTCAAAAAATTGCATATTAAATATTAACTTAGAATGAGAAAACCTGATAAAAAAATTTGTGTGTTTTAACTTTAAATGCATTGATGAGCTTTTTGTTTGCCAAGAAATGGGGATTTCTTAGCAATTTTAGCTAAGTAATCACCGATATCACTCGGAGAAAATCACCAAGAAAATTGGGTTTCTCGTCTTGCGAGAAACATAACGATATCTCGGCTGGCCCTTATACCGCGAGAAATGGCAAGAAATCGTCGAGATTTGAAACTATGCTCTAAATAAGTAAAAGGTAGAAGACCATTCTAAATTGAACACATGCAATCTTTAAAAAGAGGTTGGAATGGATTTATAAGAACCTACACATGCAATCTTAAAAAAGATAAAGGGAGAAGAACCTTACTAGATCCAGGGTGTCATTAGATGTTGAAACAAGAGCTATGTAAATTAAGGGTGCCATTAGGCGGTAAGCAAAATGTAAGATGCCACGAGGCAGTAAAGCAAGAGCTACGAGTAACAATAATGTAAAAGATAGCAGCAAATCAACAAGAATGTAATAAACTATACTATCAAATAAATGAGACATGCAACATTTATAATATTGACCAAAATACAAAAGAAAGAGATTAGGATTAGGGATACTTACCTTTAGTGGACTTGTCGATGCTTTATTCTCCTCTTTGGCTTGTAGCACTTTGTGAGAGATGGTTGAAGTCAAGATGGATAGATGAAACCCTAAGTAGACCAAAGTTGGGTTTCCAAAGACTTGGTAAACCTCACAGGTGCAGCTCCTATTCTTGATATTTTCAAGGCTTCTATGCTAACTTGTATTCCTTGGTGTAACCTTGTTTGAGCCCTAAAGCATCTTTGTCTTCCTAAGGAAGATTTGCATGCAAAAGCAGAGCGAATTGGTCATGTCTCTATATTAATAAATGACAAATGGAAGCCTTATAAATACAATTCAAATCCCTAAAGGTCAAACCTCAGTTTTAGACTATGTCATTGGCCCGACCGATGACATACAAAGAATTCCACAAAAAATAGTACGTCATTGACTTGGTCGATGACTTCGGCTAAAACAAGGGTGCTACAGGGCATAACTGTAGGGCTAATTACATTGGATATGTGTAGGCAATGGGAAAAGGAGGCTAGAGTAAGGATACAAAAATTGAGGAGGAAAAATAAGCTGTTGTGATGGCGATATGAAGGTGGTAGCTGGAAGGATAGTCAATGAGACGTCACTCATGAAGTGCCACAAGCCAACCCACCTAGATCCTGGTGTATGCTTCAACATACACTTAGGGAGATTAATATGCCAACAAACCCTTGACAAGAAAAGTGTCAATAATGTATGTAGAATGATTAATGCCTACTGAGATACTAGACTTATCAATAACAACATAGACATAATAATGATTGCATAACATACCATAACAGAGCAAAGCATCCAAACAATAATAGCTTTGTATTCATAAATTACAAGTCTTGATAAAATTCATATAGTACAGGGAGGACCTGATACCAGTTTGCTTTTCCCGACGTACATCATTCTACTTATATCACAAGAAGATGCAATGGGTTGTTGGTTAACACAACCGTCGACAACCAAACATACAAACGAAAGTCATTACAAAAATAGCCAAGGCTGATAGTACAATCTTTAACCACATGATACATTGGTTACTAAAATATGTAATTAAGTTGATAACCAAGATAATACTAATATGATGGTCTACATTATACCCCCTTTAAACAAGTCGGGGTCCCTTTCAACACAACGCACACAAATAATGAGAAAATGAAGAGTGAAGAGGAAAACAAAATACCAACCATATCCAGGGGCTTGGCACCCAGAAGTTGGACTTGTGGTCCCTGTAGTTCGTCGTAGGGTCCCTTTAGGATCTCGTATGGTGATTGAGTTAGAGGGAAGCATACAATGGCAGCCGGGATGAACATGCAAGGGTTTTTTGGTGGTCATACGGTGGATGTGGGCATAAAGTGAGTGTTGTACAATGTTGACATTGGTTGATTGATCAGTAGTTAACTGAGCATTGGGCGGCTGAGCTTTGCTTGGTTGAGCATTAGTTGGTTGATTGAGCATTGGTTGATGCAACACCAGGTAGTTGGCACAATGTAGATTATACGAACTTCATGCTAGATACAACGTCAAACTGGTGGGCCATCTTATCATCGATGTTTGCATACTTGATTTGTATTCTTTGAACTCTGGTGGGTAAGTCGATTGAGATTATAGTTCGAAAGGAATTGGCATCACCAACCTCCACTTCTGGTCCTTTTGTTGGAAGCCTTGACCTTCTCCAATCTCCATAATCTTGACACTGTTGCAATGAAACTGGAACACCTCATAGTCTTCCATTTGCTAGTGGAACAAACCATTGAGGGATTCGTTTCATCTTTAGAGCATGACTGTGACTCCAAAACTTCTTTGTCATTATGCTCCACCATACCTCGGTTCCTGTCCACTGAGCATTCTTCAGAGTCTGAGTGCGATGAGTCTGATGAGGGTGCTTCCTCACTGATTCCCTGATTCTTCAAATCTATGGCATACTTCCGTCCTTTGTTTTCAATGGAGATTAAATTCTTTTTTTAGTTATGATTGACTTTGGCTATTATCAACCAACCCCGACCCAATAGTGCATCATAGGCCTTCTTTGTAATGAGATGACCACAAAATTCAATGAAAAGTGTTGGATTCCAATAATTACCTTTTGTCCCATCCGCACACCAAGTACCTTAGTGCCACATTGATTTACTCCTACTTGTCAGAATTTTGGAGGCCACATAGTTGGCTTCCCAAGGCTCTTCCAAGTCTCCTCTGGAAGGATATTCATGCCAGAACCACCATTAGAGATAGTGTTTGTCAAATTACTGCGTAAAATTTCCATATGGACAATTGTCGGCTGTTAGGTTAGGTTCATCATTAGGAGTATAGGATCAATCACTTGGTTCCCTGACAAGTGAGAATCGACTATTGGTTCATTCTTTTACTTTTCTCTCCCCATCACCCAAATTTAGGTGCGCCATTGTACACTTCGTGTTTGGGTTAATCTCTTGTATGTTAGCAGTTAGAGCATTCTTGAGTTTTGGAATGCTTTGCAATAAGTCTGCTATCTTCATTGGTACAGTGATCTACAAGGCATGTCGTGCAATAGCTTTGTCAGACTCCAGTTTGTTCGTCATTGTGCTTGTATGTTCATTTGACTGACGTCATTCTTTGACCATGGCCCCCTCGTCTTCCACCCTTGCTTTGACCAACCTTTCCTTATTCATACGTGGGTCGGGATAATTGGATTCCTTCACTTGTGCTATATTAAATGCCATAACTTCCTTGCCCTCGTCTATGTCAATTATATTGATGTTGGCTTGCTTTGGACAATTGGCATCGTTATGGTGTCCAATGTCATTTTGGTTAGGGAATTCTTTTGCGAAATGGCCCCACTTATTACACTCCCAACACTGCACAATTGGTTGTCCTTGGGAGTCATACTGAATTTGACTCCAACCACCACTATTATTTTGTTGTTGGTAGTTCTTTAGTAGGGTGGTGGGTGGTGTCAATGGCTCTCCCTATGTGAACAATACTTGGCTGCTCTTATCCTACAAATTGTATAGGCAACCCTTGACTGAATGCCCTATAGCTTGTCATATCTCGCACCAAAGATCCTTGCCTTTGTTCTTACTGTCTCCCTTTAGTTCATTATCTGAAGCATGTCATTTCTCAAGGCGTGCATTGATCTAGGTTTACCGTCATTGCCGGAGTTAGGTTCCTATTTTTCGCTTCCTTTCAAGCAAGAGAACTTATTTTTATTGCTTTCAATGTCCATGGCTCAGTTGTATGCATTTTCGTAATATAAGGGTAGGACCACCTTCATTGTCCTCTGCAATGAGGGTACCAACCCTTCATTGAACCATCACTTCTTGAAGCCATCGACAAGTAGCTTTTCAAGTTTGCCCAATAGTTCGAGTCGTTTGTTATAATTGCAAACATACTTGTGTTTACCCTGTGAAGTGTTATAGATTTCTGCGGTTATCTCTTTGTCATCCCTTAGGAGTTTGAATTCTTTCTTGAAGGCTTGCTTGAGTGGTTTCCATATTGCTTTCCTTGATCTCGGGGCCTCTGTGTACCATTCAATAACCATTTCTGGAATGGTGGCTGGAAAATATCCTAACTACATACATTCATTTGTATGCCCATTGGTAGTCCATACGGTGATGCACGTTTTGCAGTGTTGTACGCAGTCCTATGATTTGTCATTTGTGAACTTTGGCATGTTCAACTTTTCTGGAGATGGTGTTGATGGGGTAACCATGGCTCTAGTTATGGGTTACTTCTGGCGTTGTGCTTAGAATATGAGTCTCCCTCTTAAGGTGTTCTATGTTGGACATTCCTTTGCTCTCTTAGCACTATCGAACTTGTCTCTACGTTTGAACCTTCCTTCAGAAGGGATCTGTACTCTATCTTGCATGCCATCAAGTCCCATTTTTGTGCATCTCCCTCCAATTTGCCATTCGGGTTGCCCTAGACTTTTCACATGATTTTCTTGTAGCATTCTCTGACCCAACCTGGTCGGCAAGGTTAGCTTTTCGTTCCTTCCAAAGGGGCTATGACAATCTTTACCCACTCCTTATTCACAAGTGGCATAGGGTTCACCAATTTTGACTAAACCCTTGCTTGGTTTGAGCTTGGGATTTGGCTATGACTTTTTCATATGCTTAGGCCTTGGCTTTCGCTTCCACTCTCGCTTCATCCTTCGCACTTCGCTTGATGCATTTTAGAAATGGCTATCGATTGCAGCGTTTATCTTCTTTGGTGTTGCTCAACCAATCAAGTAGACCATTTTAACTTCTTGGTCCCCTCCTTGATTGTGTTGCCCTCTTTTTTGCCTTTGTTGAAAGTCAGTAGGAGGAAATATTTCTCAAATGCATCGGTATCCTTCTTCTTGAACTCTTTGTTCTATTGTAATATCATTTGTTGTCGTGTTTCATGGTTATGTTTGGCACATAGATTTTATAAGATAATGGGGTGCCTCGTCATCTTGAACTGAGTTTATCTTAACCCAACGTTATTCAAGGTAACGGTACCAAAATGTAGAATGGTCAATGTCTACTGAGATTCGAGACTTACCAATAACATTGTACACAATAGTAATTGCATAACATACCATGGCAAAGCATTCGAGCAATTGCACCTTTATATTCATAAAAGATAAGTCTCGATACAATTCATACAGTATAGGGAGGACCTAATGCCAATGCCCTTTCCTTGACGTACATCATTATACTTATATGACAAGAAGACCCTATGGGTTGTCGGTTAACACAACTATTAACAACCAAATATACAAACGAGAGTCATCGCAAAACTAGCAAAGGCCAACATTACAATCATTAAGGCTGATAACCAAGATGATACTAATATGATAGTCTACAATGTGAAAATAATGTGTATATATATGCTCTTGAATTGCGTCAGTTATCACAATATTGTAGTGAGTGATGGTGCTTCATGAAAAAATTAGTTTAAAAACAAGAATAAATGACTATATTGAAATAAGTAAGACACTAAAAATAAAATATAAGTAAACTAAATTTTTGGGCGAAAGGACGCATGCAAATACCTTAGTCTAGATCATGGCGGGCACGACTAATGCTCATTTCATAATCAAAAGCAACTTATGTTAACCCTAATGATGCAAGACTACATATAATAATGCAATGGTAGCATACATAGATCAATCTAAGATGCAAGTATATGTAACATGATAGCTCTTAGAGAAGATGGTGCTAGGATGGGTCTGGATAGCCAAAGGGTAAAGGCTAGATTAGGTCTAGAAGACCCAAAGGCAATAAGGTGCTAGGATGGGTCTGGATAATCACAAGGTAAAGGCTATATTAGTTCCGAAAGACCCAAAGCTAATAAGGTGTTAGGACAGGTCCGAATAGCTAGAAGCGAAAGGCTAGATTAGGTTCAGAAGACCCAAAGGTCATAAGGTGGTAGGACATGTCCAAATATCTAGAAGGTAAAGGCTAGGTTAGGTTTGGAAGAACCAAATGTATTAGGGTGCTTGGATTGATCCAAATAGCTAGAAGGTAAAGGCTAGATTAGGTCGAAAAGATTCGGTGGTAATAAGGAAAATCTTAGGATCCCAAACATAACTAAGAGGAATCCTAGAGTAATACAAAAAAAATAGTCGACATAGTATCTTGAAGATGCAATTGATATCAAGTATGGGATGGTTCAAAGGGAAAGTTTGGTTGATTCACCAGGTCTTACAATCTTAAACTCTTTAACCCTAATGTTGTTGTGATGCTAGCATGTCTGGAATAGATCACAAATAGAATACAAGGAATATGCGAGAGACTTGGAAACAAATCTGTCCATCAAGGGGAATAAATGGAGGGAGGGAAAAGAAGGAGAAGACATGTTTTTTTTACTAGGAATGACACTCTCATCAATTCCTCAAGACTAAGAGATTTCAACATTGAAAGGTTTAGGAACCCTATTTTGTAAGGCTGTGGTTTGGGCTAACTAGCGATGTTTTAGCTATGTCCCATGAAAGCTATGCATGAAAAATGTAAAAGTGATTACCATGCCTCCTTGATACAAAGCTAAGCTACTCAATTATATGCTACTACTAAGCTAATGTTGTGGAATATATGATCATCACATGCATTGATCCAAACCACACAATAGTTACAATCATTAGAACAAACGACAATAGCTAAGCATTCTTCTCAAATACATGCCTGATCATGTTCTCATTTCTATTGATCAATGTTCAATATCCTCCTTTGCATAACTTTCCTTGCCTTTGCTTTTATATTCTTTCCTATCCGGGTCCAATGACAACCGACCACTCGAAACAAACAAATAGGATATTAGCTCTTGATGTTTCCACTACTTATCCCATTTCGACGAATGATATTTCGCTGTGTATTACTCATCCAATTGTGTGCTTCGGGCTTGCTTTCGCTTGGTAATGAGCCACAAGCTATTAGATCAAATTGTATAAATGATCAATGGCAATGGGAGATATAGGAGATTAACATGCCTTTGAAACAACGATTGTTGACCAAGCAGATGGCTATGATGTTCCTTTATTTGTTCTAATAGGTCTGAACCCACCTACTACTTATGTTAAGGTTCTCACCATATAATATCAAACATATCACCATTGATATTTTAGATCAACGAAGCAAGGAACATTTAGGAGGTGTCAAACTTCAATTACCTTACAAAACTACAATTGATTGGTGCATGGTAAGGGGGCATTGATCTATCGGTGGAGTACATATAATATTTTATTAATACCTTGACCTTAACTTTAAGGGGCCCAACCTCATTAATCACTTTGTTAAGGCCAACAATATATACCAAAGGTATTACCTTTATCTCCTTGCTTTTGATGAAGTAGATCTACATTGTAGGCGACTTTAGAGATGTGTGAGGACTTGTTCAATCTTAGAATCTATGATCATCGACTACATGGGAAGGGACATTTGGTACAACGATGAGGAAACATTGATTGCTTTATCTCTTGATGCGTCTTCTTTTAGGCTTGCTTGATGTAGTCACAGTTAGGGAGTCAAATGAACAACCACCTTAGACCATGCAACCTAGGGATTGAATACACAATAAAAGAATTATACACAGTGTGCACATGGAATAAAGTAGACAAACCTCATGTTTATTGGCTCAATGAGGAAATGACAATGCACACACACAAAATACCTTTTGGCCTTATATAGATTACAAACACATGCAGTTTTACCATCTTAGTCCATTCACGAACTTGGTTCACTCCTGCAGCTCTCTGTTTAGACCTATGTGTTCCAACAAGTCTTTGCTTATAGTTCTCTAATGGCTTCTCTATAACTTCAAACAGAGATGGAAGTCAAAAGTCTTCAGCTTCCATTCGAGAGACGTTTCATCTTCCCTCTGTGACTCTTCAACTTCCATCAATTATGTTGCTTCTTTGACAGGGGCACGAAACTCTGCAAAGTGTATTGGCATAACACGAGCCTTGAATATAACACTGAACATGGCGCAACTTGATGTGAAGTGTCCATGTAGCTACTATAGGTTTTAGGAACTCTACATTAATCGTAGTTGCGTGTCACGTTTTTAGGTGCAGTTCCACTTGCTAAAGTTGCCTAGAGGATGTATACTTGGTGTGAGATGGCATGGTGCATTGTAGTGTGTTTTAGAGTTTTGCAGCGAAACATAACTGCATGTCATGCTTTCAGATGTTGTGCCACTTGTTGAAGCTATCTAGATGTTGTATACCTAGCGTGAGATGGCACGATGCACTATAGCGTGGTTTAAAGCTCTATGTAGAATCACAACGAAGTGTGGTTTAAAGCTCTATGCAGAATCACAATGATGCATCATGTTTTCTTGTGTTGCGCCATTGAGGAAGGGTGTGAGGCATCTTGCGGTGATGGTTTGATGATAGAGGAGATACCTCGAATCTCATGAGGTGGTTCTAGAGTACTGCACTCAATTCTAACACCAAAGGCTTACATCACTTGCTTAGTTCTACTTATCACTAATGTTTTTGGTTGATGGAAGATTGCTTTCAGGTTTTATCACATCTTATTGTCTTGTTAAAATCTTCTATCTACTTTATTTGTCACATTTGTATCTTTCTTATCATTTTTCACCATTATTAGTTCTTTCATTTTTAGGACATACTAAATGCTCAGATTTGTCAATGCAAGAATCAAACATATAGTAGATAACATCATACTACCATGCTAATATACTACAACCCAAATCAAACTAACAAAAACACAACATTCACATGTAGAGAACAATATTGATAAAAATGGCATAATCATAGTGCAACCAATATCCAATACATCATATACACAATATCATGCGTTGTATGCACATCCTTCAAGTTGATAGCCACCTCCACTGTATCCCCCATCCACCACCAACTTGAATGTGTCAGTGGGTGTCCCTCACACATCCATAAACATGACGAAGAGATTTGCATCTAGTGGCACTTGACACATCTCCATAATACCCCTGAACCCCAAACTAATAAGAAGTGCCCTATCTACATTGATAATTTGGATAGTAGATTAGGTAGTATGAGGCATCCACATTTTGCCATAGTTAGGCTTGTCTGTGTTCCTACAAAAATAAAACAACATAGCTCAATCAATGTCAAGTCAAACCAAAATCAGCCAAAATACAAGAAAATTAAAGAACTACACAATTTACATATTTACAACTACATCAGCCATGTTGACCGTACGTCATCAACCATCTCTAATTTCCTACTACATCGGTCATTTGGCAAAATGCCATCGATCATCTTATTTTTCCTACTTCATTGACCATTTTTGACATAACGTCATTGGCCCTTTTTTGCAATCGACTACATCGACCATTTGACTCGCAATTTCCTATCCAAAAAATGTCGTTTGTTGGGTTGATGACCTTATGTAGGCATATGGCGTTATTAATTGCTCCTAAACATTACACGTTGATCGAGTCAATATTCTACAATAAACAATTACTACCCATTTTATTCCCTATATTTTGGCGACCTTTGGGGCAAATTTTGCAAATTGGATTTGCTTTGGTGCTCATTTTTCCTAATCTACCCTATCTACCAATCCCGGACTTAAGAACAAAACCTACATCGACAATCATTGCGACTAGTCCTAGTAGTGCTCCCCCTATGGCCGCCTCTACACCCTCTCTTTGTGACTTTCTTTGTGCCAAAAATGGTTGCGCCAGAGCTCAAAAATCTCGAAATCTCAAATTGCAATATAACAAATGATGGGCACTATCTCATATTTATGGCCTCCAATTCAAAAAATTTAAAATTTTTCTCTCAGATTCCTTATATTCACTATATCTTTGGAACTGCAGCTCCTATAAAAAAGTAGAGGAAGCACTAGAATCCTGGCACTGCAATTAATTTTATGGTACTAACAGATTTTTTGTGCCAAAAAATGCTAAAAATCAATCATTTTATAGGTTTGTCTGACCCGTCTCAACATTGCGTTGGCACCTTATACCATTATATGCTTCTTACAATCAGCTAGGTAACTGAATTTATGTATGGTCACTTATTTACTTTCATTTATCAATATTTACCATAGCACTTGCTTATTATCTTTATGGTACTTTGTTCTTTTTTCAAAGCACCTTCCTGTGTTGTACTATTGTGACATGTGATGAGCTTTTGGTCGGGCATATGCATACACTTTATTTTTCCTTACCAACAATTTCTTTTGTAGGACTCGTTAGCTCATTAATCTCTCTGACTGTATGTTCTAAGGAGTACATCGAGATTTGGGGAGGATCGTCTCATGGCATTTTGTGAGAGATCATGTCATTCTTATCCGTTCTTATTACCACTTGCATTGTGCCATGTCATTGGCTTTGCTTGTCCCTTGAGGTTCCCACTCTCTCTTTTGCCTCTCTTTTACCCTTTGCACGCTTTTACCAAACATCATTGACTCATCCGATGACGTCTTGTAGTGCCCTTAATTTGATTGATGTCATTGGTTGGGCGGATGACATTGGCTAGATGTGAGTTTTGAATTTTGGGGTTTGGATCCGTAATTATAGGTTTCCTATTTGTCATTTCTCAAAGAATAGACATTCAATCCACTATTCTTGCCCACACAAATCCACCTTAGGAATAAGAGGAGGAATTGGGGCTAAGGGGCTTACACTAAGGAAAGACAAGTTAGCACAATAACTTGAAGATATCAAGGAGAGAAGTTGAGCCAATAGAGGACACCTAGTCTTTGGAGAGTTCCCAATTTGGGTCTATTTAGGTCTTCTTTTAATCTGGACTTCACCTACAACTATATCTCACAAATTGCTACAAGCCAAGGGGGAGATTAATGCACCGACAAGGCAACCCAAGGCAAGTATCTCTAACCCTGTACTCTTTCTTTTGTATTTTGGTTGGTATGTTAGATTGGTTCATTTTATGTCTATCCATGCTTAGATTAGTACATGTTTGATAGTACATTATTATCTTTGCATGATCTTTATTTACACTTCATGGTTACCATCTAATAACACTTATACAACCCTTAATAACACTTATACAACCCTTAGATTAGATAACTCATGGTTACCGCCTAATGACATTTTACATTCTTTGGTTACCCCCATAGCTCTTGCTTTTAACACCTTGGATATAGTTAAGTTCTATGCTTGGTATTGTTTGTGTGGATTTCCCTTTTAGATCCCTTATAACCACTTGTGCTCGTGACCCTTGTCCATAGCTATGGACTACTTTGTGGACTGGCGTCTTGTATGTTTGTTTGATCTAGCTTGGTCTCTACCTTTTCCTATTTTAGAAGATCCATATATTGTAGATCATTTTAGGTTTACATAGATTCAACATCTCAGCATTCGACTTGGACATTTCCTTTAGATTGGAGATTAAACCTTCCACATTGTTACCTCATCTTCAAATTTTTTCTCAATCTCTTTGATCCTTTCATGTTCGGTGCTGAGTATTTGTGGAATATTCATTGCCATCAGTAGCCTTGAGACCTCTAACTAGCCAATTATCAATCCACGTTTTGGTTACCCTACCATATTTTTCAATCTCAGCTACCTAAAAGAGTATTTTTGCCTAGGTTTAGATCTGGCAATGGAGAACCTTGATCTTGTGTGTTCTTATCAAGACTTAGAAGGTGTTGAATATAATGTCCTAGTAGATAAATTTGTTGTTTTAGATCAGCCTTCAATTTCCCATCTTGATCTATTCAATATATTGTAGATTACACTATTGACTTCATTGTTTGGATTTCTCCTTGTTGAGTGGGCTTTCCTAGAAGAATGTCTTGGACTTGATAGAAGAATGTTTGAAGTGACCTTGAGGACACAAGCAAATATCTTATTTTTCTTGTCTTCCGAGTTTTATTTGTCTAGGCATACAAATTCTCGAAAGACAATAGAGTCCCAATAAATCTACATATTAACCCATGAATGCCCAAAATTAGTTTATTTGGATCTATATTTAAAATAACATTGTCATACTTTGCTTCCAAACAAACTTTACGAATCGTTTGATTGATAAAGGTTTTTCCTTATCTTCCACTCGAATGGTTGTCAAATCTTTTCCGTTGATGAAGAATTTATCCTAGTAAGAGCTTGACAAAATGCTCTCATTTGTGCTACTCCTTCCTAAAAAACAAGCAAGGCACCCGAATCAAAACTATAGATCTATGATCCCATACAAGACCAAGGTTATCCCTAAGGGCATAACCTCCATTCTTTATTAGGTATATGGGATTGGCTTGATAAACAAAGCACAAAATTAGGTGTAATAGTTATTTGCTCTTTTCCAATGGGTAGGCAAAGATTAGGTTTGAATTTCATGTGGAAATTTAAAAACTACTTATGATTTTTCCAATGTTTAGTCAAATAACCAATATTTTTAGATATTGTTTTTTTGGTACTAGACTTATCTCTTGTGAGTATTGAAGCACAAGGGTCCATTTCTAATGATTTTGAATGACCCTCTTGGCACTCATCTCATCAGGGGATTTTCACAAAGGTGAAGAGGCGGGATTGAAAGTAATGAAACAGAGCACTAGATAGAATCAATTGTAATTTCCAAGACTTCCACTCAGTAACTAGGTTTTCCCAAGAGGTCACCCATATTAGTACTATACTAACTCAAGCCCTTAATCATAATTTGTTTTTTCTCCATAATCAAATCCACTTAGCTTTCCACCCCATTTGCAAAACCTTAGTGAGTATTGTATTTTGTGAAAAAATCAATTTATGCATGCATAGTTTTTGTAGTTCAACATTATTAGATATCATGTGTAGAGTTTTTAATGGTCATCGTTCTTTTGATGAATCATTTTTAACAAGTATTGATTCACAAGAAATTAAGAACCCATCTCTCATGAGCTTGAGTGGTCCACTACCCACTCATTGCATCAAGCGACGCTTAGAGGTGATGGGGTGGAATTGAAACTAGAGAAGCGAAGCATCATATAGCATCAATCTTCACCACCAATACTTCAACTTGACGACCTCATCTTTCCCAGAGTTCAACTATCCCAATGCTACTCTGACTCTAATGTGCTTCAATGTGGACT
The DNA here is from genome assembly GCA_037957365.1 of Torreya grandis. Taxonomy (NCBI): domain Eukaryota; kingdom Viridiplantae; phylum Streptophyta; class Pinopsida; order Cupressales; family Taxaceae; genus Torreya; species Torreya grandis. The sequence continues at coordinate 2,219,472 of JARHVA010001589.1, forward strand.
TTTCCTTCACAATCAAGTCCTCTTAGCTTGCTACTCCATTTGGAATAGCTTTGCAAGTTTTCTATCTTATGAATGATTCTTTGTATAGCATCATACGTCTTTAATTTTATGCATACATGGTTTTTGTAGTTTAACATTGTAAAATATCGTTTTTTACGATAAATTGTGTAGGGTATGTAATACGCAAGTCACCCCTTTAATGGCCCATCAAAAGAAACTATATATATTATTATTTTTTATTATCAACTATGTAGAACATCCACTGATGCTCTCAGGGGTGAAGAGTTGGGATTGAAACTAGTGAAATGAATCATTAGATAGCATCAATCGGCACATATTCAACATCCACTTGGTATTTAGGACTTTGTAGGAGGTCACCTATCCCAATACCACTTGGACTCAACAATGCTTAACCAAGCAGTGCCAAGTGGATCATTCAAGCTAATGGGTGATGGGTTCTTGTGAATCACTACCCATTAGTGATGGCTCTTGAAGGAATGAATCATGTATTAATTATGCTATATAATTAATCTAGAAAAATGATATCTAATAACCAATATTAGCTTTTGTGTTGTACTCTTCTCAGTTCTTCTTCCATAGTTAAATTGGTAATGTATTATTACACTTTTTGGTTCACATAATAATTCATTTCTGCAAGTTTATATGGAGTTTTAACTTCATTGATTCATCTCTGATCAGTAGTTAGTCAGAGGAACATGTCTCTTATGAACTTGAATGGTCTACTTGGCACTGATTGGATCAGGTGATACTCACAAGGGAGAAGAGGTGGGAGTGCAATGAGTGAAATGAACCATCACATAGCGTCAATCATCGTCACACGGACTTCTAGCTTGTATTGAGACTTCCCAAGTGTTCACCATCTCGGGTTTACTCCATGGTTAAGTGTGCTTGAGCTGGAGCAGTACTGGGATGTGTGACCTCTTTGAATGTCACGGTTACCAAGTGGAAATCCTGATAGTGACAATTGGTGCTATGCAATGGTTTATTTCACTAGGTTCAATCTCATCTCTTCATCCTAGTGAAATGCAATGATTTCGAAATAGACCATTCAAGCTCATTAGAGATGAGTTCTTGTGAATCATTCCTCATTAGAGATGGGTCATTGAAGTAGTGACTTGCGTATTAATTACTCTACACAATTAATCCCTAAAAATGATATCTTATAACCAATATTTTCCTTTGTGGTTTACTCTTATCAGCTCTATTTCAACAAATTGAAAATGACAATTTATTATAAGACTGTTATGTTTGCATACTAATTTGTTTCAGTAAGTTGCTATCAAAGGATGCTTTTCAGAAAGTTTTTTTTTCTATTGGTACGATCCCCTTCTATATCTATTTTGCTAATCTGTTTAGTTTTCCAAATTTAATCAGAGTATTTTAGGTGATATGGTAGACACTGTGTGAAATTGGGGATATAGGAATACTTGATTTTGAAGTACTCATCTTTCTTGCATATAAAGTAACTTCTTATCAGTTTCACATGGGTTCCCACAGTGAAGTTATTTGGTTTATACAGTTTCTGTAAATTATTTGTAGTGTTCAAAATCAAATTGCTAAATTAGTAACATTGGATGGCTTACCTTAGCTTAATTTGACCTTGAAAGGTTTCTTAAATTGCCATGTTATCTTTCTGTTGAATATTTCATACTTTAGGTGAGTGTGAGGTTTTTGAGAAGAGTGCTTGGGCCGGATGCTAGAGGCAGCTTTTCTATTTATCTTCATATTTCTATGGGATTTCCTCAGATACTCTGTAGGAAAGGGACTGGTATTGCAGAGGGTGAAAGTATTTGTACGCCACCATTTGGTTGACCTATTGGTGGGGAAGCTCGTGGCTACACACACTAGGTAAGGTCACGAGGTTGAGCAGGAGGAGGTAGTGTGGGTGTGGCCCTTTACTAGGGAGGTCTGATATGCGCTTAAAATTCTCGTGAGACTAAAACATTGTGTTTACCTTTGCCTTTCCCTCATTTCTATCTTTACAGAGTTAAGCTCATTGAATAATCATATAGGGAGAATAATGTCTAAAAGATTGATGTCCTTGTTGGGGTTTTATGCAGAAACATCGTGAAGACTATGAACCTTTTGTTGAAGATGACTTGCCTTTTGAAAAGTACTGTGAGAGTATGCAAGAAGATGGAACATGGGCTGGTCACATGGAGCTCCAAGCAGCTTCCTTGGTAACCCAGACCAATATTTGTATCCACCGGGTATTCACGTCATCTACTTACTTCACGTTTTTGCAGCTTTGACCTTTGTGTTATTATTGAGCTAACTGTTTCTGTACTAATTTCATATCAATGATATATTGTTTACAATGTAGTATAACAAATTTTAATTTTAACTGGTTTGACATACTGTGCCACTGATTAAAACGAAACAGTCAAGCCTGGTTCTCAATAAAACGTGCGCTACATAATACTGACATAATACTTTTTTTTTTGGATGCTTCAGCTTATGTCACCCCGATGGAACATACACAATTTTGATAGAGTAGGTACACGTACCCTCCATTTGTGAGTATGCCTAATTCCTTTCTTCTTTTTGAAGTAAATGTTGTTCTTGTTTAATGCAAAATATGATGCTTCTTTCCTGGGATTCATTTGGAAAAATGATTTTTTTTTGCATTGTTTCATAGTCTAGTCTATAAAAGGTCAATTCAAAGTTGCATGCGAATGGGCATTTGTGGTCAAGCAATTTACGATAATATGTTTTTCTGCTCTTTTTATTATATATATATATATATATATATATATATATGTTTTTCTGATGATATGTTTTTCTGCTCTTTTTATTATATATATATAGTGTTGCAGGGAGACGCGTCTCCCTACCCCCAGGATGCGTTTCGGGTATGAAGACGTCTCCCGTGCTTGGAGACGTCTCCTTGCCCATCCTCGCATCTCGCACGCGTTCTGGATGGCTTGTCGTAGTGCAAATAATATTTCCAAGGGGATTACAAGACATCACACCATTACAATTGTTGAAGAACTGGATTGATTCACTTCACCTCCTAACACATTGCACATTTGTTCCCTCTTGTTCACTCTTAGACTTCAAAATACAGCTATGGATGTCATATGGAAGTTTTTATTTAACTTATTTTGTTTCCTCTATGCATATTATGTGGTTAATTTTGCTTATATGGCTATATTTTTATATTTTATATTTTTTATATATATTTTTCATAGTAGATATTCTATATATAAATAATAAATACATGTTGCCGTCTCCTTGTACCCCCGTCTTCTTTTTTTCAAAAAAAGGCATACCCGTACCTGTACCTGTCTCCTGGCAACTATGATATATATATATATATATATATATATGCTTTAAGCTATTTACTGCTTTTTTTTCCTTGCAGTATGCTTTTTGTTTGTGTGCATTGTCGTCTCAGATCCATATGTTCTTATATCATCTGACATGGGTGTAAAATTGATAGTAATGCGTTTTTAATTTGTGTTTTCCTTAATTTCCACTATCTTTCGGTACATTTATTTGGAACATACCAAATGACATCTTATTTGCAATATGGGTTCTAATGATGCTGCACGGCTGAATGGTTCAAGGGGGATGTTCTCTGACCCTTGATCCATTTCTTATAATGCTTATGTCTTTAATGAAATGTGGAGTAGAAATATCAACCAACCAACACCAGTCTGGAGCAAAACATTAAAAATGTGATCAACAAGATCAGCCATGGGATGCTAGGTTCCTGCCTTACAACCCTGAAAATCATATGCGAAGATGCCATCCAAATAATCTGCCGTTGGCCCTTATATCTGGGCCTTGTAACTCTAAAAGTATCACTAAAAAAATACATCATGACCCCGCTCTCGGAATCATATACAGTTGAAGAAAATACTTTCCGGATAAATATCCTCCAGCAAAAGAATGAAGATAATCTCGGAAGCAAAGATGAAATCAACATAATATGGAATGGTTGGCTAATTGGGCTTTGGACAACCATAACATTCTCTATTATGGCATGCCCCATCCATGGTGGTCGACCAAGATACAAAAAGATATGACAAATATCATTTCTTTAGACTTATGCTTATGAGTACTAATATGTTTCCTTTCTTGTATCCTGCCCAGGCTTGGACCAACAGTTTTCAGGCCTGGCATACAAGAATATGTATCTTTTGATTTCCTTCTAATATAATGGTCTTTAAAAAAAAAGAAAAACCATAATATGGAATGGTTCATGCACATAAGGCCATCTCTCCATCAGAAATAGTAACGAGCCCATCATTTCCTTCCACTCTTCTGTCTTTGCCTTCCAAAGAAGTGTCAAACACTTTGGTCAAGAGAGTAATCTCGCTGTGGGTCTGTAGTGATGTTTTTCTCATATGTTCCATAACTTTGTCTAGGGTCACATCATTCTCCTTGGAAGTAGGAGCACCAATATCTGACACGATGGGGTTAGCACCCAAATCTCTCTCCTCTGAAGCCTCAATTTATATAGCATCTGTTGGTACAACCTTATCATCCTCTTAAGAAATATCATCTCTCAACTGAAGATGTAATGCCCCCTTCCAATTGATGGGCCGGATGATTTAATGACTTATTTAATTCCCGTAAGTCACTAAATAAAATAAGGGAATAAATTTTTTATTATTTAATATTATTTGTTGCAAGCAAATATTACGAATAATATTAATTAATTAATTAATATTATTTAAAGTGACTTAAGCGGAGTTTTAATATTTCAAAAGTCACTTTATTATGTTTCCCTCCTAAAGTCAAATTGAAATATTTAAATTTTAATATTTGAGAGGGAAAGGTAATTTTGGGAGGATTTTTCTTGGGAAGATAAATAAAGGACATTTTGGAAATTCTTTGATCATCATTGGAGTCTATATTCTTCTGGTATTACTGCGAGCTTTCGAGCTTGAGGCTTGTGGGGTTTTGGTGGTGAAACTATCCACCCTAGCTAGTGGATTACAATTTGTTTTCAAATTTGTGGGTCTCCTTAGGAGACAAATTAGCAGTGCTTTGATATATCCAGTTTAAATGACATTCAAACCCTTGTCACATCTGTTGGTTTATTGTATCCATGGAGGTGTTTTGACTGTCAAAGGAAATTGTGGGTTATACACTTGATAACAGCTGCACCATTTCACACTCCAAACTTCTGATCGATTACATTGATAAATCATTCAGGGTCGGGCAGGGAAAAATCATGGCATTTTATTGACAGCCCAGCCTTCATTGTTTGCTAGTGGAGGATCGATGTGCATAATGTAAAGAGAATGGCATTTTGTACGAGCTGTGGGCATTTAGACAAGGCGTGAGGGTGAATAAGGAGGTCGTGGGTCTTGAAAACTCCATTGCTGCCCTTTCCTGGCTGCCACAGGGCTGTTATGAAGGAGAGCGTGGACTTTGTTGGGCGTGGCTTCCTGTAGGTGGTCGCTGCTATTCTTAATCGCTACCTTCTGCTCAGTCGTGTCACCATTCTGTTGGTCGTGGCAATTCATAAGGTGCAGCCATATACCCAGGGACTTTATCTAATGGCAATTAAATGTTCTGAGTTATAATTATGAATCCCTGCTTGTATGTTAATAATATTCCCAGTTTGGAGAGGAATAGCAAATGAACAAATTTTTTTACTGTGGTGAATTTTTATATTTCCTTTTGATGCTATGAATGAATATATAATTGAACTCTTGAAATCCGTGGAGCTGTTCATATGTGGAGATTAATGTACACAATAACTATCTAAATATTCACTGAAAGCAACTCAGATTAGCAAGCAAGCCAATTGTTTGACAAAATGCTTGCATGATCAACTGGGCATAATCGTGGAAATTTATTTATATTGGGCAAGGGTCTTTAGAGTGGTCTCAGAGCTGGTATTGCTGTCAGCCTGTGGTTTTCATGAGTGAAAGAGAAAGAAGGTACTATATTAGAGGGATTAAGAAACAATGGCAGTCCACTCAGGTTTTGGAAGGGGAAACTATTTCAGGCATATTGGGAATACATCATAGATCTCCTTCAGGCAGTGGTACTGATTCCTCTACAGGTGGTGGTGCACACAGAGTGGCAGAGATGGGTGATAGAGAGGAAGACCAGAGAGGGGAAGACCTTAATGCATTGTTGGCAGAGCAAAGGGCAACAAATCAGCGTACGACTCAGTTGATGGAGTTTATTCACAAACTATGCTCAATAGCAATAACAACAATGGTAATAACCGAAATGGCAATAATGGCCAAGGAGATAACTCTGTCAATAACAGGATGTCAAATTGGCATGTTGCGCCTGCTAGTTCAAGGCCTTTAATGCATGTATTTCCACCCAGAGTAGAGCCTCAGGAAGGCAATGAACCTACATTGATAGAGTTGAAAGAACAACTCAGACAGGACTAGGTTGATGCAGGTCCAGGTTTCCAGCACGATATTTCCCTCCGTGAGTATATGGACCTTAGGATAAGACATATGCCCAACAGGGGTAATAGAGAACACCACAACGATCTTAGGAGGAAGGTTGGTAAATTGAGCTTGCCCTTCTTTGAAGGTTCAGACAAGACTTCGGCACGGGATTGGGTGCAGAAAGTTGATACATACTTCCAATTGAATCTGATGCTAGAGGAGGAAGCAATCAAATATGCTGCCATACATCTTGATGGCAATGCTCACGAGTGGTGGCATCATGGTATGGTCACCATGGGCCATGATCAAATCACATCTTATGTGGAGTTCACCGAGAGATTAATTGAGAGTTTTGATAACAAGGACCCTGAACTCCATTTCAAGGAGTTGGCTCAGTTGAAGCAGTGGGGATCAGTTGATAGTTACATTGCTGATTTCCAGAGACTCTCCAAACTGGTTATTGACATATTTGAGAGAAGACTGCTGGTTTTATTTATGGATGGCTTGACGGATCCTCTAAGGGGTTGGATTAAGGCATTTAATCCTAGCTCTCTTCAGGAGGCAATCAAGAAAGCTAGGGACATGGATTTTGCTAATTTGAAGAATAAATTTCAGTCAAAGGGTTCTACCTCTCAGAAGGACAAAAACAAGAAACCATTTCAGAAAGAGTGGCCCAAGAAAAATAGAATGGATGATGAGACTCGACAGGAGTTGCGGAGAAAGAAATTGTGTTTCAGCTGCAGAGAGCCTTGGGAACCAGGACACAGGTGTCTTGGTGAAGGCAAGGTGCATTATATAGAGATCGTATCCGATAGTGAGGAAGAGGAGAAATCTGATCATAACTAGGGCAGCGAACATAGTGAATCAGATGAGGAGCAGGTGGGATCCAATGAGACACCACCTAAGGGAGTGAATGGAGGTACTCTTGCTACTATGTCTGGTACACCAAATTTCAACTCTTTCAGAGTTCGTGGAGTATTACAGGGGTAGAGGGTCACAGTTCTGATCGATAGTGGGGCGACCCACAACTTTATAGACTCTGCTATGGTTATCAGGAAAGGTTTGCAGACAATTGAGCATGAGGGGTTTAATGTCATGGTTGCAGATTGGTATCAAATTTCCTATATACAAAAGGTCCCTTAGATGCGCGTCACGATTGGTAACTATACAATTACTTGTGATTTCTATGTGGTAGACTTAGGGGACACCAATGCCATTTTGGGTATTCAGTGGCTACACTCACTTGGGAAGTATTCACAAAACTTCCAGACTATGGAATTCAAGTTCAGGGTAGATGGCAGGAAAGTGGTATTCAGGGGAACGTCTAAGGGAGCTCCTAAAGTTGTTTCAGCCAAACAAATGGAGAGCATTTTCAGACATGGTGATGTTACTTGGGCAACACAATGCCTGATTTCCACCAAGTCTATGGATAGTAGTCCTAAGCACTACTAGGATGATTTGTAGGAGGTTTTGCATAGTCATATAGTAATCTGAAGTGATATCCTCCAGGGAGGCCACTGGACAGAGGATTTGAGCATACCATTGAGCTTGATGAGGGGGCCAAGCCCGTCATTACTACCCCCTATCGGCATCCCAAGAAATTTAAGGATGAGATTGAGAAAACTATCAAGGAGTTGCTGGATATGGGACATATCAGGGCAAGTTTGAGTCCTTTTGCCTCGTCTGTGGTGTTGGTTAAGAAGGACAAAACTCTCATAATGTGTATTGATTACCGTGCTTTGAACAAGAAGACACTCAAAGACAGGTATCCAATCTCCAGGATCGACGAATTGTTAGATGAGTTACATAGGGCTGTCTTCTTCTCGAAGATAGATTTCAGATCAGCATACCACCAGATCAGAGTGCGGGACCAAGACATTTATAAGACAATTTTCAGGTGCCACTATGGGCACTACGAGTTCTTGGTCATGCCATTCGGTTTGACCAATGCTCCCCCAACATTTCATTCCTGCATGAATCATATCTTTAATAAACAATTGCAGAAGTTCCTTGTATTTTTCGATGCTATATTGTTATACAACAAAACATGGGAGGATCACCTGAAGCATCTTGATGAGGTGTTGGGTATTATGGAGGCACAATCATTGTATGCCAAGGCCTCCAAATGTGAGTTTCGGATGAAGGAGATATTGTACTTGGGTCACATCATTAGGGCACAAGGCATTTAGGTGCATCAAGAAAAGATCCAAGCGATTTTAGATTGGCCACCACTGAGGACACTCACGGAACTGTGAGGGTTCTTTGGCCTATGCAATTATTACAGGAGGTTTGTCAAGGGTTTTTTGTAGCTTGGGACACCTCTCACAGACCTCACAAGGAATGGTACATTTAGATGGACCAACGAGGCTCAACGAGCCTTTGATAAACTTAAGGAAGCCATGAGTACCTGCTTAGTTCTTGCATTGCCGGATTTCACCCAACCCTTTGTGCTAGAATGTGACGCATCAGGAGAGGGGATTGGTGCAATGTTGATGCAGATAGGCATCCCATTGCCTATGAGAGCAATAAGCTCCGAGATGCTGAAAGGTTGTATTCTATATATGACAAGGAAATGCTCGCCAACAGAAATGGGTCAGCAAAATTCAGGTGTATGACTTCGATATTGAGTATGTGAAGGTAAAGAAGAATATAGTTGCTGATGCTCTATCTCGGAAACCTGCCATATGTTCCTTGTCCAAGATTTCAACAGATTGGAAAACTCATCTTCTAGTTGAGTACTCCAAGAATGGTTTTGCCTATGAGTTGATGGATGACAAAATCCAGGATGATAGGTATAAGGTAGTGGATGATATTATCTACTATAAGGATAGGATATTTTTGGTTCCAGGATCTAAGTTGAAGAGGCAAATCCTGAGAGCTGTGCATGACACTCCTTTGGCAGGACATCTAGGGTTCTATAAGACCTATAGGCAGACTAGAGAGAGGTTCTCCTAGAGGGGCCTCAAAGATGATATTCTACACCATGTTAATGAGTGCACCACTTGTCAGTAGAACAAATCGGAGCACACTTTCCCTATTGGCCTATTGCAGCCTTTGGCCATTCCAGAGCAGAAGTGGGACAACATATCGATGGGCTTCATCACTGGTCTTTTGAAAGTACAGGGTAGAGATTGCATTTTCGTAGTGGTTGATCAGTTAACCAAATATGCACACTCCATGGCTATCTCTTTAGAGTACAGGGCAGGGCACCTCAAGTGGTAGACTTATTCTTCAGAGAGGTAGTCAAGTTACATGGGTTACCGAAGAATATTGTTAGTGACAGGGATAGCCATTTTCTCAGTGCATTCTGGTAGGAGTTATTTAGATTGTCAGGTACGAAATTGACTCCGAGCACCAGCTATCACCCTCAAACAGACGGGCAGATAGAGATAGTGAATAAGTGGATTGAGGGTTATTGGTGCAACTATGTTGCGAGGTAGCTAAGGGCCTGGGTTAGATGGTTACATTTGGGTGAGTATTGCTATAATACCACCTATCATATGTCCATTGAGATGTCACCTTTCAAAGCATTGTACAGTTATGAGGCTTATTCATTTATGGATGTGGCATTTGGTGATAGTCGGATGCCCAAGGCCAAGGATTGGATTTAGGAGAATCAGGATATCCTTAAGTCACTTAAGGATAATCTGCAACACGCTCAGAACCAACAGAAGGTTCATGCGGATAGACACCGGACAGAATGTACTTTTGAGGTTGGAGATTTGGTCTATCTTCACCTTCAACCATATAGAGTCCTCTTTGAAGAGGAATGGTGCCGAGAAGTTGAGACCACGGTTTTACGACCTGTACAAGATCATTAGTAGAGTGGGTGAGGTGGCTTATGAGCTGGAGCTACCAGAGCACAACAAGATTCATAACGTGTTTCACGGTTCGTGCCCCAAGAAGGCATTTGGACAGTAGGTTACAATTTCAGCAAAGCTCCCACCTCTTGATGAGGAGGGCAAGTTTGTCTTGATTCCGGATGTTTGCGAGAGGAAGTTGAGAAATAGAACAATCAATGAATATATGGTTAGTTGGAAGGATCTACTTGGGGAACATGCCACATGGGAGAACGAGCAAATCCTTCAGCATCCTGATCTGAAATTGCTTGTGGGCAAGCAATTTTGGGAAGGTTGTTGAACACACCTATCTACTGAGAGGGGGGGTGAATCAGTAGATGAGCTAAAACTAGTTGATTAAAACTTTTAGAGGAGATATCAATTCATATGCATATTAAAGAACAATTGCAAAAATCACACACACACAAAATCACATTACACTAGATTTGTATGTGGAAAACCCAAAGGGAAAAACCACGGTGAGAATAGCTCCTAGAATCTACTGTTCTAATCTAGCCTCACAGTTAAATCACCTCACTGGGAAAACCACATTGGTTACATTTAAGGACACCTATCTTTAGTAGACACCAATCCCCTAACTGAGCACCAACCCAGTTTTTCTTGAGGCACCAACCAATCAGAACATGGAGCTACAACTCCAGTATACAAGACAGATTCACAAATGAATCCGGTTCAGTTTCTTTGTTACAAGTCTAGTCTGTAACTACTCACTCACTGCTCAGTCTTTGTGTGCTCTTTCTTTCTGTTTTCTTAATCTCTTTGTGTCTGGATATATTTCAGTTGGACACACTTCATTTCCTTTCCTTTTAGCCTTTTACTTTATCTGCATACGTTTGGTCATATTCTTCTCAAACACGCTTCAATCCCCTTTCTCTCTTCTGCCTTACTGGTTCTATGTCGTTATATCTTCTGTTTGACACAGTCTAGTTACACCTGCTGCTTCGGCCTCTCTTCCTTTGTCTTTTATATATTCTTTGTTTGACACATCCATGTCCTCTACTTGGTCTCTATGCCTCTCTCTATGCTATCATGGTCTGTGTCTGTATATTCTATTAGACACACTTCGTATTGCTCACTTGTTTTGGTTCAACGATAGTCTAAGCAATCACACAGAATAACAGCCTTTTGCTCTATCTGCCTATATCTCTCATCGACAGCCTTTGACTCTCTCTTCTAATTGCAATGGCAGCAACAACAAAACAATGCTTTTTAAGTTGTGTATATACAATGAACTTTCTAGGGTTCCAAGTCTCCAATTGCGTTAATACTTTAGCTGCGCTTAACCGGTTCTCATTCAATGCAACTTTGACTAGCACGCTTCTCGTGTCTCGGTTCATGCATCACATTGCAATGGTCAAGTCCCTTTACTATGTTTCGCAACTGCTGGATTCAAGTCATTACTGCGCCATTTCTTTAATCGATGATTGCTCAGTTGGATCGATCAATCTCGGGCTCTGTGTAGACTTTTTGAGCTCACCGTTTGTCTGGTCATGTCTTTAATCGAGGATTATTCATCTTGTCTTTGGTGCCAATCACTATCTATCTTGAACCGTCAAATGTATGCCCTATTTCTTCAGAACCGTCGATCTCTCTTGTGTTGTTGAGCTTTTTCTCGCATCCCGATATCTTCTATATGATTGGTTCACTTTCGCTCCTTTCAATTATAATCGATATGCTCGATCTTTATCTTTGCCAATATGCCTTTCGGAAACCTTTGCAAGTATCCTCTATTTATTCGAACTTTATCCTTAGGACAAATTTGTTGCAGCCTTTTGTCAAAGTCTCCTTCAGAATCAATTTCCGTGGGTTTTTTGTCCGAGTCCCCTTTGGGACAATTTTCGCGGACTTTTTGTCGGAGTCCCCTTTGGGACAATTTCCGTGAACTTTTTGTCCGAGTCCCCTTCGGGACAATTTTTGCGGGTTTTTTGTCCGATTTCCCTTCGGAATTCTTGGAAACATCCACATACCCTTCGGCTTTTCTGTAAAGGTCCTCATACCCTTCGGCCTTTCTGCAAATTACCCTTCGGCACATTTGAACGGTCCACTTGCCCTTTGGACTTTCTGCAAACTACCCTTCGGCACATTTGAATGGTTCACTTGCCCTTTGGACTTTTTGCAAACTACCCTTAGGCATTTATGCATGGTCCACTTGCCCTTCGGACTTCCTGCAAACTACCCTTCGACATTTATGCAAGTGTCCACATACCCTTCGGCCTTTTGCAAAATACCCTTTGACACATTTGAACGGTCCACTTGCCCTTCGGAAACTTTGTTGCGGACAATTTGTCCGACAAAGACTCACCAAAATTGCCAAAAGAATTGAATTAACCATTTGACCTATTTTCATCGGACTTATTTTCTTCAGACTTTTTGTCCGAGAGAATTCGTCGAGGCACTTTCTCCAAAAGAAAAACACTTCTTTCGGATATTTTTGTTTGGAACAATTGTTCCGAAAGAATTCCCAAGTTGATGAGAATAAGCCTTTTCTCGAAAGTCCTTCGGACTTTTTGTCCGACAAGAACTTAACCGATTTTCTCGAAAAATTTGCCTTCACCAATATTGACGAAAGAAATGACTCATCACATTTTTTTGAAAGAAATGACTCAACACATTTTTCTGAAAGAAATGACTCAGACACTTTTTCCGAAAGAATAAATCAAGCTCGTAAAATCGACTAAGTGTTGAAACATTTGCACACACAACCTTATGCATTAGAACTTAGACCAATATTTTCGAAAGAATTGACCAAGCTTGTGAAATCGACTAAGTGTTCAGATACTGTTCAACTGCTTGGTGTGATTGATTCCTCCGGATGCTGCTATATATGCAAGAGTAGTCACCAACAACCTATGTACCTAGCCATATTCAACAAGCGAGCAAAGACATTCTTATAACTGCTCTTGGAAGTCAAGATGCACATTCAACCTCCATGAGGACTCTACAACTGATCTGTTTAGTTCAACACAACTCAACACCATTGTCATTAATGCTTGATGGAACATTCATCATTTGACATCAATGACAATATCACAGACAACAATCTCCTTGTACACCATGACACTCAAATTGCCAATAAAGGGAGGACTGTATGTCCCCGTCCAATTGACAGGCCAGATGATTTAATGACTTATTTAATTCCCGTAAGTCACTAAATAAAATAAGGGAATTAATTATTGATTATTTAATATTATTCGTTGCAAGCAAATATTATGAGTAATATTAATTAATTAATATTATTTAAAGTGACTTAAGCGGAGTTTTAATATTTAAAAATTCACTTTATTATGTTTCTCTCCTAAAATCAAATTGAAATATTTAAATTTTAATATTTGAGAGGGAAAGGTAATTTTGAGAGGATTTTTCTCGAGAAGATAAATAAAGGACATTTTGGAATTTTCTGATCATCATTGGAGTCTATTTTCTTTTGGTATTGCTGCGAGCTTTCGGGCTTGAGGCTTGTGGGGTTTCGGTGGTGAAACTATCCACCCTAGCCTATGGAGTACAGTTTGTTTTCAAATTTGTGGGTCTCCTTAGGAGACAAATTAGCAGTGCTTTCATATATCTAGTTTAAATCACATTCAAACCCTCCTCACATCTGTTGGTCGGTTGTATCCATGGAGGCATTTTCACTGTCAAAGGAAATCGTGGGTTATACACTTGATAACAGTTGCATCATTTCACTTCAAATTGCTGATCGATTACTGTTGACAATTCTTCCACAGGTCAGATTGTCTCTTGCCATTCGGAAAGTTCACGTCTCTAACTAAGGAAGAAATAATACATTGGGTAGATGTAGACCAATTGAAATACTCATTTGCAAAGGCCTTGGCTACAACAGGATTTCCTTCGGACAAAGAAGGCTTGATTTCACATAGCTTTGGAAAAAGTTCTCTGCAGGAAATCTGAAGGAATGAGCTTTGCAATAAGTCCACGGGAAATTAGCCAAGAATAAAGAGATAACAAAGGAAGGATATCTTCGGACAAAAGTCTTGAAAGAATTCCTTCAGACTTTTTGTCAGAAGGAATACTTTAGAGAATTTGAAAAGACAAGGTCTACAGCCTCCAAACAAGTCAGGAAAACATAAAATCCGAAGGAATAAGGACACCTACAAAAAACCCGAGTTCCCTACAAAAAGCTTGGGTGCCCTACAATAAGCCCGAGTGCCCTACAATTTTTTCGAAAAGCCACAGAAGGACAGAAGCCCTTGCGGAGGGCACTTGGTCGGTGGCAAGACCTCTCCAAAAAACCCAAAGGGCATTCAACCGGTGGCAAAATAAAGACGAAGAACTAATTCCTTCGAACAAAAAGTCTGAAGATATTCGGAGAATTTACAAAGAGAAACTCGACAGAAAAAAGTCACCAAAGGCAAAAGAGAAAAATAAAGGATATCCTCGGACAAAAGTCCGAAGGAATTCCTTCGGACTTTTTGTCTGAAGGATTAAGCCGAGAAGTGAGAAAACAAAAATCCACAGAAATTCAAAGGACACAAAGCCCCACGGGAAAAAGTTTGAAAAAATCAAAGGGAGATAAAACCAAGGGGACAACAATAAAGCTGAGGGAAATAACGCTGAAGGAAAAGAAAGGCCCAGGAAGGATAAAGTCTCGGACTTTTTGTCCGAAGAGCGAAGTTTGAAGGCAGAGAAGGGCAAACTGTCCGCGGGAAAATGGACTAACAAAAGATCCAAAGAAAAATCCAAGACCAAGGAGATATCCGAAGGGAATAGACCAAGGGGAAAGTCCGAAGGGCTTGGAAGGAACAAATCTAAGAAGACAGTTTCATAAAGTCTGAGAGAAATCTAATGGAATGGACCTTCGCCAAAAAAAAAAAAAAACCGAAAAGGGGACTTGGAAAGATACAGGGACTTCAAATAGTTTTCGGAAGAAGGGTCCATAAGGAAAAGCTTCGGAGACACAAAAGCCCGTGGAGAAGTGAGAAAACAAAAGTCTGCAGAAATTCAAAGGACACAAAGCCGGCGGGAAGAAGTCCGAAAAAATCAAAGGGAGATAAAACCAAGGGGAAAACAATAAAGCCGAGGGAAATAAAGCCAAAGGAAAAGAAAGGCTTAGGAAGGATAAAGTCTCGGACTTTTTGTCCGAAGAGCGAAGTCCGAAGGTAGAGAAGGGCAAACTGTCTGCAAGAAAGTGGACTAACAAAAGATCCGAAGAAAAATCCAAGACCAAGGAGATATCCGAAGGGAATAGACCAAGGGGAAAGTCCGAAGGGCTTGGAAGGAACAAATCTGAGAAGACAGTTTCATAAAGTCTAAAAGAAATCTAATGGAATGGACCTTCGCAAAAAAAAAAAAAAAATCCAAAAAGGGGACTTGGAAAGACACAGGCACTTCAAATAGTTTTTGGAAGAAGGGTCCATAAGGAAAAGCTTCGGAGACACAAAAGCCCATGGGAAAGTGAGAAGGCATAAGCTAAGACCAATTGCATGAAGAAAGACAAGTCCACGGGAATAAACCCAAGAGCAACGCATGTACAGAAACAGAAACAAAAAATAGATAGCCAGGAAATAAATTCAACTTGAATTTATCTCTCACTCAGCAAGGAATTTTCCATGCAAGCACTTTCGTCCGTCTCAAGCTTGTAACATTCCAACAGGTCAACCGGAGTTTCAAATTCGGACGTTGAGTTGACTGTTCTAAATTTAGATTTGACTAATTGTTAAACGCCACATCTACTAGGAGTTTTCCATGCAAAGGAGAATAATCTCTTCGTCCAACTCAACGTTCCAGCAGCTCATGAAGAAGCTAAATTTAGAGGTGAGCGTGGATTTCCATGCAAAGAGAGGTGGGCGTTTCAATAAACCCAGTCGTCCACTTCCTCTAACGCCAAGGAGCTTCATGCAAAGACAAAGGGAAAATATATTTTATTGGAAGGCAAAGTTGGTCTTGAGTTAATCTAAGTTGATCTTCCTCTTCTATTTTTCAACGCCAATCTTTTGGCTTTTGTAATTCTCTATATTAATGGCTTTTCAGCCTTAGATTTTTTCATCCCTCTTGGCAAGACCAAACTCTTCCATTGGTGAGTTGTGTAACTTCTTCAATCAATAGAAGGATTGTACTTTTAGATTTCAAGTACTGGCATAGTGTATATTCATTCAACAATTTGCATATGTAGTAGATTTCTCTCCCTTCCCAAATTCTGATTCGTGCCTAGTTGCTAGCTTATCATATTATGCAAGTCATGTTCAGTGTTCTTATGTCTTTTGTTGAAACTGTAAGTGGATGTTAGGTGGCTGCAAAGTGTCTTATATCAGACTTCTCTCCATCGTTTTCCCTCATGTTTTGGTCATTGGATTGAACCTTCTCATGAAATATTTATGCATAGTGATCAATTGAAATCAAAGGTCTTTCTTTTCCCTTGTTTGATATAGTGTTCAGGGTTCCAAGTAGAGTGGATCAAAGTTTTGGTGTATCACCGTTATTAGGTAGGATTTCCCTTTCAAGTTTCTTTCTCCCTTTTCCATGGTAGATTCGCAGCACAGAGTAGAGATCCATTGATACATCTTACAGGAACCAGCCTTCTTTGGAGGTTCTTCTCACCATTGAGGCACCCACCCTCGTGAGAAGATCCCGTTGTTTCAACCGGATAGAGGATTGGTCATTTCATACATGTCTTCGATTCAGGGTGCAACTCCAGGTTGACAACAATTACATTGATAAATCATTCAGGGTTGGGCGATTTAATACAGGGAAAAATCGTGGCATTTTATTGACAGCCCAACCTTCATTGTTTTCTAGTGGAGGATCGATTTGGAGAATGGCATTTTGCATGAGCCATGGGCATTTAGACAAGGCGTGAGGGTGAATAAGGAGGTCATGGGTCTTGAAAACTCCATTGCTGCCCTTTCCTAGCTGCTGCAGGTCTGTTATGAAGGAGAGCGTGGACTTTGTTGGGCATGGCTTCCTGTAGGTGGTCGCTGCTATTCTTAATCACTACCTTCTGCTTAGCTGCGTCACCATTTTGTTGGTCGTGGCAATTCATAAGGTGCAGCCGTATACCTAGGAACTTTATCTAATGGAAATTAAATGTTCTGAGCTATAATTTTGAATGCTTATCTATATGTGAATAATGTTACCAGTTTGGAGAGGAATAGCAAATGAGTAGAATTTTTTACTGTGGTGAGTTTTGATATTTCCTTTTGATGCTATGAATGAATATATAATTGAACTCTTGAAATCCGTGGAGTTGTTCATATGTGGAGATTAATGTACACAATAACTATCTAAATATTCACTGAAAGCAACTCAGATCAGCAAGCAAGCCAACTATTTGACGAAATGCTTGCATGATCAACTGGGCATAATCGTGGAAATTTATTTATATTGGGTGGGGGTCTTTACAGAAGAACCAGGGAGAATATAACTAGGTGGCACTCTCTTGTCGACACCAATAACTTGAATATAAATATTATTGCACTTTTGTGCATTCTTAATTGGAGCAGTGGTAGAACTTTCAATATGCTTTGAAGCATCATCAATGTCTGTAACAATAAATTTGTAAGCCTTGGCTTCCTAGTCAAGTAAACAAGATACAACTACTTGAAACTTGTTGATACCCTTCTTTTCCTGCAGGGTTAGTTGATAAACAAATAACAAATTCATGCTCAAATCTTGTAGATTGTATACATCTCTATTCATGCAATCCTCTAGTATAACATTACCACTACCAGCAATATAAAGAGTAGAATCATATTCCAAATGGAACCTCTCAACCATAGTATATATAACCGTAACCGACAAGTACTTGCCATGGGGGTTTTTTTTTTTAAACCAAAGAGTAACTGACGGATGGAGTCAAATAGCTGGGAATAACCAACAAAGGAGAAAAATACTTAAATTTATATATTTTTTTTCTTATAGATATTGCAATTGCAAAATGTATCAAATGAGTTTGTAAAACATTGGGAGTGTTTTCTATTAGATTTGAATACAAGTACAATACTAAATTGCATAATCATGTGAATACAACTATGACACTGTCAAGTTGTCAAGAACAAACTAATACAATGATATATACAAGAATCTACAAGTCTACATGTACAAATTACAAGAATCTATAACTTTCTCTTCCCAGTTCTCTAAAAAACTAATGGACCTTGAGAAAGTCTAGTCCTCCCACTCCGCTGCCCCTCCTTGGTCTACCTAGAATGTTGTGGCTCCACCTTCCGCCTTTGCCTCTGCCTCTGCCTCTACCTATACCTTTGCCTATGCCTTTGCCTCATCCTCATCTTCAGGGATGTCCTCTAATCCAATGTCTCTTCGTTTTGCTACAGTTGCACCCTCCATAGCTTGTCTCTCGAAATGAACAATATCGCTCGCTGTGAACATGGAGGCATCCTCATGTGCATTCCAATCACTATAGAGATCAATCTCATCTAGATCGATAGGCACCGGTGATGTGTTCTCCAATTTCTTTGTGCAAAGGCGAAGGTTGTATTGCACAAAAACCAGGGCATTAAGGCATTGTTGGCTCAACTTGTTGCACTTCTTCGTGTGAATGTCGTCAAACAAACTCCAGTTACGCTCATATCCAGAAGTGATACAAGGCAGAGATAAAATGCCGAGGCTAGCCTTTGAAGATTTGGGGTATTCCAACCCCAATCTTTCCACCATGACCTTATAAACAAAATATTCAAAACTTTGTAATTAATTAATAATTGTAAATTTGTAACTAGTTAGGTATAAGTAAAGACTTCATTTTCTATTACTTGGTGATTGTGTGGCTCTCCTTCGGATAGCTAAGGCTGAAGAAAAGACATTGCCCCTAACCTGCTTGTAGTTCTGCAACTTTGAAATAATGAGGTCCCTCACCTCAACATCAAGTGTCATACTCTCAATGCATGTTGAGAGTCCCTCCATAACCTCCTCCATAACATTTGTGAAGCCATCGGAGTAGAAAAACCTGGGGTTAAGGCAGTATTCCGCTGCATGGATGGGTTGGTGGTGTTGATTGTTCCACCTTTGATCAATCGATTTTCAAATGGGATCAAATCTGACACAATCCCCTTATAATAGTCTTGGATAGCCTCTTTGGCCTTATCCATGGCCTCATAAATATAACCCATTAGGTTTTGCTCTCCATACATTGAGTGCAAGACTCTTAGCAAAGGCTTCGACACCTACAAAGTTACAAACAAATTAAAGTTATAAATTTATAAATAAAATAAATACTAAGTTTAAAAAATTGAAAATAAGAAAATCAACTTAAAATTAAAATTAAAATTTCAAGTTACCTTAACAATCTTTGTAGCTCTATTTTCAAAGGCCTCACAAAGAACAATCTTCCCAACCTTGACTCCATCAACTTTATTGGAATATGATGAGTCCATCCAATTTTGACTCACAAACATCTGTTTCAAAGAAGTCAACAAACTGCAAATACTTTGCAACGTAAGGAAGTGCGTTGCAAACCTAGTGACACCTACTTGAGCAAGCTCTTTCCCCTTGGTGTGCTCTCTCATAAAGTTGAGAACCCAAGAGTGATTGTATATATATTTTGTGATCTCTCTTGCTTCTTCTACAACTGGTCGCACCCAATCAAGTTGGCCTATGTCCTCTAAAAGAAGGTTAAGACATTAAGCTGCGCAAGGGGTCCAAAAGTCTGATGGATGTATCTTCTTGAGTAGTCTCTCAACTGCCACCTATGCTGTTTCATTGTCTGTGCCAATTTGGACAACATTCTCGATGCCCACCTCTAAAACAACCTGCTTGAGCATCAAGCTCAAAGTTTTTGCATTCTTTACCTTTTTAGATGTATCAATGGATTTCAAAAAAATAGCTCACCATTTGAAGATGCCAAAAAGTTGATGAGGGTGCACTTCTTCCCATCTGTCCATCCATCGAAAAGAATGGTGCATCCAAACTTACGCCACAACCTCTTCTAATTTTCTACAATTACCTTTGCATCTTCAATTGCATTTTACAGAAACCTCCCACTCAAGTCTCTTGGAGAGTGTCTTGTACCCTTTCCCTACAATTACCAATGCTGTCACCAAATTTTTTTAATATGGGCTCTTCGCCACATTGAAGGAAAGGTTGTTGAAGTACCAAAATTTTGCCCATGCTTTATCTATTTTACACATGCGTCTCTTTGTTCCATCATGTACCTTGCAATGAAGGTTGTGTCCTAGGTGTGTTTCTAGGCACAAAAAATGAGTGTATCTGGCTCGAGCTCGATGAAGATGTGCCATGGCACTTACATGGCTCAACGCCATGGCACTTACATGGCTCACGAGTAGAGCCCACAATTTATATAATAGTTGCATTTGCTTCCTGTGCCAATGTGGGAGCAATGGCCACTGTTATGTCTGCTTGCATCTTTGCCCTCTCTATTTTTTTTTCTACCAACAATGTAAGCTCTGCTATCATCTCTCATTTTGCCTCTTCCATGACACTATGACAAGGTGTGATATCACGACAAGGAATATATGAAAGGTGGTATTTGAGGCGATTGATGCCTCCTAACATATTCTTCATGCAAAACGAACAAACTAAAACCATTTGGGATGATCCAACTTGCATGAGATACTTCCAAGCAACACTGCAAGAATTAGGGGGAGTTGTTTGCCCACCATTGACTGAATCTGACCCCAATGCATTGACAAATGCCATTGTTTGCTAATGGTATACCTGCAAACATATTCAAAACAACATAAAAAAAATAAAAATAAAAACGTTTAACACATTAAAATACAACTTTTTAAAAAATAGCTCTACATTGTAAACTTGTAAATTTAATTTTAAACATTTTGATGTAACCCTAGAGGCTAGGACAAAATATTGAAAACATTGAGAATGATTCTCTACAATAAATAAATTATAATGATAAATGGAAACTATAATAGATAAAAAAACAATATTTTTAAACAAAAATCATAGAAAAATATGCATCAATTGTAAATAGTATTCCACGGAATTGAACGAAATGCATGAATATTTATCAAACATGTTTATAATTAAAGTAACATTCATTTACATGCTAGAAAATTTAAAAAAATGAAAATCAAAAAACAAATGTACTAACTTGAAAATATGTTTGCTGAATTCTGAATTCTAAATTCTCCTTCCAATTCGCTCTTGAAAGCTCTAAATTCTATGTGAATGCAATGAGGGGGTGTGTTTCAATTTATAAGACACATCTTGTTTTTTTCACGTTTTAGCAGTGTTGTTTAGTGTTTTCCCAGCCTGGACATCTGCTGGAAGCGTTTGGACATGTACAGGATTGTAGCAAGCAAAAACCTGCAGTAAAAAAAAAATGGCGAGTTTGAGCAGCGAGTAATCATTGTAGGGTTTTTCTGAAGAGTCCCCGAGTAATTGGCAAGTACTCGTTGGTTATGTAAATTGTGCTCTCATCATTTCTTTTCCAAGCATCTGGAACAATTTACCATCCTTGGCCATGTGATGAGTGCATCTGAATCCATAATAAAATCACACTTTGAAGAGTGTGTATGAAATGAGGAAGTATATGCAACAAGAACATTACTCTTACCGTTATAACTTGGCTTGCTTTGATGCTCCTTGAGATCCTTGTTCTCCTCGAGACCCCGCATCTTGTAGCAGTAACCCTTCCCATGTCTTAGCTTGCCATAGTAAGTACAATCCTTTTTCTTTTTCATCTTGCCTGTGTCCATGCTTCTGATTTTGCTCATGAGAATCACTTTTGTCCTCTTCATAGGTGTTTTGGTCTACCTTGGAACTTTGTTTCTCCTTTCCCAAAGTCTAGTGAGCTCGTTACCTTGAACGATAGCACCCATATTGATGAGCTTTCTCTATTCAATAATAAACTAGGAGCATATACTTGCAAAAGACATGCACTTGCCTTTGTCCCTCATTGCAGCCATCTAAGAATAGTTTGTGGAAAGAAACACATTATGTGGAGGCTTCAAGTTATATAGTATGATTCAATGATCTCACCATCTTGCTTCTTGTACTCTTTGTTGCACTGCCTCAAACAAATAATGCCCATCGCTTTTTCTATTCAACAATCAACTAGGAGCATATATTTTCAAAATACATGCTCTTGCCTTACTCCCTCATCACATTTATTTGAGAAAACTATGTGGAAATAAACACGTCATTTGGAGGCATCAAGTTGTTCAAGATGATCTCACCATCCTTCCTCTTGTACTCGTTGCACTCTAACTGAAAAAAAAATCCTTTACAGGAGTTGAGTAATCCTTGATCCTCTCAAATGATAAAGGATCAAGCTTGTTATCTCTCGATTCAAACTTTAAATCCTCGATAAAAGAACTTTACCAAATGATTTTTTCAAGCCATCCAACATCTCCTTTGGGTTATTTTACCCCTTGATTTGAAAATGAAGTTGGGGTACGATGTGGGTCATCATCAACCCAATACCATGATATTCCCATTTAAAGTATGCATACTTCTCATTGGTAGAAGGGGTTTTCTGTCCCCATAACAATCTGCAAAAATCCTCTCCGAAAAAAATAATCCCCATATCCACGTATCCGATTCTCATTCCCGTATCCTTATTGGCTACTTAGCATATTACCACCATTCACATTGCATAGTAATAGACTTATATTTAGAGTTCATTTTCAACCGTATCGTTGTGATTTACAGATAATAATAGATAACTATTTACGAAGGATTTTTATCTATATGTAGTAATAAACAGTTTTTGAACATTTTGGGTATAGTTTTATGATTGCTTCATGAGACATATATGCACGAGTTTATATAATGTGATATACATTGTACAAATCAATGATAATGTGATATAAGTATATAAATCAACGATCCTAAAATGATATAAATTCTACAAATCAATGATAATATGATATAATTATTATGTCATATAATACATTTGATTTGATAAGTTTCATGATAATCTTATGTTTCAACTTTCTAGTTTCAATTTCAAGTTTGATGTTTGAGTTTTGATGTCATAGCTTACCCATATTTTTAATAGTATGCATCCATGTACCATTGGACCCGTCTATCCAAGTTTTTGGAGCTCGCACTAGGCATTGCATGTCCGCACCTTACGTACCTACGCACCAATGCACCCATGTAACCTTGGTTTGTACTCTTGCAAGTGGTTGTGTGCATAAAATTGAAGGGTTTTGGGGTCATCTTAGGAGATTATCAGCTATATGGACAATTGAGCTGAAAATGACAAGACAATGCTAATGAGATAGAACCCTAGTAAGGTTTGGTCATGACCCAAAATAGCAAGGCGGGGTCAGATGGGGCTTACCTAAAACCTATATAGTTGTGATCGTTTTGCTGAGACAAATTATATTGAAGCATATCTTCAACAACCCTAATTTTGGAAAACCAAAATTATTATATTTTTTTAATAATTATGTTTATTAATCTGGTGTACCCAGTATAGTGAAATCTAAGAAATTCATTTTGCTTTGAGAGAGATTTTTGACCTAGGGTTTGATTAATGTGAACCCAAAAAAGAAAATATGGCCCAAGTAAGGGATTCTAGGGGCATAAGGAAAGAATTTTGAAAGACTGACTATCAAGAAATGTAAGTAGTGAAAATAGACTTTGTAGGGAAAAATTTCAAAAAAAATTTACTTGAAATATTGTCATGGCCATTAAGGATTGTCCTTGCTTCCTTTCTTCCCTTGTGTAGGAGATCTATTTCTCAAATCATTGCTTTGATACCACTTGTAATGACATTCTATATTGCACAAATGGAATAACAAAGACAATAGTAGCAATCCATGCAAATGCTCTAGCCAACTGAACAAAGCAAAGCAATTAGAAAGATATATGAAGACAAAATGTCAAAATATCGAATTCTTCAAATAAGAAAGCATAGTCAGCGCAAGGGGGAAAACTCCAGATACATACTTTTTGATTTATAGACATAATTAGGTTGAGACAACCCCATGAACCCTCATTAGGCCAACATAATAGAAATAGAAAATCTAGTAAATTTCTAGAAGACCACTTGAGGGTTATGCAGTGCACAATGCTACTCGTCTGAATTGAAATATTCTTTTTTTATACCCTGCTGCCCCTTAGCCCACATGCGGGCCAATTCTTCTGTACTTAGATTTGGCCAACATACTTGCTGCTCTATGTAGTCTCTTTGGACCTGGGTAAAGTGAGGTTGACTTGCTAGTTTACTCACTGAGCCCATGGGATGGTACACCAAAGATCCCTATGAAGTCCTCTGCTGCATAAGTGATTTTAACTTCCGTATCCATATAGCAGACCACAAAACATCAACTTTCCTAATTATAGCTAGAGACCATTCGAACTAGATAGGGTTTAAATTCCCTTGTGTTGCATAATAGTACCACATAAAAGGAAAAATGTAATTGGTAACCAATTGGGATGGAGTCAATTTGCATCTTTTTTGGGAGACAATCAATTTGTGTTTTTTTTGGGACGACTCCAAAAAAGGATCAAACGTCACATATATGATATTCTAGCCTATAGTTATTTGAATTATGTGAAAGAGGATACTCACGGACCCAAAAGTAGGGCATCTGCAATAGCTTGCCCACCCCTGCTCTCTGCAATGCAAGTTTCAATTCACGGTCTTTAGACTTATTGGATCACCATGTGTAGAATTTTGTGGCCGGAAGGATCTCCCACGTAAGAGCTTCGGGTGTGGGCAACACCTTGGTTTTAGTCTTTGGGGCGAGGTCACCAACTTTTTGCTTCTTCATGCCCATAGTTGTGACTTGCCATGACCCTGTACCCACTACCAAATAATTTTGTACCAACTTTGGAATAATTGCAGTGGTTGGTTTGAGATGGCCAATCCTAACCATTCCAAAATTTTCAGATGCTGCATCTAAAGCATTCTTTGGCCATACAAAAGAGGTTTTTTGTTGATGTTGGAGGGTTTCGGTTTGTCCGACCATCATTATTGCAGCAAATCCAAAGTTTTGAGAAAAGTATTTACTAAAACCCCCCTATTGTGGATTAGTTGACAAGGGTTTTGGGCCTTGAATTTATGCTATTTCACCAAAACCCCGGATGCTAGGGATGCAACTGAAAACCCATCCACAAAATTCAATTCTTCACTTGGAAGCAAAACTCCATAATTTTACAATACCCTTTTTTTGTCTTAGTGCAAGTTCTGCTAATTGAATAGTGGAAATGGACGTTGCTAGTATCAAATCACTACTTTTAATGGACCGTACGGAGCTGAAATCGATCAAGGTGAACAATATGTTGTGTGAGCTTGGCAAGTTGCCATACATTGCAGGGCATATGTCTAGGGAGGAGCATATAGTGGTAGGGGGTATGAAAGAAAAAACCCATGTTCTGAGGGAGGTAGTATGATGGAGGGACGTTAGAAGGCAGATGGTGGACGTATGAGGGTGGACAAATGGATGCGCTGAAGGATGGGGTGGACGTACGGCTGCAAGGACAAATGAATGTACGACGATTAGGATGTGAACGTACATGGATTGTTGTACACTTGGGAAACAAGCTGTATGTTGGGGTCACAATGAGCAGACCATATGGTGAGGGAAGTTCCGGTTGGACATGACTTTTATAAGCTGATCATACATTTCATTTGACTCAAAGGGTATGGTTGGGAGGAGAATGTACAGTCCAATCTTGGATGCATTTGTATTGGATAAATTTCTACTTTGCACTTATAGCTAAACGTACCTTTATTTTTTTGATTGGTGGCCCCTTCCGCTACTTCATCACTTGGCAGGATCTCAATGATATTGATAATTTCGGGCCTCATTTTATGCAATTTTTAATTTAGATCTGTTCACTATCTTTAATCGACGTTCCATTCAAGTTTTCTAACTTGATTGCTCCATTTTCAAATATTTATAAAATTTTGAACGGGCCCAACGACATTACCATAAACTACCTTAGTTTAATTTCACACTTCCTGTTATATCTTAGGACCAGAGCCCTAGTTTTGAAATTCATCAATTGGAGGTGTTTATCATGCCAATACTTTCATCTCTTGTGCATAACTTCAATATCCCACTGAGCCATTATTCAATGTTCACCTAGTTGGGTAACTTTGTGGCTAAGAGTATTTGGCAAGCTTGGGAGCTTCTCAAAAGGCATTTGATTTGGGACGGCAATGGGTTTCAGTCTAGGCCCTCTCAAATCTCACTCACTGTGGTGGTCTCCGATTCTTACATATTATGAAGTCCCCTTCGCCCATGTGCCCTGGGTTAAAAGTCTTTGCTTTTCAGAAATGGAATCGAAGTGATCTCATACCTCTTTTGTAGCTTAACCAGGGATTGGTTTGCTTGGCATATCTTACTTCCCCCATTTCAGCTACAAGCCAATGACCATGAGTCCATCTCAGAAATTGAAAATGCTATACCTGATATCTATCTCAACAAGATTGGTGTGCAAACTCCATCAAGGTGGTGGATTGATTGGAAATGGTCTATTGAGACCCCCTTCCACCAGTGTAAACCTTGATTAGGTTATCAATTCCTCTCTCCGTAATCTCTTCATGTGGAAGCTCTTAATTTCAAATGGAAGGTCAATTCCATTGAAAAGTTTGTAGAAGAAGATGTGATCATGTGTGGTCAGCTATCATCAAGCCAAAGCAAGCACACTTTTTGTGTTATATGCTCCACCAAGGCCTCCTTGTTGGCTCTTGCTTGGTGCACCTTTGTATGACTCACCCGGTTTGCTTTGTGTGCAAACATCCAAAATTTATAAAACATTTTTTCTGGTTTTGTAAGCTTACTCAGTCTACTTGGTAGTGGATTCACACCCTCCTTCAACCCTTCCATCCTAAGATGTTTACCAAGAAGATGGTGCTTTGAGGGTACTCAACCATGATTCTTGCAAATTTTACACAAATTTTGGCATATCTTTCGAGTTGAAACTCCCTTCCAATTATGGAAAAGCAAAAAATGAGGCTATTTTAACCAAGTTATGCTAGAGCATTTCTTTTCTACTACCAACAAGATTAATGTGTTATCTAATGTTATGCTACAGTTTCAAGTTCAAGTTGAAAAAGTGCATTTGGAGCTTACCCATCTACAGACCTTGCTTGACCATTGGGGTAGTGCCCCTTGTGTGGTTAGCAGAGTCCTTTCGACTACCCCCATTGTTGGTTGCCCCCATGGGACCGTAGACACGGGTCCCAGGGGAGGAACCGGTCATGCAACTGATGTCATAGTGGTTCTTCCTGGATATGTTTCCCATCTCTGGGACTTGAAGCTCATGGTCATGGAGGTGGTCATGGTAGTGGTTGGGATGGCAGCAACAGAGGTACCAGTGGGGATGGTGGCAACAAAGGTACCAGTGGGGATGGCGAAGGATGCAGTGTTGGCCACTCTGGGTGGTCTGCACCATCGCAAGGGAGGTTTCCACACTTGGTCCTTGCTATTTCTCCTACTAGGTTGGAAAATATTGAATATAAAGATAGATAAGGATGAAGATGGTTGGGGTTGGGTACTTGATGCTATTGACTCGTTGGCTTCTGGGGGTTGAAGAGGTTGGGGTGACAAGTTCGACGATCCCCCACCTCTTTCTCCAACCTTCATCATTACTCCTACTGACTAATGTGGACTGTGATTTATGATTGATTATTAGCTCTTTGGCCTTGTCACCTTTTTTGGTTGAAAAGTTTTTCGAATTGTATTAAGCCGATGTAATTTCTTGTTTGTTGTCGATGTGACTTTTGGAGTGTGAATTCTTCCACTCACTTTTTTGTATGATTAGCTGTACCTTTTAATTTTTTATAATATAATGATTGGCTTTTCAATCAAAAAATGTTCATCTAGTTTATATAACTTGATGAGTTGTTTGGCTAGGTTCTCATCATCATCGAGTTTGCTCTAGACAACTACCCTCAAGCTTGGTACCAAGTGCTCCATTGGAACCGTTGCCTCTTGTCTATACATTAGTTGAAAAAGGTGTGGCTGGTAGTTACTTTATAGGCCATTCGGTAGGACCATTACATTGCAGGTAAGTGTTCTTTCTAGTTGGCACCTTCTATTCCACATGACTTTTGGATTATTGATAGTAAAACTTTGTTGGTTGCCTTGGCTTGTCCATTCACTCTTTGGATACTACGAACTTGATAATGGAAAATTCGAAACTCCGAAGTAATCGACCAAATTACATGGTTGACAACATGTCCACCTCTATCACTAGGAGAATGTGCTGGAATTCTGCACCTATTGGCCACTTGCTCATAGATAAATTTGGTTGTACTCAACACACTGTTGTTAGGCAATGCTCTAGCTTATACCCATTTGTTGAGTACTCTAAGGCAGCAACAATATACTCGCAACGGTGGACTTTGTCGACTTTTAATGGCTCAATGAAGTCTATACCCCCATTGTCCAAAAAGCTCCTAGGTATGTGATGACCATAAGGGCATAAAGTCCCTTTTAAGTGGCTTCCGATTCTTTGGCAAGTGTTGCATCCTAGCACCCATTCCTTGGCATCATGATGCAACGTCGGCCACCACAATCTTCCAAGAAGTACCTTCCTTGTAATGGAGTTTAGACGTGGCCTCTACTTGGGCCTTCATATGCTTCTAGGAGTACATCCCGGATTTCCTTCTTTATGGCGCACCTGCATGTACCCTGGTCATGTCCCATCTTGTACAATAGGTCATGGACCAGTTGGAATGTTTGAGCTTTCAATGCCAATTTATTCTGCTTTGTAGGCTGCATGTTGTTTGGAAAAGAAACAATGGATAAGCACTCCAACAATATTCTCATACTAGGATGGTACAATAGCAATTTCAAATACATTAGTGTTAGGGAAATCTTCATTGACACCTTCAAGGGGTTCACTTGACTTTATTCATGAGAGATGGTCAACAATCATTTGGATTTATCTTGAGCTTACAATATTTTTGAATGTAAATCCTTGCAGCAACATCAACCATTTGCGTATTCGACCTTGGATAATTGGTTTGCTGACCAAGTACAACAAGGCTTGGTGGTCTACATAAAATACAAATGGAGTAGCTAATAAATAATGATGGAACTTATATTAACCGAAATTTTCACTTACTAGGGATTTCTCTTGCAGGACTTGTCAACGTATCAATTTCCTTGAGTGTACATCCAAAGGAGTGCATCAAGATTGGGATGGACTAGTTCGTGGTGCTTTTTTGAGAGATTCCCCAATGATCATCCATTATATTTGCCTTCATCCATATCCTATAATCTTCTTATTTGGTCCTTGTTCCCGTTCTTCCTTTCTTCTCCTCTTCTTCGTGTTTGTGTAGTTCTAGTTTACGTCTTCAGCTTGACCGAAGATGTTTTGAAATGCTCCCCCTTGGCCGACGTCATTGCCCAGGCAAAAGGCATTCTATTATGTCTGACATCTTTATATGCCTTTTACTAGGCCGATGATGTCAACTAAGTCTGAGTAGTGATTTTTTGGGGTTTGATTCATATTTATATAGATTCTCTATCATTTCTTAGAAGCAAAATATCCAATCTAGTCTGCCCTCACATGCTAATCCACCTTAGTAAGAAGAAGAGGAATTAGGGCTTAGGAGCTTACACATTAAGAAGGCTAGTTTGCAAATCTCTTTGAAGATATCAAGATGAGAAGTTGAACCAACAAGGTACACAATCCTTTGAGTTGCCAAGTAAGGATACTTGGGTTTTATTCTTTCCATCCTTAGCTTCACCTACAACATCTCTCACAAAGTGCCATTTGAACCAAGGGGAAGATTGATGAGCTGACAAGTCACCCAAAGTAAGTATTCCTATCCCTATATTCTTATTTGATTTACTTTGGTGGACATGTGTGTGTATGAACTATGTTGGTATGTTATCGTCTCCCATGCTTAGATTAGTTTATGCTTGTTAGTGTGTGCTATCTTTGCACTCTTTGTTTACACTTCTTGGTTAGAACTCTTAGATTACATACCTCTTGGTTACAACCTTTCAGATTAGATACCTCTTGGCTACCACCTAATGGCATTATCTCTCTTTTGATTATCCCTCTTACATCTTGGATCTAGGTAGTTTTTTGTTCGTGAGTTTCCTTGCATAGATCTCCTAATAGTATCTTTGTGATCCTCATTTGACACGACCCTTGTCCATAGCCCTATACAACTTTGTGAAACGATGTTTTGTATGTGTAATGGATCTAGTATGGTATTCTACCTTTTTCTATATTAGAAGATATTTATAAAGTCAACCATATTTTCCCTACATACATTCTGGTGATCTCGATGTAGATCTTACCCCACCGTTGCATTGGGTTATTTTCACGTTTTCTTTTCTTAGCTTCTTAGCATTATCAGTTTGTTAAGCATTCTTTGTTTGATTTCTTCTTTCCTAGCTTCCTAGCTTTCGCAATTTGTCAACCATGCATTGTTTTCCAAAATTCTTTTCCTTTAACATCCCTAAATTTTATTGTCCCATTTCTACAATGGAATTTCTCAACAATCAGTATGAAGCTAACCAAAATTTCACCCATTTTCAAGCATTCAATGACAATGATCCTAGTGCCATGTCCATGACTAACACTAAGAATTTTCAAAATCCTTTTGCTTATAATTTTGCTATCTCCAAAGATCATCCCTCTAATGATTACAATATGGCCATGACCAAAACCAATAGAAACAAGTGCATAAATCCCAATCCCGTGGTCAACATAAGATCCAGGTCTAGAAAACTACCTCACGAAGAATCTAATTTTGAGGGTGAAGCAAAAGACTATAGTGAGTACACTTCTGAATTGCAATTTTTTTTAAAAGACCATCACAAACAAACAAGAAAATCTCAAGAAGCAATCCATGCCCTTATGGTTTCTGATTTCCTTAAGACTCCTAGTGGGTTCGGTTCTTCTAAAGGGTTTTGGGGCAAGTCAATCCTGTTGGAGGTGTGTTGTCATTAATGCCAAAGGATGATGTCATGTGTTCATTGATGTCAAAGGTAATGACAAAGTGGTGATGTCATGATGATGATGAGTTTGAGGCCGACGCTGTGAAAGGCAGGTTTGGATGCATATGAGCTAAGGTAAGCATTGTTTGAGGTTTGTCATGTTGTGTCTAGCATGTTGATAGTGTTACAAGTCAAGGAGAGAAGACACAATGTGTTGGCATAGGCTTGGTAGCCTAGTATGTTGAGCTTGTTGAGGCTAGGGAGAACATGGAGGACAACTGTAAAGCATGGCATGAGTGCATATGACATGTTGATGATGAGTTGAGATCAGTACAAGAAGAATCCTAGTGCTTTCTATATCCAAGTTTGACTTGCAGTCCTAGACCTAGTGTGCATAGTGACCTAGTGAGGTCCAAATGGAGGGTCAAGGTGAGATTCCAAGATGATAGAGCTCTTGTAAGCATGGAATGAGGTATGACAAGGTTGGTCAAAGGTGTTGACCTAGTTTTAGGTCCTAAGGATGAAGAGAAAGCAAGATAGTACGTTGGAAGGACATTTGTACATGCAGATTGAAAGTTTCCTAGCTTGAGAAGAAAGTTCTAATGCTCATTGGCATGTGTAAAGTTTGCATGATGACCTGAGCCTTTTGGAGTAGTTGGGGAAGGGTCCTAAGAAGCTTCCATAAGCATTTTGCAGAGAAACCAAGCCTTCAACTTTATGAACGAATGTTAAGAAGATAAGTAGGTTTTTGTGCTTGCAAACCCTTATAGAGACCCAATTGGAAAGAACTTGCTAGAAAGGACCCAAAATGGATTGGTTGACCAAGTTTGACTATTGGATCATATAGAGGACTCCTCCAGGCACCTCCTGGTGGTTTTGGTTTGTCAGGGCAGTAAGCAGAAGGTACAAAAGGAAACTTGTTTCTAGAGAAATTGATGTTACAGGCAGGGTTGACTGAGTCAACGCATGAGAGTCACTGGAGCTTAAAGGTCAAGACTTGCTCTTGAGGTCTATGGAGTTGGTTTGGCAAGACATGCTCTCGGTGTCAATCATTTTGTTGTTCCAAGATGGTTAGTCTCTAAATCTGCAAACAGTGAAAACAGTGAACAATATCCAAGCAAAGTGAATGTGTTTAGGGAACTATTCCAAATGAGTAGGGCTGAATCAAATGTCTTGTGGTCTTTGTTTATGACATATGCCCTATGTTCCATTGGTTGGCAAGTAGTAATATTGCTCATACACAAGTGAAACAGTGCTTTCAAAGTGGCTTGTCTATGTAGTGAAGACTGTGAGATAGTGATCTGAGGGATTGGTTTGTTAGACAATGAATGTTGCTAGAACATGAGAACTAACCATTGGAGGTTGACCTAGAGATAACAAAGGACCTATCCATGTGAATTAGATGTCTTGGAAGCACTCTTACAGGTGTTAAACAAGCACTTGTTCATCACTGTGTTCTTGAAGGCTACAAGCAATTTGAGTGACCACTTTGCAGAAGTGAGTTGGAAGAGTTTTGAGCTGAGTTGAAGAATACAATGAGTATGGAGATGTATAAGTCTCAAGGTTTCATGAGAAGGTATTGGAGGTCTTATGTTGCTTATATTTAGTTGTGGAGAGTCAAAATGCCTTGACTGTATTTTTGACTGTGTGTGACCAGTCTGAGTGGTCTTCTTGGGAGAGATGGTTTGAGATCTGTAGACCTGTTTAATGAAGCTAAATGTATTTGATATTGTTGCTGAGGTCATGCATGATCTATTCAAGCAATTGGTTGAGTAGGTTATATGAGAAAATCAATAGTATGCTCCAGTTCTTTATGATAGTGTTCTGTGTATCAAGGCCTAAAGAGCGAGGAGACCTAATTGCTAGGTTCAAGGTGTGAGTTGGTGTTCTAGGTGGCATGGACCTTTGTGGGAATATGCAAGGGTCTATTGGAGGTAGGTTTGATGTGTTTGATCCATTGGTGAAGGTTGAAGGTGGACCAAAGAGTCCAAGTTGTAACGTGTGGGTGAGTAGGCCTAATTGCTTTAGGTATCACTAAGGCCTGATGGTGGTTTGGGGCTAATGAGGTAATGACCGACCCAAGGAGTGTGTGGTTCTTACATGTAACGTGTATGAGGACCTAGTTCGAGGGTAGAATAAGCATGAAAAGTATCTTGGCTGACCAAGATGGGTTAGATGAGTGTATGGTATAAATACTAGGCATAATTGGCCTATTTGAGTGTGTTGAGCAAGTGTGGAGCCAAGTGAAGGAGAGAACTTTTGAAAGAGAAGGTACAGGTCATTGAGGACCATCAAAGAGTGAAGAAGATCAAACATGTTTTTCCGATCAAGGTGTTGAAGGTAGACAAACAGGGCATTAGACCTAATATGCCTAGAAGACGCTAGTTGAGCGAGTAAGCCCAAGAGGCTGTTTGAGAGAGATTGAAGGGTGAAGAAGTGTGCAAGCAAGATAAATCCATCATCAGGTGTAGAAGACATCAGATCAGAGGTGGAGATCAGTTCAGAGGTAGTTGAGTTGGTGCTTGGTTGCCTAGGGGCTTGGAGCCTCGTTAGTTGGAGCTAGCTAAAGGTCAAGTGGGTGCTTGCCTAAATTGTGGAGTGGGTGCTCCTTGATCAGTTGGTGCTGGTCAAATTGTTGAATCTTGTTACTATAGGATTGTAGTCCATCTTGCAGGGTTCAGTAGGTTTTATCTCCCATGAGGGTTTCCCACATAGATGATGTGTTCATGTGATGTATGCTCTTGTTCATGTTTTGGATGTATATGCTTTCTTGTTTATGTTGCTAGATCAATTTGATGTTTGATGGAATGGTTTTTGAATTGAATGTGCATTGTTAGCTACTGATTCACCCCCCCCTTGCCTCTCAATAGTTACTTCCAACAAATCCATGAGTTCCTTCAACCCTTCCTCATCCACCATGCCTAACTTAACAAGTATGGGCGGTGTTACCTTTAGTGCGTAATTTTAAACATTAGCCAAAACACTAATCCAACATCTAGTGCTACTCAAGCTTCTCACTCTAGCCAACATGCAACTCAACCATCCCAATCAAGTCAAAACGCACCTGATACTATTGAAATGATGTTAGGGGTTTTGGAACAAATGGCTCATATGCAAACATTTATCTTCAATCAATTCATACAATTGCAAAATCAAAATTTGAAAATGTCTAATCGACCTCAACAAATTTAGTGTGAATTGTTAAATCAATGCCCCCCTGCACCATCTTATGGTTTATGATTTCCTTAAGACTCCTAGTGGCTTCAGTTTTTCTGTAGGATTTGGGGCAAGTCAATCCATGACTTCCTTCAACTCTTCCTCACTCACTATGCCTAACATACCTACAAATATGGTTGGTAAGTTAGGTCAGTGCTTCCTTTAGTGGTTCAAGTTTAAATATTAGCCAAAACACTAATCCAACATCTAGTACTACTCAAGCTTCTTACTCTAGCCAACATGCAACTCAACCATCCCAATCAAGTCAAAATGCACTAGATATAACTAAAATGAAGTTAAGGGTTTTGGACCAAATGGCACATATACAAACATCTAGCAACAATCAATTCATACAAATGCAAAATCAGCTTTTGCAAATGTCTAATCGACCTCGACAAATTCAGTGGGGTATGCCAAATCAATGCCCCACATGCCTCCTCATCCCCCTTAAGGATCACCTTGGGAACATCATCCCGCGACCTTCCATCTATAACAAGGTCATCAAAGATCTCTAAACGAATCCTTAGCGGTTCATATAGCAACCATGTACATTGGGTGATCACTCCAACCATCGCATACGATGGATCTACCAATCCCCCTTTGCATCTTAAGGCCTTTGGATGAAATAAACCTTTATAGATAAATTAAAGAATTCTGATTTTTTTAATAAAAAATGCTGAAGAATGCTCTAATTACAACCAATTAATCCAAACCTTTACTGAAAGTATTTTTTGTAAACGCTGATTTCAGTTAAATTGGGTCAAACCCTGCTGAAAGAAAACCAAAAATAATTATTTCTAAAAATAAATACTGTTGATTTACTTGTTGGCAGCGTTGGAGTGCTAGGAAAGGTACGGCTGATCATTGGTCAAACCTTAACCTGGAATCAACTTGAAATGCCTAAAAATCTTTGAAACCCTAGGTGAAACAATTCAGCATAATACGACAACTCTAAATTGATCCGATGCTGCCTAGCTTGACTGAAAATGGTTGCCATACAGATCCATGTGGTTTTGTACTTTTTTCTTTCTTTTCTGCTTCCTAAAATGGGATGCCCTAGCTGAATGGACCTCTAACACTGATATTTCTTGAATCTGGTAGCACCGTTGTAATCCCTGAATGGAATTACCAAATGGGTATGAAGGGTTTCGTCCTCGTACCTGTAAATCTAAGGGTTTTCGTCCTCTGTCAAAAAGTATGGTAGCTTCAAGCTCTCCAATAAATTTTGAAAGTTGAATGATAATAATAGATGTCCTTTTCCTCTTGTTCATCTTTTTTATAATTACTTTTCCACCCCAAACCCTAAAAACAATTTAAAATTACTTTTTATTCTAATTTCCTCTTTGCTCCAGAAAGTAATTAATAATTACTTTTAATTCCAATTTTCCACTTGGCTTATAATTAATACTCTTTTGGCCCACTTTAATTAATAACACCCCTTTAGATGCCCCCCTTTTAAGTTATGACTTAAAGGTACCCTTGGGAACACTTAAAGAATTATTACTAATTTATTTCCCTTGAATTTGTCCCTCTTTAAGTCTACGGAAAATTAAATAGACTTAGGGTTTCCCTGTTTAACTTAGTTTGAAAAAGGGGACATTACATTGGAAACCTCTACAAAGATAGGCTCAACTTTAACATTATGCAACCAGCAAACTACTTGCTAAAACCCTTATGGGTGATACTTAAGAATGGTACAATCAACTCAAGCCTAGCTCTTATCATTGAATTAGAAGGCTTAGTGAATGCATTAGTTCAAGAATTCCAATATCACGACTTACCTGAAAACAATTTGGGTAAGTTCATCAATTGCAAACATGCTGATAATGAGCCCATCCATGATTTCATCCAGCGATAGAAGTCTTTCGCTAACAAAGTTGAGCACATGTTCGAAGAAAATCTCTTTAACCTCTTTACCACCATCTTAGGTTCAAATTTGCAATACAAAGTTAGGTCCTCTCCAAAATCATTGGAAGAAGCCTTCGATCAAGCTAAAAGACAATTCTTATGAGACCTAATAAAAACAAGCATGCTACTAATGATAGTGTTATCAACACCTATGATCATAGTTTTGACTCTAAGAGAATTCACGCAATCATGTCAAATGGCTCTCAAAATGCGGCTCTCTCCCAACCTAAGTCACAATGTTCGAGTTCGACAAGTCTAATGTTCAGTTCAAGTTTGCCAATGGATAAAGTTCGAAAAAAAAATGTTTTTAAGTTGGAACA
Source organism: Torreya grandis (assembly GCA_037957365.1). Classification (NCBI taxonomy): domain Eukaryota; kingdom Viridiplantae; phylum Streptophyta; class Pinopsida; order Cupressales; family Taxaceae; genus Torreya; species Torreya grandis. Next base: position 2,255,981 of record JARHVA010001589.1, read on the forward strand.
AAATATTTTTTAATCATATTAATTCTCTAAAGAAAATAATAAATATGTCAGAGAGACAGAGTGGAGATAGCTTCCTGTCCTCTAATTCCAGTTGGTATATGTATATATACACACATTTATAAAATAATGCAAAAGCATGTCAAAAACTCCCATGTAAAAATAATGGATAAAGTTCGAGTTCATGTTCGATGAGGATAAAGTTCATCAAAGTTTGATCTTTTTCCATAAAACTTGGCGTACCTTGTGACATAGATCCCAACCACTTGCGGGAAGCCCTTTTCAATCGCCTCCTCCTTCCAATCATAACAATAACACTCATCATTAGCATTGAGGAGCTTACAAGGAAGGTCCATAGACCTCAACCAAAAGATTGTGATCCTTCATGACCAAAAGCTCAATGGGATGAAACCCAAAAATTTTGTTGGTTTCAAGCCCATTGGGGTCATTCATGTGAAAGTTCTCGTTCCCTACATCTTCGGCTTGACCAATGATGTCGAACAAAAGCAAAAAAATAAAAAGTTAGATTCAGCCCCTTTCGTGGCCAAACCCAATATCATTCAATACTTTGTTTCTCAGTTATAGACAATACAATACAACTTTGAAGAATGTAGCCCATTGAAGAACTCTTTAACCATCCTAGCCGTATTCCATTCCTCAAGCTCATGCGTACTTCTCCTAAACATCGAAACTGCTTAATGCAAACCCTTTTCGACATGACTATTTCTCAACCACTTGCCATGAGGCATGACGCTGCCTTGCCCGATTTGGAGAAAAGTATAATGCAAAAATGTTGAGAGTTGTCTATCCAAGTTGACAAAACCATGAACCAACATTTATCTTTTAAGTTTGCAATCCAGTTTATGATTCACAATGAAATCCTTCATGCCGCTGATCCGCCTCTTTTCATTAGTGCCCAAATGGGTGATTTACAAGACAAGAGAGCCCTTATTGACAAAGGTTCAAGCACTTGTGCTGCCTCTTTAGTCTTTATCAAATCCCTTGGATACTTAACGAGCAACCTTCACCACTTGTAGAACGTGCCAAGGTTGTGACCAAAGGCAAATGCCTCCCATGGGGTGCATTTGGCTTTTTATCACAATACCCCCTAGAATGGCTAAGGCGAAGGTCAACATCTTCATTTTCCCCTTTCCTATAATATTTTGATTGGCCGCCCTTGGACTCATCGCATGAGGACTATAGCTTTTTCCACATGTCAATGCATAAAGTATCACTATTTAGGAGCTATCTACAAAGTTCTAGGTGACACTGACCCGTGGATCTTTAAGCAATTTCAAAAATGTAGTGTTTTCAAAATAACTGCCATTGAAGAGCTTCCAAGTATTATTTTTCGTAAATATCAACGCTTTAACTATCCTGTCAACTCATTAAGAGGTTATAGTGGTCACCCTGAGCTTGTGGGGAACATTCCACCAAACCGTCATTGATTCCAATGATGATGAACCGGATGAGATCAACTTGAAAATCAAAACTTCCGATCTCCCTAATCATATCATAGCTCAATTACCTTCTACCTTGCGAACCTATACTTGTAAGAGGACAATTGTAAGAGGACAATTGATGTGATTCCTGCAACTGCAACTTTTCTCAACAACCTATGACCGACACATCCTCTTCCAATGATATCATTGTTGAATCCCTCCATGTGGATCTCACCTCTCCTGACTATAATGATGGTTACACATTATATGATCCCTTGCTCAAGCCAAGCATGTGGAAATTCTACGATACCAATCCTCCCTTTAACAATCACAAGCATCTTTCAACTCTAGCATCATCATGATTACTCTTTCTTGCTCTGACATGCATGATGATGTTTTATTTTCTCACAATATTCCTAGTGGCGTATTTGATGATTCTAATACTGATATGGTCCCTTATGTTAGGCCCCCCTATATGGAGACTATTGTTCCACATGAGATGTTGGCTCCGACACCACGCCCAACAAAAACGAAGCATTTGATGTAGGATTTACAACCTCAACCTTTGGTTCAGTATTGCACATGGCATAAGGCCTTTGGGCATCTCATCCAAAATTGTAGAGCACATAAGACACATTTAGAGCAACAAAACTCACTTGGTCAAGCCCCTATGATGGATAGTTGACAACCATGCTTTCCTTCCCCACCAAGGCACTTCTGTGACTTTCATGGTACTACTACCCATTTTATAGTGGATTATCGAGCCTATCGACAACATTTAGTGATGCTTCATCATGAGTCACCACCTTCCATCTCCTCAGCCAAATAAGCAGCCTTTAAAGGCAACTCTCGTGTATGTTCCCAAGAAAGGGGAGCGTTATTGTCTTTGACATGAGTGTTCTTCTCACTCCACAAAGGAGTGTTGAGGATATCAGTAGCATATCTGTAATTTTCAGATATTGAAGCACGAGGCTACCCCCCAACAATCACATCATTTTCATAGGACAGAGGAACAACCTTCCCTGCAGCAAGAATACCCTCTTCAGCCAAAAGATTTGATTCCCTACATATCTTATTCATAGCCGGAGGACTAGCATCATCCCAATTCTACCACAACTATTTTCTCTATTGAGGCCATTTCGAAGGTTGTTCTTGAGTGGATTTCATAGTGTGGAAGATACCATGGTTATGGCCTATTATTAGTTGCAGTGTGAGATTCATGATGTTGTTGATGATGCATGTAATTATACTCTGTGACATTTGTGAGTAGTCATATATTGTAGTATACATTTCATCTCATAATTTATCATGTTTTAGATATTATATCATTATCTTTAGAAATTATACTTTCTTGCTTTTTACTTTTCATGCATCATGCTATTTTATTTACTATATTTTTACTAACTAGTATCTTCTTTCCCTCTTGGGTTTATTTGGCCATTGTGTCCTTTGTGATTCTTTGGTAATTTCTTTCCTTGTAATTCCATATGAGTTTTCTTTGGCCGTTGCATCCTTTGCCCCTAAGATCTTTGTCCTAGTAGTTTTGGCTTTAGATGGCCATGTCCTCCTATGATAAATTCTAGTGCAAGCATTGGGTTGGTTTTTACCCATTTCTTAGTTTTCATTTTACACATCTTATGTTTTGAATTAGATTTTTTTATCTATTTATATTTGATGCTTTACAATATTCACTATTAACGCATCTTATGCTTGTCTTAGATTCTAATTATCTACCGACATTTGATGTCTTTTTACAATCCTTGTCTACACTTATTACACACCTTTTGTATATTATATTTTTCTATCTACTTACTTTAATAGTCTTTTTACACTTTGCCTTTTATTCTTTTTATATATATACAAGCTCACAATTGTTATAAAAGAATGAAACACACTAGACAAGCTCATAAAACCATGCTACAATGTTATATCTGCTTAACATTGCCATCAAATCAACATACACATGTAGAGCACAATATGAAAATCGATGTCGTATTATATATATATATATATATATCGAATGTTTTCTACATTATATACATAAGGCTATGTGCTGCCTTCATCCCTATGTGGGTGAGGGGCTACACTATGCTGTGGTCCAACTTCTCTAAGGGATCGAGGCAAGAATTTACTACTTAAGCATAATCCTCGTGCCTCTCCCTATGCCATGGCCTACTGCCTTTGTAACTTTGCAACTTGGGCTACAAGTGCCCACTCTGTCTCCATGTCTGCCATAGTGGTTGCATGATGAGCTTCCTACTAACTTGATAGCTCTTGCTATGCATCTATCACCTATTGCATCAAGGCAACATCTCCTCCCACGGGTACTATAGTTGGCGTAGAACGACCTAGGTCTTGTCCTCACCATTGTAACACCCATGCCGCGTCTACAACAAACCTAAATTCTCTAATATGATCTAAGGGATCGAGGCAAGGATTTGCTACTTAAGCATAATCCTCGTGCCTCTCCCTATGCCATGGCCTACTGCCTTTGTAACTTTGCAACTTGGGCTACAAGTACCCACTCTGTCTCCATGTCTGCTAGAGTGGTTCCATGATGAGCTTCCTACTAACTTGATAGCTCTTGCTATGCATCTATCACCTATTGCATCAAGGCAACATCTCCTCCCACGGGTACTATAGCTGGCATAGAAGGACCTAGGTCTTGTCCTGACCATTGTAGCACCCATGCTGCCTCTGCAACGAACCTAAATTCTCTAATATGATCTCTCGCAAATGGCACAACTAGATCCAACATAGCCTCGACCACTTGTATATGTTGTGACTCTTTGGATCTTGCTCCAAAAACTCCTTAATGCAAAGTCCTTGAGGTAGTAGATATTCTTTACCCAGTGGTTGTAGTCTCCACTATCTCCTCTATACCTGAGGACCCTCCTCTTCCTGTCCCCACTAAACTAGGGCAACCGCCTATTTCTTAGGGATGCCTAGTGCTGAACTCCCTACATCCCCTCTTGCTGCTGCCACTCTCACCTCTACTTATTGGTGATGTCTCCTCAAGGCCGAGGAGCATGTCGTGGTCTCAAAATTGGGACTTGTAGTTGTGGCCTCTGACCTCCTGCCTTCTACAACTCTTAAGCATCCCTTGCCCGATATGGGGGCAAGGCCATCGGCGTTGCTGGGTATGGTAACCAAAATTGTCTAGGTGAAGTGTCCGATTAGCTCGGCCAATCCCTGAGCTTGCACCGTAGATGGCCATGTCAGCTATGTATCCATTGTACCTTTGTATGGAGTCTATATGATGGCATCTCTTCGCACTGTCTCTAAAGTCAGATACCTTGTCCATGTCATCACGAGAGGCCCCCGAGTCCATCTCCTTACTCGGGCCAAATGACCAACAATATATAGCGGTGCCTCCACTGGTTGATACATTAGAAATCAATCATATTTCAACACAAAAATATAATATTTGGCCCTATCGCCAGCGGCCATCTAGTCAGAATGTTGAAGAAATTGTGCACCAGATGCATCCATATTGTTGTTCCCAAAATCCGTCACTTGCTTTTGTGGACAACATACCAACCATTTTGGTCTTGCAGACCAAAACTCTCTCTTTTCTTTCTCAAAAATGTTCTGAGCAGTTAAGTTTTTCAAATATTCAAAGCTTTTTCAGCTAAGGAAGTCGCAAGTTCAACAGGCGGGCTGTCTTCAAAGGAAGTTCAAAACACTTAAGGCATTTCTTTAGTGTTTTGAGGATGGTTCAACGCAAAGGTTTGATCAAAAGACTTAACGGGGGGCATCAAACAAATAGAATGAACCACTTTGAACCGTTGAACCATTGAACCCCGCCTCCCAAAGGTTCAAAGGTTCAAAGTTCGAAAGGAAGCTTCGAGCGAATGAAGTGGAAGATTCCAGAAAGAAGTTCAACCAAATGGTTCAATCGAAGAAGAAAATGAGAGAGAATGCGGCCCATTACAAAACATTGAATCGACGAACCGTTGAACCATTGAACCTTCGAACCAAAAGAGTTAAAGGTTCAAGGTTCAAAGAGGTTCAAGGCGACCAATGACGTCCCCGCGGATGCCAATTTCATAGTAATGGAATAACCATTGGTTTTCAAAAGACCTGAGAACAAGCTCAGCGACAAGCCCAAAAAAGAGCCGAAAGGGCTAGCAGAAAGTGACAAGATAGCCCTGAGAGCTCAGATCGCCAAGGAAAGACGAAATGTGGCAAGGAAAGAGAGAACAACTACAGGAAATCGAGAAATATCTGCAGGAGAGTTATTTCCAGTAGGTGGAACAGTCTACCAGGTGGACATCAGATAACACAAAAATTCAAGGACGCGCACTGTTTTTCTACATTAAGTAAAGGCGAATAGATAGCTGTGTAAGCGTCATAAAGAAGACCAAACAACCCATGCTTAGGAGGAGATATTTGAGATGATTCAAAACGCAAAAGTCAGGGCCGATGACTTGTTCCAGCATGGCCCTTTCACAGATATTCAATGCATTCAATTCAGCATGGACCGTTTTCATGAAAACAAACGCCCAAGTCTTTCTTGTGAGGCTATATATTGTAATCTCTCATTTTGTATAAGGGAGATCTCTCTGTTATCAGAAGCAAAGCTCTGCCCAAATTGAAAGGCATTCCTGAGACTTTGAGCTCAGACTGTTAATCATATTTTGTTAAATGAATGAGAAAGCAAGCGACCTTTCAGACTTTGTGTTGAAATAAGCTTGCGTCATCTAGGAAATTGTTCTTATGTCTTTTTCCTAAATACTGTCTTGTCCATTTAATCAAACAAACAAAACAAGTGGAAGTGAGCTGGAAGATGTCCTGAAGCCAACTGTGGGAGACTTTGTGTTGCCATAAGTATCTTCAGTCTGTGTTTTGTTTAAAAGATACTAGAGAGACTTTGAGTTCTCCTTATCCTTCATAACCTTTTACTCTGTTGTAGTTGAAGTGGAGACTTCGGGCTATGCTTCAAACCACTGTATTCCATTGTCCTAATTAGTGGGAGAGACAACGAAAGACTTTGTGCTTTCGTTGGTTTCTTGTGGTTTATGTTACAACCTAGGAAGAATCCTGCTGTTGGCTGAATATCACTTCTGAAAGAAGAGAAGTGCCTTTCAGTAATTACACCAGAATTCTCTTCTGTTCTGTGAACATCATCTTTGAAAAAAGAGAGATGGATGGTATGATTTCACCCGTGTCTATTTTCAGCTTATATATTAGTATATAGTAGTTTATAGGGAACCTCCCCTTGATGAGAGGAGAGATTTATCTCCGTATGATGTAGTAGACCTACACATTTTGCCGTTAGTCAGCTGGTGACAAAATATTCACCCAACAGTTTTTGGCGACTCCGTTGGAGAAAAACAAGAAATTTGAAGCTTCAAGCTTCAAATTGAAGCAGTTCTAGTTCTTTTCCATATTCATTTTAGCACTTTGGCAGACCCACCATACACAAAGCCAGAGAGCTCAAGGTATTGTTGACCCTGTATTTGAGTTGGTGCAACTGACTAATTTTGATCTTTCCCCTCCACAAACTCACCTTCAATGAACGAGTTTTCCTCCTACAAACATCAGGTCCCCAATACCGGACAAAACTTCTCTTTCCTCTGCTAGTAGAGCTTTGTCTATACATATCCCACAGAGATTTATTATCTCTCCTTTCAACAGCCATATCATGGTAGTCCAAGGCCCCTGGGTTAAATACTTTTGGTCCCCTGAATCTGACCCCACCTCTACATGAGCTACCCCGTAGCTTAAGAAAAAATTTCTCCAAGTTCTATGGTGATGGGAAGGTTCATCTTGATGAATATATAGCATCTTTTTGCATAGCCTGTGGTGTGATAGACATTGAATATGAAGACATTGCAGTCAGACTGTTTGTGGAGACATTGCAAGGAGCAGCTGCAGATTGGTTTTATCATTTGCAAGCACAAACAATGACTGACTGGAACACTCTCAAGGCCAAATTTGAGGCTAGATTCAAACCTGCAGAAGATGCACACGCCCTGTTAGCCCAACTTACACAAATGAAGGAGCCTCATGAACCCATGAGAGACTTCATTGCCAAATTCGACAAGCTGAAGAACAAGATTCTCACAATTGCTCAGTGGACACCTGAGAATCTCAAATGTTTCTTCATCAATTCTCAGCTTCTTGAAGTGAGTTTCCTATTGAGGTGGGCTGGCCATATAGATCTTGCTGCAGCTCAAATTTTGGTGACTGAGGTTGAAGATGATCTTATCTTCGCAGAAAAGATAAGAAATCTTAACAGAGGTAAATCTTCATCATGTTCTGAATATTCTTCTACAGGTACCATTGATCCTATGGTGCAAAAGCTAGCAAATGAATTGCTAGCTCTAAAAACGCAAATGGCACAAGGGATGTTTGCTCCTCCTTATCGGAATATACCAAGGAGGACGTTTCCCAACCAGTCATATCAGGGCAATGCTGCCAGAAATCAAGGGCAACCAAATCGCCTTCCTCCCCCACCAGGGAAACTTGCCATTGAAGCAGTACCAGCTAACTTAGCAGTTGGTTATCTTGAAACTAAATCTGATTTTTTTTTTCAATCTGAGTTGAATCAAGAAGATGACGTTGATCTCTTTGCAGAAGGCCAAGAAGAATCAGCGGGCGTCTCTAACATTGGTTTCTTTAATTACCAGGATGAACCCAGAAGTAAAGGAGAAGCGTTTGATGGATCATACGTTGTATTTACCAGGTCTCAGAACCAGTCAGCGCAACAAGCGGATAAAGGAAAAATAGGAAAAGAATCTCGACCAACAATTTCAATTGCTAAACGCAGAACTTCGCTGCCTTTCCAATCAAAGGACTCGGTGATCACTAAAAAAGTAAGTACCTCAAATGTTCCTTCCCCTTCTGCTTCAAATTCGCAGACTAGTCCTACACCCAACAAAAACCAGATTGATGGACTGCCTCCCTCTATCTCTAATTCATTTCAGTTATTTGATATAATTGACCATGTTAAGAAGACCAAAATTCAAATGTCTGAGTTTGAAGTCTTGCAATCCAACTCTGAGCAGTTGGATAGACTTGTTGAATGCGTCAAAAATAAAACTATCCCTGCAGGATAAGAAATTTCGAAGGTAACCCTTGTTCCCTCAAAGAATACCCCTGCCCAAAATAATCTTGTGATTACTCCTCCAACTGCCCCTGGGAAGACAACCGTTTTATGTTTCCCTGTTGATAAACGGTCATCAGCTGAATAATTGCATAATTGATTCTGGTGCATCTGACAATGTCATGCCCGCCAAGGTGGTAGAATCTCTTGGTCTCATGCTGACTAAGATCTTTAGGAGATGTTTCTCCATGAAAAACAAACAAGTGCCTCTGCTGGGACAAATCAAAGATGCTCAATTTGCATTTGTGGCTTTCCCAGATAAAAGAATTAAAATGACAGTGCTGGTGGCCGACGTCCCAGCCTCCTACGGCATTCTTCTTGGGCGAAATTTTTGCAAGGACGTTGGTGGAGAATTGAGCATGGACCTGTCTAAAGTGAGGATCCCCATCAAGGGCATCATGCAGAGGCTGCTTCCTGAGAAGGAATCAAAGGACAGTCACTCAAACTTCAGCCCCTGAAGCTCAAATTATGTTTGAGTCTTCAGGAATGGGTAATTACTTTTTGTCTACTGAAGACGTTCTTGTTTCAGCAGACGAAAGCTCTATAAGTGACAATCCAAAAAATTCAGATAAGACATCACAAGAATTAGTAGGGCGTAGTACACATGAAAAATGATCTCCTCTTCCTGATGAAGAAAAATCTGAAAGAAGATCAGATTTTAATGATGTTTGGATTCTGGAATTCGATGGCAGCAACTCTTCTACCGATTCTGGAGCTGGAGTAGTTTTGATATCTCCTCAAGGAGATATTTTCTCTTATGCATATAAGTTGCAGTTCAGCAACACCAACAACACTGCTAAATATGAATCGCTGCTGCTCGGATTAAACGCTGCTCAGGATAAAGGTGTTAAAATCCTTCATGCCAAAGGAGATGTTGAACTGGTGGTTTGTCAGATGAGGAACCTGTATCAAACCAAGAATGAGAGATTGTGACATTATCGCAATCTGGTGTGGGACTACATTGAAAGCTTTGATGCTTTCAGTATTTCTGTCGTGCTCAGAGAATTCAACAGCGGTGCTAATTCATTGAATGTCTCTACAACTCTCTTGGTCCCTCACCAAAATTTCAAAGAAGACAGGTACACTATCGAGTTGGTCTTTCGACCAAGTGTACCTGATAATACTGACTATTGGCAGGTATTCAATGGTGATAACCAAATCATTGCTTTTCTAGAACAAAGAGATAGCTTTGAAAAGCTTCAATTTGAAGGCAGTGAATCTCCATCGCAGGAATCAGCGCCCGAAACAAATTCAAAAGCTGATAAAGAGTTCATTCAGCTCAAAGGGAATAAAATTCTCAAAGGATTAATTTCTCTTGAGAAACTATTCGACAAGCATGATAGGTTTATCAAAGAACAGCAAATGAATTCAAAATCCTCCAAGGATTTTGATCAAATCAATTTGAGTACAGAAGACAATCCAAAAATGGTCAACATTGGGAATTGTTGTACCCCTGATGAAAAATTCAAATTCATTACACTGCTTCGCCCTTACATTGATGTTTTGGCTCTTCATATGATGATCTGAAATCTCTCAGACCTGAAGAAATCAAGCACGAAATTCTTCTCAAGATTGGGTTGTTGCCTCACAAGCAGAAGCAAAGGCAATACAACCCCAGGATATCAGGCACGATTTTGTTTGAGATACAGAAAATGCTGATTGCAAGAATTATTTTTCCAATCCATCATTCCACTTGGGTTCGAATATAGTCCCTGTAAGAAAGAAGAATAGAGAAATTTGTCTGTGTGTTGATTTTAGAAATCTGAATCAGTCATCTTTAAAGGACAACTATTCCCTGACCATCATGGATCAGTTGCTGCAAACAGTGACTGACGCTGAGATGTTATTAATGCTAGATGGCTTTTCAAGATATAATCAAGTGGAAGTTGGTGAAGCAGACCAACATAAGACCGCTTTTACAATACTTTGGGGTACTTTTGCATATTGCAGAATGCCTTTTGGCTTGATCAATGCTGGCACCACCTTCCAAAGAGCAATGGATCTTGCTTTTAGAAATAAAATGGGTAAGTTCATTGTGGTATACCTTGATGACTTAATAGTCTTATCTAAGTATCGTCCTGATCATGTGCATCATTTACAACAAGTGCTGAAGCGATCTAGGCATAATAGTATCTCTTAATCCCAAGAAATCGATTTTTGGGGTTACAGAAGGTAGACTTCTCAGTGACACTATATCCTGAGAAGGTATAAAGATCGACCCAAAAAGGGTCAAATCAATTCAAGAGCTTACTCTTCTTGCCAGTAAGACTGCAGTGCACTCTTTCTTTGGAAAGGTGAATTTTCTGCGAAGGTTCATTTTTGAATTTGCAGAGAAGACTCGCCACATTGTCAATATGATGAAAGGCAAAGCCACTTCAGCTGGACTGAAGAAGGCAAGTCAACATTTTAAGACATCAAGGAAGCTATCGCCCATGCCCCAATTTTGGTTTGCCCTGATTACACCAAAGACTTCATGATGTACAGCTATGCTTCTGAACATACGCTCTCAGCCATCTTGGTTCAGCAGAGCAAAGGTGTGGAATCTCCCATATTCTTTATGAGTTGTCCTCTTAAAGTTCACGAGCTGAAGTATTCAAACATGGAGAAGCATGCTTATGCTGTGGTAAAGGCGGTAAAGCACGTCCGTTTTTATATCCTGAACTTACATGCTATTGCTTTGGTTCCTGATACAACAGTCAAGTCCATACTAACTCAGCAGGAGTTTAGAACCAAAAGGGGCAATTGGATTGCTAAAATTCAGGGGTTTGATCTTGTTATCAAACCAACAAAGCTCGTGCGGGGAAGGGGCCTCTGCCAATTAGTTGCTGACAACATATCAGAAGAAGCAGGGCATGAAGAAGCAGAAGTTGAAGACACGCCAACAGTGCTTTTTGTCACCACTATGAATGAGTGGTATTTGAATATTGCTCATTTCCTTACTTATGGTGAGTGTCCTGCTCACCTGTCTCGTAAAGAAAAGAGGATTGTTAAGTTGAAAGATGCCAACTTTTACCTGTGGGATAACGGTCTGTATAAGAGGAACTTTGATGGGGTATTCCTTCGCTGCGTGGATAAAATGCAGCAGAACAAACTTTTAGAGTCATTCCACAATTTGGCTTTTGGAGGACATTTTTCTGCACCTGTGACTGCCCATAAGATTCTACAAGCCAGGTACTATTGACCTACTCTGTTTCGAGATTCATACGCTTGGGTGCTTAGATGCGAGCTGTGTCAATAGTTCGTTGGCAAACTCAAGTTGACTGCGTTACCTCTCAAACCTGTGGTGATAGAAGAGCCGTTTCAGCAATGGGGGATTGATTTCATTGGCGTTGTAAATCCGTCCTCGAGTGCTGGACATGATTATGTCCTCACAGCCATAGACTACTTTACCAAGTGGGTGGAAGCCATTCCAATCAAGCATGCCACTTCAGAGCTGGTATGTAATTTTCTCAAAAAAAATATTATTTCCAGGTTTGGGGTGCCATATAAGATTGTAACAAACAATGCAGCGTGTTTTTCTTCTCATGAGATCACCCAGTTCTACTACTATTATAGGATTATTCTCTCCCACTCTTCTGACTATTATCCGCAAGGAAATGGTCAAGCAGAATCAAGCAACAAGAACCTGGTGACCATTATTAGGAAGCTGGTAGATGACAATCAAAGAACCTGGCATAAAACATTACTTGATGCTTTATGGGCAGACATAATTACACCCAAGAGGGCAATTGGTATGTCCCCATTTCCACTTCTGTATGGTCTCAATGCAGAGATACCAATCACTCTGGAATTACCAGCGTTAAAGTAAGCAAAGGCAGTAGAAGATTCAACTTTTGAAAGTTCCATCGACAAGAGAATCATTTGCTTCACTGAGCTTAATGAGCAATGAACTATGGTGGTGGACCGAATTGCTGTGCATCAAAGTCTGGGGAAGAGACTCTTCGACCAGAAAGCAAGGATCCGTGATTTTCAGGGTGGAGATCAAGTCTTGTTGTGGGACAAGAGGAGAGAACCAAAAGGAATGCATGGAAAATTGGATTCCCTGTGGAGAGGCCCATTCGCCATTCATTGTTTAAATGGTGAAAATAGTTTCTTGCTGAGATATCAAGATGGAATGCCATTTACTCTGCCTCACAGTGGGCAGCATCTGAAGCACTTCAATCTTTGAAGTATCAGATAAGTACATATGTATACATTTGTATAGTCTTTCTTTGTCTTGTGTTTTTCGTTTTTTTTTGGCGCCGTTGGTTTTTGGCGCCTTTCTTTTTGGGTAAGCATGACTCCGTAGCCCAATGACATAGATGAAGGCACTGAGATCTTGGTTTCTACTCCCTTCGACTGTTTCAAAATTTCAATCGATGGAAGTTCTCCAACTGGAGCCAACGGTTGTTCCCAAAATCCGTCACTTGCTTTTGTGGACAACATACCAACCATTTTGGTCCTGCAGACCAAAACTCTCTTTTTTTCTCAAAAATGTTCTGAGCAGTTAAGTTTTTCAAATATTCAAAGCCTTTTCAGCTAATAAGAAAGTCGCAGGTTCAACAGGTGGGCTTTCTTCAAAGGAAGTTCAAAACACTTAAGGCATTTCTTTAGTGTTTTGAGGATGGTTCAACGCAAAGGTTCGATCAAAAGACTTAACAACGGGCTTTAAACAAATAGAATGAACCACTTTGAATCGTTGAACCATTGAACCCCGCCTCCCAAAGGTTCAAAGGTTCAAAGTTCGAAAGAAAGCTTCGAGCGAATGAAGGAAGCGGAAGATTCCAGAAAGAAGTTCAACCAAATGGTTCAAAGAAATGGTTCAACCGAAGAAGAAAAAGAGAGCGAATGCGGCCCTTTACAAAACATTGAATTGACGAACCGGTGAACCATTGAACCATTGAACCTTCAAACCAAAAGAGTTAAAGGTTCAAGGTTCAAAGAGGTTCAAGGCGACCAATGACGTCTCCGCGGAAGTCAATTTTAGGGTAATGGAATAACCGTTGGTTTTCAAAAGACATGAGAACAAGCTCAAGGACAAGCCCAGAAAGGAGTTGAAAGGGCCAGCAGAAAGCGACAAGATAGCCTTGAGAGCTCAGATCGCCAAAGAAAGACGAAACGTGGCAAAGAAAGAGAGAATGATTACAGAAAATCCAGAAATATCTGCAGGAGAGTTATTTCTAGTAGGTGGAATAGTCTACCAGGTGGACATCAGATAACACAAACATTCAAGGACGCGGCCTGTTTTTCTACATTAAGTAAAGGCGAATAGACAACTGTGTAAGTATCATAAAGAAGACCAAACAACCCATGCTTAGGAGGAGATATTTGTGATGATTCAAAACGCAAAAGTCAAGGCCGATGACCTGTTCCAGCATGGCCCTTTCACAGATATTCAATGCATTCAATTCAGCATGGGCCGTTTTCATGAAAACAAGCGCCCAAGTCTTTCTTGTGAGGCTATATATTGTAATCTCCCATTTTGTATAAGGGAGATCTCTCTGTTATCAGAAGCAAAGTGCTGCCCAAATTGAAAGGCATTCCTGAGACTTTGAGCTTAGACTGTTAATCATAATTTGTTAAATGAATGAGAAAGCAAGCGACCTTTCAGACTTTGTGTTGGAATAAGCTTGTGTCATTTAAGAAATTGTTCTTATGTCTTTTTCCTAAATACAGTCTTGTCCATTTAATCAAACAAACAGAACAAGTGGAAGTAAGCTGGAAGATGTCCTGAAGCCAACTGTGGGAGACTTTGTGCTGCCATAAGTGTCTTCAGTCTGTGTTTTGTGTAAAGGATACTGGAGAGACTTTGAGTTCTTATTCTTCGCAACCTTTTACTCTGTTGTAGTTGAAGTGGAGACTTTGGGCTACGCTTCAAACTACTGTATTCCATTGTCCTAATCAGTGGGAGAGACAACGAAAGACTTTGTGCTTTCGTTGGTTTCTTGTGGTTTCTGTTACCACCCAAGAAGAATCCTGTTGTTGGTTAAATATCACTTCTGAAAGAAGAGAAGTGCATTTCAGTAATTACACCAAAATTCTCCTCTGTTCTGTGAACATCACTCTGAAAAAAGAGAGTGGATGGTATGATTTCACTCCTGTGTCTATTTTCAGCTTATATATTAGTATATAGTAGTTTATAGGGAACCTCCCCTTGATGAGAGGAGAGATTTATCTTCTTATGATGTGGTAGACCTACACATTTTGCCATTTAAATCTCCTTATGCTGTGGTTGATGTAACCTATTTTGCCGTCAGTCCGCTGGTGACAAAATATTCACCCAACACATTCCTACACCGATGTTTTTTTATCAACCCCTCTCGAACGTTGCATGACACATGACAATAGTAAACAACGACACTCCGTCTGACCTGTGACAAGACTCGTGTCACCATCATGCCCAAAATTGCCTTTTGGATGTTTGGGATCGACACTACATTTATATTCTACAGTTTCACTATGTAAGTAGGTGGGTGGTACCAATTTGACCTTGTGGCCCATTTAGCCAGTGCTAGATCATGGGTGCCCCCTCTACCATCAACCCCAATATAGCATTTACATCCTCCAATATGGTGGCTACCTTTATAGTTTCTCCATCCACCACCCATATGAAGGTGTCGGTGCTTGTTTGCTATACATCTAAGAAGATAACCAATAGCTTTGCATCTAGTGGCACTCAACACAATGCCATAAATCCACGAAACCCCAAATTGATCAGTCGAACTCGGTCCTCATCTGATAATCTGGCTAGCAAATCTAGAAGCTAGGTCACATCTACAGCGCGTCATAGTCAGACTCATCTCCATGCTTGCAAAATGTCAAACAACAATGCCCAATCCAAGTTCTGTCAGACCAAAAATAGCTAAATATAAACAAGTTGCAAAAATTATTGAAAAACAACTACATGAGCTGTCTTGACAATATGTCATCAGCCATTTATTATTTCTATACTACATTGGCCATTTGATATGATGTTATCGGTCATCTTACATGTTTTACTACATCAGCCATTTGATAGACATTGTTGGTCATCTAATAAATTTTACACATCATTGGGCATTTTTGGGCAAACTTCATTGGCCACCCTTGAAAGTCTACTACCCATCGACCATCTGACTAGACATCATTGGCCATGCTACAAATTTTAGATTGCAAAATGTCAAAGGCTAGGCCGATGATGTTATAGTTGCGCAACGCTATTAATTGCTCGTAAAAATCACCTATGGATCATATCCCTTTTGCAACAAAAACTCATTATCCCTCTCATTCTCCTCTTTGATTTGACGCATCCATTTTCCTAATCTAGGCTATCTACCCATTACAGAAATAAATGCACAGCCTAACTTGAAGATCACTGTGACGTGCCTAGTGCATTGCCATCTGCGTCCATCTCTGTTCCCTCAGCCATCGTCTCTCTGTACGCTACAAATGGTTGACCAAAGCTTTCAGAATCTCTAAATATAAAAATAACAATGATCAAAATGAATAGAACTATATCCTGTTTATAGGTTTTCAAATAAAAAAATTCAAATCTCAAAATTTATCTTTCAGATTTTGTATTTTGGCCATATCTCCGATTGATGAATCGAAAGAAGCACTAGAATCTTGATGTCGCAAGGAATTTTACGGTACTAACAAAATATTTTTGTAAAAATTTCAAACTTTTACTTATTTTTCAGGTCTGCCAAATCCGTTTCAATATTGCTTTGGCACCTTACTCCAACATGTTATGTGTCCAACTTGCTAGAGCCGTCTTAGCACCACTTTGGCACCGTATATTATCATTCTCTTTCTTCCAACCCATCCAAGCGATTGGCAACACTAAGCATCCTTTGGACATTGGTGCATCACCTGTCAGAGCTGATAGATCAATTAGGTGGTGCTTCTCTCAAAATATCATTACTTCTCAGATTACTTAGGTCCCCCAACCTGCTCTCCCTAGACATCGTGGCTCTGCTTCTTCCCGTTAGCGTGGCTCTACCCCTTTTTGACATGGATCTACTATTTATCGACTGCCCCTAGACCGCAAGGGCAGGCTCACATTATGAGTTTCTTTTGTATTACGGGAAGTACACAGGTCTTGAATATTAAGGGAGATTCCAGAGGAGGTGCTTCGCTTCCGCCTAAGATCTCCCAACCTAACCCCTTCGACATTGGGTACTCCTTGAGGAGCATTGGGTACTCCTTGAGGAGCACTAGTAGATCTTTTCATAGTGATTGATGATGGGTCAAACGATTTCTCCACTTCAGGTACTGTTGACAATTTTGCCCCCCACAGGGCAAATTGTCACCCCTACTATTCGGAGCTTTGCTATGGTGCCAAGTTTGTCTTGTGAATCAGTTTTGGGGTCCTTAAATGTGCATTTACAGCCACCCAAGTGGCCATCTACAGCCAGGGGAATTTTAGTCATTCAGAGGTTTCCAAGGAGCTTTCTTGATTACAGCCAAATGTGCAAATACAGCCAAGACATACAAGCTGTAAGTTCATTTATTGTCTTCCCAAGGTTTTTTTCGGGCTATAAGAGGTGGACTATTTATTCGAACATTTTGTCTGAGAGAAAGAGCTCTCAAAGGACTGTGTAAAAGTCCGAAAAAATGACTAAGTGGCAGTCTTTCAAAGTTTATTTTTGTCAGACTTTTGTCCAAAGGAAAGGGAAAAACATAGTTGAAAAGCCCTGAAGGGCCCCTGCCCTTCAGGAAGGTCCAATTCAAAAGTCCCGAAGGGTATGTACCCTTCGGGTTGGTTCACTTATGTTTCTAAAGACACAGACAATTCATCCGAAGGACAATTTCAAAAAGCCCGGGTGTCCTTCAAAAAGCCCGAAGGGCAACTGCCCTTGCAGGGGGCAGTTATGCAGCGAGGTGGCCTTTACAATTCTTTCGAAAGGTATGTTTTAAGGAGAAGTGACTTTGTGGAGGACATCTGGGTGTTGCGTAGGGACGTTTGCAATTTCTCTGAAGGGTATGCGCCCTTGTGGGGAACACTTCAAGCACGAAGAAGACATTGGAAAAGGTTCCGAAGGACAAAATCAATTTTTTTGAAGAAGTGCCCTTGCGGAGGGCACTTGGTTAGTGGCAGGACCCTTTCAAAAGTTTCGAAAGGCACTTTTGAGGACGAATAGCCCTTGCGGAGGGCACTTGGCGGCAAGAGGTCCTTTTCCATTCTTTCGAAGGGCACTTTTGGAAGAACCTTACCCTTGCGGAAGGCACCCAGGCGACTAAAAGGACCAAATAAAAAAGCCCAAAGGGCATTTTTGGGAAGCAGAAGCCCTTGCGGAGGGCACCTTCATAAAGCGAAGGACAAAAACAAAGTTCCCGAAGGGCACTTGCCCTTTGGGGAAGGATAGCCAAAGGAGACGAATTCCTTCAGACAAAAAGTTCGAAGGAATTTGTTTCCTTCTGCCTTTGTTTTAAAGTCCGAAGGAATTCAGAAAAAGACCCGATGGAGGATATACCCGGGGAAAACCCCAATTGAAATAAAACAAAGGCAGAAGGAAACGAATTCCTTCGGACAAAAAGTCCGAAGGAATTCGTACGGATCAAAAATTTGTCCGAAGGAATTCGTACGAATCAAAAAGCCCGAACGCTGAATGAATGCCATAGGCCACAAGCAAGAAACAAAAGTCCGAAGGCTAAAGTGTAAGCAAAGGCCAAAAAAGAGAAGAAACTGCCAAGCACAGGAAAATAAAAACATAGAGGCCCAACCAAAATAAAGCTCGAATCCCGAATTAAAGCATAACACGGGAAAACCCAGAGTTAACACGAAGTGAACTGAGCATGATCAATAGCATGAACATAGATGAAAGCAAAAATAGGATTGAACCAAAACTAAACAAGAAGTAAGACAAACGCATAAATAGAGGCATGAGCAAAGACTGAAGCAAAACTGAACATGGACATAAGCATGAACAGTGAATAAAACAAACGCAAAATAAAGACAAAGGCAGGATGAACAAAGATCATGCACAGAGTAACGTGAGTGCTTCAACGAAGTGAACACGTTTAAGAAAACAAGCATGCTTTAGTTCTGAAAATAGAGTTGTCTTGCATGATAAACGGGCAAAGTCTTGAACGTTTCAAACAACCAGATATTCCGTGCATGCACTCTCGTTTGTCTTAAAGCTTGAAACGTTCCGACGGTTCAAACATAATTCGTAATTTGACATTTGCATTGATTTCATGCAAAGGGGAGACTTTCAACGTTCCAATAGTTCGAGTGGATTTGACTACTTTTGTTTTGGAGTTGAATGGTTTTCAAGTCAAGACATCTATGCATTGATTTCATGCATTCAAAGCTTGTCTTCTTCTTTTTAAACGCAAAATTTTTTCATGCAAGACAAAATAGACTTTTGTAAATTTGAGTTTACTCCCTCTCTTTTTCCTAACGTCAATCTCTTGGCTTTTTGTAATTTTCTATATTAATGGCTTTTCAGCCTTGTAAAAATCCATCCCTCTCTTGGTAAGACTAGACTCTGCCATTGGTGAGCTGTGTAACTTCTTTAATCAATAGAAGGATTGTACTTTCAGATTTCAAGTGCTGGCATAGTGTACATTCATTCAACAATTTGCATACGTGGTAGATTTTTCTCCTTTCTCAAATTCTGATTCGTACCTAGTTGCTAGCTTATCATGTTATGCAGGTCATGTTCCGTGTTTTAAATGTCTTTTGCTGAAGCTGTAAATGGATGTTAGGTCGCTGTAAAGTGTCTTGTATCAGACCTCTCTCCATCATTTTCTCTCACGTTTTTGTCATTGGATCAACCTTCTCATGAAATACTTATGCATATTGATCAATTGAAATCAAAGGTCTTCTTTTTCCCTTGTTTGTTCAGTGTTCAAGGTTCCAAGTAGGGTGGATCAACATTTTGGTGTATCACCGTCATTAGGTAGGATTTCCCCTTTAAGTTTCTTTCTCTCTTTTCCATGGTAGCCCGCAACACAGAGTAGAGATCCTCATTGATACACCTAAGGGAGCTAGCCCTCATAATTTAGAGACTCAATCCATTTAGCGGGTCACCCACAACCTTGGATTGTTCCCATGTTCCGGCAGACCGTGAAGGCTTAAAACTACTTTCACAAGGGTGCAAGGTTTGATTGACAACAGTTTTTGGCACCCCTGGTGGGACTCCAAAAAAGTTCTTTGCATATCTAAAGAGTTTTCGTAACAACAAAGGATATTCATCTACATCCAGTTGCAGAGTTCATAGCATCATTTAGGCAATCCGTTCATGCCAAAGGTTACCACAAGATCAGTAAGTAAAGGTATTCCTTTCGAATTTGTAACTTATAAAAGAGCAAGGTCTAGGAGGGCAAATCCATATCTTCAAAGAGAATATTTACCTCCCCCTCATCCTATTGTTCTAAACACTGCAATCCCCACCATCTAGATGGCCGTTAGAAATCAAGTGTTTGCTCCATTCAATAGGGGAAGTCCACTGAATCTAGAACAGTTAGACGACATTCTTGTATCTGCCCTCAAAAGTATTCCATTCATCTTAGGAGAAAATCAAACAACCCCTATTGAGCATATCCAGGATATGGCTAATCTTTGTTTAGTTCATAATGTTGTTGAGGAAAATGTTGCTATTAGATTGTTTGTTGTTTCTTTCAAAGGAAAAGCATTACAGTGGTATAGATTCCTCCCACTTAGATCCATTTCCACCTGGGATGAATTGGGTGCAGCGTTAGTCAAGCAGTTTAAAGACAACTTTGATCAATTATCTTTAGTTGAGCAATTAACTGCCATACAGAGAGCTCCTCATGAGTTCATGTCTGATTTTAATCTCAGATTCCAGAAGACATGGGCTAGGATACCGGTTCTAATTAGACCATCCCCTGAATATGCATTTCTGTATTTTTTGAAAGCTCTTAATTCTGACATTAATGTGATGATACAGCCAATCGGTGGTACTACTTTGCCAGATGCTTATGAAGTTGCAACAAGGGCAGAAAATAGTTTGATACAAGCAGGTAAGCTTTCTCCAAGACCTCCAATTCCCATATTTTCAAAAATAAGTTTTGTACCAGCCCCTCAAGTTCCTCAAATTCTATCCTTAGCTTCAATTCCAGCACCTCAAGTTCCTATAGCAGCCCCTACTGGTCAAGGTAGTGAGATAGGAGAGTTGAAAAGTTTGATACAATCTTTTGGAAATGAAATAGTACAGCTCAAGAGGTAGCAATTTCAATCAAATAGGCCCTATCAACAGCAAAATTAGAACAACTATCAGTCTTTCAAAGATCAAAGGTCTCCTTATCAAGGTTTCAGAGAAAATAGACCACCCTATCAAGCAAAGGAGCCATAACTCTAGCTAAGCCATATGCTGCTTTTGATCCGAATGCTCCTTCCACTTCAAAATCCATTGTTCCAACCCCGTCTCAAAATAATTTGGTGCAGGATTTAGGTTGGCAGCGCTCAAATCTCAATGATGCTCAAAACCAAGCCTTGATATCACAGAACATCACCATGCCATAAATGACACAAGAAGAGTTCTCTTTTCAAGGAGGTTAATATCAAGATACATGTTTGACATCACAAGGAGTGACTCATCAAGTTCAAGGGCAACTTGATGCTATTAATATAAATTGGCAGGTCGATGATCATGTTGCTTTTACTCAAGATGTTAAAACTAACGATTCAAGTGGTCAAGTTGCAGCTATAACCTATCAGAGAACTAAAAGAAGAGCTGTTGAGGGAGCTCAAGTGGTAACAAATACTTCAAGTGCTCCTAGTATTGTTGCTCAAAGTACAAAATAGCAGCTTGCTGTTTCCACAACCCAAATAAATCATAATATAGAGGTTAGTAAAGTGCAACAAATACCTTTAATTCGTGAGCAACAAGTACTACAGAAAGTGTAATCGAAGGTTAGTGTATCTCAGTTCAGTATTGTAGATCAAATGAAGAAGTCTAACATCAGCATTAGCATGTGGGATTCTCTTTCAATTCCAGGGCAAAAGGATAAACTCATTCAAGAACTTACAGCGCTTGAATTGTCTCTGAAACCGGTTGAGAAAGAAGGTGTTGTCTTGACAAATTTGGATTAGCCAACTAAGCAACAGGTGCAACAAGGAGATAAGATTTTAAAGGTGGACAAAACTGAGGTAAAATCGAAGAAAACTCTCCATTTTTATTTTTCTTTGATAGTGGGTGATACTTTGATTCATAATTGTATGGTGGATAGTGGAGCTAGCAATACAGTAATGCCCAAACAGATTGCAGACAAACTCGGCCTTATTTATGAGCCAAATACCAAAGGGGTATTACAATTGGATGGTTCACCAGCAAAGACGGTAGGCATTATCAAAGATTTGAAATTGACATTACATACTTGTTTTAACGTTACTATTCAACAGGATGTTGTAGTGGTGGACTTGCTTCCTTATTTCGCTGTGTCTTTCAAGGGACTTCACGTCAAAGATTGGGGGATATTTATCAGTTGATTGGACCTATTTGCTGTTTAGAACTAGGTATGGTACAAATGTAACAATTCATTCAAAGTCTATTGCACGTTTTCATATGGAGCCTTATATGCCAAATGTGGTCAATGGAAATTGTATCATCTCAGATAAAATATTACAAACTAGTGATGTAGAAAAGAACTCGCCTTTGGATGGAGTTCCAGATTTGTTTTTTGATGAGTGGGCATCTACCTTGCATGAACATGATCCCTACAAGCTGATTGAAGAGGAAGGTCTTGGTGTGTATTGTCTTCATGAGAACGATGCACCAATTCTAGCCATGGTCAAAGAAGACGAATCTAATGAAGGCTTGTGGCAATTGTACTTTGATGGATCAAGAAATAAGCATGGAACCGGAGTTGGAATGATGTTAATTTTTCCTACAGAACAAAGGTATTTCTCCTCTATTAAATTTCAGTTTCGCTGTTCAAACAACATTGTTGAATATGAAGCACTAGTTCACGGTTTGCACTGGGCTAGGAAGATAAAAGTAAATTGTTTGCAAGTGTTTGGAGATAGTGAACTTGTAGTCCACTAAGTAAGAGGTTTGAATGTATGCAAGAATCTGTTGCTTAAATCTTACAGACACAGAGTTTGGGATTTACTTGAAGATTTTCAGGGTTTTAATATTCAAGCAATACCAAGAGAGGAATAAACATGCTGATAGGTTGGCTGCTGTTGGGGCACAATTTAACATTCCAGCGGATGTAAAAAGTAACATTTTTCAGTCACATATAAAGGTAGTTGTAAGGCCTTCTGTTTCGGATAACCAAAAGAATTGGCATGTGTTTAAAAATGACAATCAAATTGTGAGATTTTTGCAGGAAGAGGCTGAGTTTTCTTTAAATAATCAGTCGAAACACTTACAGCAATATGGTGATCAGATTGTACAACTGAAAACGAATAGGCTACCCAAGGGATTGGTCACTTTTGAAAATATTTTCAGTGAAGATGAGCTAAGGAAAGAGAAACCATCCTTGTCAACAAAGGAAGAGTACTATGCCAATGTAGAGATTGCATCTAGTAAAATTTTGAAATTCGGCAAGGTATGCATTCCTCCACAAAAGAAATCTTTCATTGATTTATGCACAAGTTTTGCTGATATATTTGCATGGTAGTATAGTGATCTCAAAAGTTTTGATCCAAGTTTGGCTCAACACACCATTGAGTTAGAAGAGAAAAATAAACCAGTGAAACAAAGACAAAGGCCAATTAATCCAAAGCTTGAGTCTTTGATGAGAGATGAGCTTCACAAGCTCATAGAATTAACTATTATATTTCTAATCAAGCACTCAACTTGGGTGGCGAACTTCGTACTAGTACGGAAAAAGAATGATGAGATTCGTTTGTGTGTTGATTTTCGTGATTTAAACAAGGCTTCGCTTAAAGACCACTTTCCATTGCCATCAATGGAACAAATTTTACGTGTTGTAGGTTCAGAGAGGTTTTCCTTGGATGGATATAGTGGTTACAATCAGATTTTGGTCAAAGAAGAGGACCAATTCAAGCAGCGTTCACGACTAAATGGGGGACATTTGCATATAGAAAGATGCCATTCGGTTTGTTTAATGCTGGAGCAACCTTTCAGAGAGCCATGGATATGGCCTTCCAAGGCCTTCTTAATAGGATTGTGCTTGTTTATTTGGATGATATAACAGTGTTTTCAAAAGATGTAGAAGATCACATGGTTCATCTCAAACAAGTTTTTGAAAGGTGTAGGCAATTTGGGATATCTCTAAACCCCAAAAAGTGTGTATTTTTAGTTCATGAATGTAAGCTTTTTGGACATGTTTCAAAACACGGTTTAGACATAGATTCTAAAAAGATTCAATCCATTTTTGCACTCTCCTTGCCTAAGAGCAAAAAGGCTATGCAAAGTTTCTTTGGAAAAATCAATTTTATAAGGAGATACATTTTAGATTTTGCTACTGTAACTAAACCACTTACAACCATGCTAAAGAAAAATCAAAACTTCAGCTGGTCCAAGGAAGGAGTAAAAGGGTTTGAAGATGTTAAGAAAGCCATAACAAGTGCTTCTACGCTTTTAAATTCAGATTTTATAAAATATTTCATTCTGTATACGTATGCTAATATGGACACCATTTCAGGGATTCTTATGCAGCAGAATCATGAAGATTTGGAGCAGCCAATAGCTTTTTACAACCAAGGCTTGGAGGAGTATGAAACAAGGTATTCTTTTGTTGAAAAGCATGTCCTTTCAGTTATAAGATCTCTGAAGAAATTTAGGCACTTATTGTCTAATAATAAAATACATCTAATGGTTGCTCATCCAAGCATCAAAGAATTTCTTCTGAACAAAGACATAAATGAGAAGAGAGCTGGTTGGATAACCAAGGTAATGGAATATAACATGAAAATTAAGGTTACAAAGCTGGTTAGAGTCAAAAGACTTTGTGAGCATCTAGCTTAGGACTTGCAAGAAATTAATGAAGCTGTTTAGTGTCAAATAATGAAGAGATTGTTGTTGTTCACACCTCACCTTTCAGCTGGGTTCATGATTTGGTAAGCTATCTGCAAGATGGTTTTTACCCTTCTCACCTAAGTGCTTCAAAAAGAAGGTATTTCAGATTGCAATCAATTCCATTCTTGCTCGTTGATGGTGTTTTGTTCAAAATAGATATTAATGGAATGTTACTAAGCTGTGTGGAACCAAGCCAAACTCAGATTACTTGAAGAATTATATGATGGACATGGTGGACACTTTTCGGCAAGAACTACAACACTTAAAATCATGAGAGGTGGGTACTATTGGCTTACTATATTTGGCGATTGCCATACATGGGTTAGGAAGTGCAAACAATGTGCTATGTTTGTAAGAAAATTTAAACTTGCAGCCCTGCCTCTTCAACCAATTACAGTGGATCAGCCTTTTGTCTAGTGGGGATTGGACTTTATTGGTCTCATTAATCCTCTTTCGAGTTCAGGGCATAAGTGAATTCTAACAGCTACGGATTACTTCACACGTTGGATGGAAGCAATTGCATTGAAAGAAGCAAACAAAACTAACGTTCTTGATTTCTATGAAGGTCTGTTTACTAGGTTTGGAGTTCCTTCAACCATTATTTCTGACAATGCAATGGCTTTTGTGGAATCTAGGATCAGCCAATGGGCTGTCCAACATGGAGTTTATCTCAGCACTTCATCAAACTATTATCCACAAGGAAATGGCCTTGCTGAATCTACAAACAATAACCTCTTAAGGATCATACGAAGGACTATTGAAGACAATCAGAGGTCATGGCATTTCAAGTTGAAGTCAGCTCTATGGACTGATAGGATCACCTACAAGAGGTCAATAACCAACTCTCCATACAAGCTAGTCTATGGTAAGGAACCAAGGTTACCTATTTTTCGAGTTTCCAACTTTAGAACAAATGCATCAACTTGAGTTGTTGGAGAATGAGTCTATGGAAATCAAGTATGCAAAGCTTATGGAGTTGGAAGAGACAAGAAATCAATCCATGCTAGCCATGGAAAGTCATCAGGTACAGGTGAAGAATGTTTGACAAAGGAGCTTCCTCACGAAGCTTCAATGAAGGAGATTTGGTCCTCAAGTGGGACGAGGATCGAGCCAAACCAGGAAGGCACACGAAGTTTGATTCCCGTTGGAGTGGCCCATACACAATCTCTAGCTACAAATCCCACAATGCCTTCCAACTTGCCAAGATGGACGGCCAAGAGCTTCCAATCTCAGTTAGTGGGATACATTTGAAACATTGTTATTGAAGAGCAAAGCTCTATGTACATAGTTGTTTTTGCTTTCCTCCAAGTGTTGTTCAAGCACAAAAGTTTGCTTCAGTTTTGTCCAATAAGTGCTTGTTTGCACATTTGCTTCTTAGTTAGTTTTCCTGTTTTCGTGTTTTTCCCTTCTTATTTTGAGGGAGAAAGGTTACTTCAGCCAAGGTCAGGTGGAGATTTTCAGTCAGAAATCAGGTTCACCATTTAGAAGTTTGAATAACATCTATATGGTCTGAGTTCTCTAGCATAGCAAGCATGCTTCCCAGTTGAGTCTCCAAAAATGTTGACAATTTTGCCCCCACAGGGCAAATTGTCACCCCTACTATTTGGAATTTTGCTATGGTGCCAAGTTTGTCTTGTGAATCAGTTTTGGGGTCCTTAAATGAGCATTTACAGCCACCCAAGTGGCCATCTACAACCAGGTGAATTTTAGTCATGCAGAGGTTTCCAAGGAGCTTTCTTGATTACAGCGAAATGTGCAAATACAACCAAGACATACAAGCTATAAGTTTAGTTATTTTGTCTTCCTAAGGAATTTTTTCGGGCTATAAGAGGTGGACTATTTCTTCGGACATTCTATCCGAGAGAAAGAGCTCTCAAAGCACTGTGTAGAAGTTTGAAAAAATGACTAAGTGGCAGTCGTTCAAAGCTTATTTTCTTCGAACTTTTTGTCCAAAAGAAAAGAGAAAAGCACAGTTGAGAAGACTTGAAGTCCCTGTCCTCTAGGAAGGTCCAATTAAAAAGTCTCGAAGGGTATGGAACCCTTCGGGTTGGTTCACTTTATGGTTTTCAAGTCAAGACAAAAGTTTCGAAGGACAGTTTCAAAAACCCTGGGTGCCCTACAATTCTTCCGAAAAGCACTTTTGAAGGCAAAAAAGCCCTTGCGGAGGGCACTTGGTCGGTGTCAGGGCCTTTTCAACAGTTCCGAAAGGCACTTTTGAGGACAAAAAGCCCTTGCGGAGGGCACTTGGTCGGCGAAGTGGACCTTTACAATTCTTCCGAAGGTCACTTCTGGAAGAACGTTGCCCTTGCAAAAGGCACCAAGGCGACTAATAGGACCAAATGAAAAACCTGAAGGGAAATTTTGGGAAGCAGAAGCCCTTGCAGAGGGCACCTTCATAAAAGCAAGGGACACTTCAAACAGAAAAGAATTTTCTTCGGACTATTTGTCCGAAGGAATTCATTTAGACAAAAAGTTTGAAGGAATTCAAGGAAAAGGTCCGACGAAGGATATACCTGAGAAAAAAAACCTGATAGAAACTAAAAAATAAAGGCAAAGAAGGAAACGAGAAAATTTAAGGAAATCCTTCGGAATAATTGTCAAACAGGAAATCCGCGAGAATATGAAGTCAACAAAACCCTGAAGAGAACCAAAGGGCAAGACATAAGAGCCTAAAAGAATAAATTTGGGAAAATTGGCAAGGAAATGAATTCCTTCGGACTTTTCGGGAGGACAAAAGCCCGATAGAAAAGACAAGGGCGTAAGCCAAAGCCAAAAAAGAGAAAAGGAAATGCCAAGCCCGGGAAAGAAAAGAGATGACGAAAACTAAAATAAAGCCCGAATCCCGAATTAAAGCAGAACACGGGAAAAGCCAGAGAAAATACAAACAGGATTGAGCTAGAACTAAACAAGAAGTAAGACAAACGTAGAAATAGAGGCATGAGCAAAGACTGAAGCAGAATTGAACATAGACATAAGCATGAACAACGAATAAAACAAACGCAAAATAAAGACAAAGGCAGGATGAACAAAGATCATGCACAGACTAACGTGAGTGACTCCAACGAAGTGAACGCGTTTAAGAAAATGAGCATGTTTCAGTTTTAAAAATAGAGTTGTCTTGCATGATGAACGGGCAAAGCGTTGAACGTTTCAAACAGCCAGAAATTCCATGCACACACTCTCGTTTGTCTCAAAGCTCGAAACGTTTCGGCGGTTCAAACACAATTCTTAATTAGGCATTTGCATTGATTTCATGCAAAGGGGAGACTTTCAAACATTCCAGTAGTTGGAGTGAATTTGACTATTGTTTTGGAGTTGACTAGTTTTCAAGTCAAGACATCTATTCGTAGATGTCATGCATCCAAAGCTTGTCTTCTTCTTTTTCAACGCCAAGGATTCTTCATGCAAGACAGCCAGGTATAAGCCAAGGAAAGACAAATTTGGAAGACTCGTGCAATGCAATTTGGACTTGGACTAATGAAGAGTTAACTTCCTCTCTTATTTCCAACGCCAATTTCTTGGCTTTTTGAAATTTTTTACATTAATGGACTTTCAGCTTTGTAAAATCCATTCCTCTTGATAAGACCAGACTTTACCATTGATGAGTTGTGTAACCTTTTCAATCAATAGGACTGTACTTTTAGATTTCAAGTGCTAGCATAGTGTACATTCATTCAACAATTTGCATACATGGTAGATTTCTCTCCCTTCCCAAATTCTGATTCGTATCTAGTTGCTAGCTCATCATGTTATGCAGGTCATGTTTAGTGTTTTACGTCTTTTGCTGAAGCTGTAAGTGGATGTTAGGTGGCTGCAAAGTGTCTTGTATTAGACCTACATCGTTTTTCCTCACGTTTTTTGTCATTGGATCGAACCTTCTCATGAAATACTTATGCATAGTGATCAATTGAAATCAAAGGTCTTCCTTTTCCCTTGTTTTATTCAGTGTTCAAGGATCCAAGTAGAGTGGATCAACATTTTGGTGTATCAATGTCATTAGGTAGGATTTCCCTTTCAAGTTTCTCTCTCTTTTCCATGGTAGTCTGCAACACAGAGTAGAGATCCGCATTGATGCATCTTATAGGAACTAGCCTTCTCTGGTAGTTCTTCTCACCATTGAGACACCCACCATCATGAGAAGATCCCATTGTTTCAACTGGAGAGAGGATTAGCAATTTCAGCACGTCTTCATTTCAGGGTGCAACTCCAAGTTGACAACACCGTTATCTAACGCTGAAAAGCCATTAATATAGAAAATTACAAAAAGCCAAGAGATTGGCGTTAGAAAATAGAAGAAGAGCTAAATCCGTCCAACTCAGCGTTTACAAAAGTCTATTTTGTCTTCTTCCTCTTTGCATGAAAGCTCCTAAGTGTTAGAATTGGACGGTGGAATCATATGTTTGACTTTTGTTATGCATGTTCAATTGAAAAGTGTCTAAAATTAGAAACTAGCTCTTTGGCGTTGAAATGGATGGTGGCTAAGCTAAGGCTATTCTTTATTTAGGCATCATGCATGGAACATTATGGATGGTAGGCTAATTTTGACAAATCAAACTCTTATCATGCAAAATGCTACGCCCACCTCCAAATATGGACTTCCTCTTGAGCTGTTTGAACGTTTGACCCGGAGATGAGCTTGACTTCACAACTAGTCAACTGAAGCTTTGACTAGTCAACAGAAAATAGCCTTGGCTTGCATGGATTTCCACGTTGACTCCGTCTCTTGTTTTGGTCTGCCTGTTCATGTCATGTCTATTTTTGGCGGGATTCTATATT
The DNA here is from genome assembly GCA_037957365.1 of Torreya grandis. Lineage (NCBI taxonomy): Eukaryota > Viridiplantae > Streptophyta > Pinopsida > Cupressales > Taxaceae > Torreya > Torreya grandis. The sequence continues at coordinate 2,285,224 of JARHVA010001589.1, forward strand.
TGGATTTATTTTGTCTATATTAGTCTATATTTCCTCGAATTTCTTGACTATCTCCTTAGCCTTTATTTCTGGGTTTTTCGTTGACTTTATGCTTTTCTCGTTTTTCCTTCGGACTATCCCATGTTGACTCATCTTTTTTCTGCGGACTTTTGTGTATGCAATTTTCCCGAACTTTATTCTTTCAGATTTATGTTTGCTCATTCTGCTGTAATCTCCTTGGTTTTGTTTCTTCGAATTCTTTTGGACTTTTATCTTGTCTCATTTCCTGTGGAAAAAAATGTTTGCCCCTGGCTTCTATTTCTCTCGGACTTTTCTGTTTGCATTTTCCCTGAATTAATCCTTCAGACAAAAATTCCGAAGGAATTCCTTCGGACTTTTTGTCCGAAGGATATCCTTCAATTTTTCTATTTTCCTTGTTTATATTTCCCCGGGCTTTTGAAGGGCACCCGGGATTTTTGAAGGGCACCTTCCGAAGTCTTCCCGAAGGGCAGGTGCCCTTCGGAATTTTTGCTTTGATCCTTTTCTACCAAGTGAATCTCCCGCGGCTTTTCTAAGTGAACCTTCCTGAAGGGTACGTACCCTTCGGAACTTTTGCAATTGTCCTCTGAGAGCTTTCTTTCGAGCAAAAAGTCCGAAGAAATACTGTTCCTCTTACAACCCCGAAAAAATCTTTGCTTAGACAAAATAAATGAACTTGCAGCTTGTATGTCTTGGCTTTTGGCTGTATGTGATGCTTAGAAGAGAAGAAAAACCCTTTCAAACTGCTGTAGATGACATTTTTAGGAGAAAAAACCCTTTTAAAACTGCTGCATGTGTCCTCCTTTTGAATGAACTATATGCTCTATATGATCGCTGTAGGAGTCCATTAGAATTTACATGGCCGTAGGAGACCTTTTCATCATCATTTGCATGGCTGTATTTGTACATTGCGTTGGCTGTAATCAAGAAAGCTCCTTGGAAACCTTTGAATGACTAAACTTCATCTGGTTGTAGATAGCCACTTTGGCTTATACCTGGCTGTAGATGGCCACTTGGGTGGCTGTAAATGCACATTTAAGGACCCCAAAACTGATTCACAAGACAAACTTGGCACCATAGCAAAGTTCTGAATATTAGGGGTGACAATTTGCCTTGTGGGGGCAAAATTGTCAACAATTACCAACTTCATTTTACGGTCTTCTTCAATCTCTATGATCTCAACAACATTCTGGCTATGTTGAAACACCTCAGTCTTCCATTTACCAATGGAAAAGACAGTTGAGGGAGTTTGTTGCCTTTTGAGGATGATTGTAATTCTAAGAGCCCTTCATCATTCAACTCTATCATACCCCGATTCTCATCCATTGAGCATGAGCCTGCTTCCTCACTAACCTTTTGATTTTTTAAATCTATGATGAACTTCCAGCCTTTGTTTTTTATAGAGATGATATTTTTTTCCAATTATGGTTGGATTTGGCCGTTATCAAACATCCCCGACCTAGTAGTGCATCATAAGCCTTCTTTTTTAATGAAATGACTACAAAATACAGTAAGAAGGATTGGGTTTCAACTATTACCTTTTGTCCCATCAAGACTCCCAATACTTTGATGAATTATTGGTCTGCTCATACCAGTTGGAAGGTCAGAGGCCACATGATTGGTGTTTTATGTTTTTTTGAGTTCACAAGAGAAACATATAAGCAATAAAGATTGCTTGAATGCAGTGTTGTAATATTTGGATCTAAGCAATATAATACAGTACTTAGACAATACAATTCATTTAAGCATGTGCAATAAATATAGCAATGATTGTACAACTACATGACTAAAGGATGAGAGAGCATATTTTGTTTGATATTTTGTTTTGGAGTATGACAATGATCAGGAATCATCACAGGATTGTAACAGAGATATGGGTTCCATTCGTTCTGAGTTCTGACTGTGTTTGTTCACTGGACACTTGCATCCAAGTTGGACACCTGCGTTGATGATAGTGTCCTTATGTTGACGTTAGTGTCCAAATCACAATATAGCTCTGTTTTCAAATTTGTCAGTTGGGTTTTTTTGGGGTTTTTGTCACTTTTCGCTTGATATCTTTAGATCTTGTGCAAACGCTGTCGCTCTCAGTTTATTGATCAAATTCTAGGTTCACTTCTCTTTGCCCTTGAATGATGCCTTGGGAAAAATGGGTTAGTGGGCACATGGTGTTGTGTTGACCCCAAAGGCCTCGCTGTCAAAGGACACTGCCTACAGAACCAATACTTCAGAAGAGGGCCTCAGACTCGTCTAGTTCTTCCCTGTGTGTTGGCTTGTGTGCAAATTCTACAATATTGTGCAAAACACATACAACAATGACATAGCTTGTAACTTGGTAAATCGGGTTCTTGGGTTGCTCTTTTAGTACTTCAGACTTGTAGACGTGTTGTACCTATGATTAGTGTGAAAATAAGGATGCTTTGTTCAATTGAATTTTTGTATAATGTTTTTGATAAGTTGCCTTGGTCTCTTTGGTTTTTTGCTAGGTGTAGCTAGGTGAGGAATGAATGAGGGTTGATCTTGTATTTATATCAATCCGTTTGGAGTAATAACTCGTAATAAAGCAATTAGGCCGACCATTAGGATACATTTCATTTTCAAATTGGATGACTTTAGAGCACTGGACACTTGCGTCGGGTAGGACAATAACGTCGATGCTACTGTCCCTCCCATACATTAGTGTTTAGGGAGCAGGAAAGCAAGTACAAGTTCAGAATTTGTAGAGGTGTAAGATAAGTACATTTTAAGCATTTTGGGCAAGATAGATGGCCTGGATCATCAACATAAGATTGGTCGGACTAAGAGATACAAGACAAGGGGCACAAGATAGAGCAGATACGAGACTTGTAGAAGCGGGAAATGTATAGAACCGAGAGGAACAACTAGTGTTTGAATTTGCCAAGTGTACAAGATCGAGGTATTATAAAATAGTGTCTACATTTGCCCTCCTTTTAATCTAGTAATGAATTTGCTAGTTTAAATGGGAGGAATGCGTATTTGGGTGTGCATGTACTCCTTGTCTTTGCATGTGTCCAACTTGAGTGCTTTGGTAGTGATTGACCTGCAACCAAGAGCATGTTACAATATAAAATCAGTGCATATAATCTGGGATTGAAAATACTAGAAATAAATAAAAATTGAAAGAACAAGGTTTAGGAGTACACCTGTGTGTTGATGTAATTGCCTTGCCTATTGACAAGTTGTTTTTGAAAAAGATGTATCATTATAAGGCACTAAAACTGAGATTAGGACAAATATAGATAAATCTTTAAAGTGCATATATCTAAGGACTTAAAGAGAGAGAAATAGAGATTGGAAGGCACATGCTCCCAACTTTGGAGCAAAAGTGAGTTGTCACTTGGTAGTTGAGATTAGCTCAACCGTGCAACCCAATGATACTTATAACCTAGTGAGGTTGGATGATACAACGAAGTTCAACCTGAAAACTTGGCAATATTGAGTGATTTGATAAGCTCAACCATACCAAAAGGTGAACCAACTACTGTAGTAGATTTGCTTAATAAAGTCCGTAAGAGTCCGTGGGGTATTAGTACGAAAAAGTCCGTGATGTGGTAATAGTCCATAAAAGAGTTCTGGAATTTGATATTGATTTGGCTTTTGCAATATTAGGCATATGCTGCATAGCATATGCATCTCAAATGTCTCATGCTGAAACTGTGCATAACAATAGTACCAATGTATAAAAAAATTCCACAATTGTGTATCTGAATCATATAACTATGTGCTTTGGCCAATTTGAAAAACTGTGTAAGTGTAGAGAACATGTTTTTGAAACATGCCCCCACTATATATAGAGAAATTTGAAAACTGATATGAGTACCAATGTGGAGAACATGTCTTCAAAACATGGCCCCATTGTAATCTAGATATACTAAATATTGAATAGGTGTGGAGAATATGCTTCCAAAGCATGCCTCCACTGAATTTGAGAACTGTGAATGTGTGGAAGCCATGCCCATATGACATGCCCCCACTGAATTAAAAAACTGATATAAGTATCATATATTGAATGTGTGGAGAACATGTTTCCAAAGCATGCCCCACTGAATCTAAAAGCTGTGCCAAGTGTAGAGAACATGCCCCTATGACATGCCCCCACTAATATGCCCTATTTTTTGGTACCCACTTTTGTTGTTTTGGTACTTGTGGTTTGGGAGAGGTACACATATTTTGAGTGGTTTTCTTAGTTGATGTATCAATGATAGGATCACAACTATCTTTGTGACTTTGAATTCAGTTCTTTAATGCAAAACAACAATCTGTGCGAAGCCTTGACAGTCTATGATAAGCACAATAGTACTTGGATCTCCTTATAGGATGTGGAGGAGATAATTTGATCACTTTGTTTCGAAGCATGCCTCTGAGGATTTCACTTGGACTCTTAATATCCTTTTGGTCATTTTTTAAATCACTTATTTTGGATGTGGTTTGTTTTTGCTTTTCATTTGGATAGGAAACCTTGTTGGACATAACATTGGTAGATGAGGATGCAAACACATGATTAACACTAGCATGTGTTGGATTATGTAGTTATGCAACATGATTTTGTAATTCCTTTATTAACTTGCCCATACTGGTGATTTGATCTTTTAGGGCTTCACAAACACATACCCTAGGTATTTTAGATCGATTACCTTCATTTGAAAGTATAGGGTGGGCCACCTTACTCCTTGAATAAGTGATAGTCTAGACTTGGCTAGAGGGAGGAGAGCTATCACCCTTCTTAGGGTTAGGAGGATCATCACGTTTTTTTTTCATTTTGTAAAGGGGTATTCATGGTTAAAGAGGTGAGTATATCATGTTGGATAGCACGAAGGTTGGTAATATTTTCATTACAAGGTGTTATGCCATTTGAAATATCTTGACATTGAACAGGAGTAGAGGAAAGAACTGCACTTGTAACCATTTGGTCTTTTGTATCAGAAAATGCAAAGGAGGGACAAAAAGAAACATTTTCTATTTCATTGGCAACCTCATGAGAAGGAAGAATGCAATGTTCACTTTCAGTTTTACTTTGTAAAGAAGAGAGAGAAGTTGCAATTCTAGTTTTGATTTCTCTGTCTTATATGACTTGCTCTTTGCAAATGATACATGAAATATACTTGGGATTTTATTTGTGTCCCCAAACAATGCATGTTTTGTAAGTACTTCCTTATGAGTTTCCTATGTACTCTCATTTTTTTCCTCATGCAAGACAATGGGAGACATAGGACAAACATTTTGCTCATTACCAACTAGAGGGGAAGGACAAATTTGGCTATTTGCATTTGGATCATCCAAATAGGGAAAATAATTTTCAACATTATTATTACTTGGAAAAGAAGGCACACATTTGATTTCATCAAGATTTTCATTATGAGAGATAGAGGAGGGACATTCAACTTCTTTGACATTTTCAACATTGGAAAGGGAGAATCACACTCACTTTTTGCATTAACTAAAGAGGGTTGGATGCAATATTTTGATTTTCAACATTAAGAATGGTATCATTTTGCATATCGGTTGGCTCTTCATTATCATAATATAGAGGAATTGTTAGCAAATGAGAAGAGATGATTGAAAGCACTTGATGTCATCAGATCAGTGCAGGATCTTTATTTATGCAATCCAAAAATGGTTACAAGAGCAGTTATGGAGGTTATTAGTTAGACCTCAACTGGTTTTAGTTAATACTAATTACATTATTTAACACCCCCTCTTAATGACTAAACTAAAGACAACTCCAAGTTTGTCTCGAAATTTTACAAAAAGAATAGAACCAAGAGGTTTAGTCATTAGATCTGCAAGTTGCTCTGTAGAAGCAAATAAGTGAAGAGAAATGTCACTAGAATCAACCAACTGTCGAATGTAGTGATGATGTATCTCGATGTGTTTGGCATGAAAAACATGATTCTTTACTAACTTCAATACACTTTGATTATCACAAAATAGTGGTGTAGGTGCATATGAAGTTGCAAATCAACAAGAATCCAATGTAGCTAAACTGTTTCACAACTGGGACTGACTGCTGCTTTGTATTATGCTTCAGTGGAAGAGAGAGCAACGGTATGTTGAAGCTTGCTCTGCCATGAAACAACTCCTGAGCCAAAAGAAAACATATACCCAGTGGTAGATTTTCGAGTATCAACTGATCCTCCCCAATTAGAGTCTGTATAACCAATCAATCTGAAATCTACTGTCCTCTAATAGAGAATGCCAAAGTCAAGAGTACCTTTGACATATTGCAAAACATGTTTTGTTGTTGTCTAGTGAACTAGCTTCGGTTGAGACAAGAACTGCGAAAGGTAGCTAACAACAAAACATAAATCTAGTCGAGTGGTGGTAAGATATATCAAGATGCCCACCAACTGTCTATATAATGATTCATTGACCAGTGATGAATCATCATGAGTTGACAATTTCATCCCTACCTCCATAGGTGTAGAAGCAGAATTACAATCCATCATTCCAAACTTCTTCAAAAGAGTAGTGGCATACTTGACCTGAGCAATGAAAATGGAGTGGTCATGTTGCTATAATTCTACACCCAAACAATAGTGTAGGAGGCCTAAATCAGTCATATCAAAAGCAGGGCACAAATCTGATTTGACTTTTTGAATCGTTGTGTCTCCACTCCCTGTGATGACAAGGTCATCAACATACACAATGAGTATCACAATGTCATCATCAGTGCTTTTGATATAGAGATTTGGATCAGATGGACTCCGTCTAAATCCAGAATCTCATAGATGCTGATCAATCTTGATGTACCAGGCTCGAGGAGCTTGCTTCAGACCATACAGAGACTTCACCAACTTGCAAACCAAATGATCACGACCAAGGTCCTGAAAACCTTCAGGGTGCACCATGTATACTTCTTCATCCAGATCGCCATTAAGGAAAGCACTTTTGACATCCATTTGAAATATTTTCCAACCAAACTGAGATGCGATAGAAAGAAGTAACCAAAATGTGACCATTTTTGCAGTAGGAGCAAAAGTCTCCTCGTAGTCTATTCCCTCTTGTTGTGAAAATCCTTTCGCAACAAGATGGGCTTTGTATTGTCCAAAGTATCATCAACCTTGCATTTGACTTTGTACATCCATTTGTAGCCAATGGGTTGCTTCCCTGGAGGTAAATTGACCAACGTCCAGGTATTGTTTCTCATCAAGGCATCATATTCTGATTGCATTGCTTTCTCCCACTCAAGATTGCCCTGTGCATCATAATATCGTTGGGGCTCTGAAATACTGAAAAGATCAGAAGCAAGAGCAAAGTACATAAGCTCTTCATCACCAGTTGAATCCACAACTGACTTCCCTGGCTGTCGAGACCATGTATGAGATTGAGGAAGATCCCCCTCTCGCACATCTTGTAAAGTGGTGTAGTACCACTTGGGTCCCTTCTGTACTAATGATTCTTGTCCCTGTTGATCACCAGATGGAGTGGTCGACTCAGGTCGACGATGCTGATACACTAACGGAGTGTTAGCTATAGATTGTTGCATTGAAGATTGTGAGGGTGTCTCCAAAACATGTGGTTCCTCATCTTTCAGAGGAAGTACAATGCTAGAAGCCTCTGGACTAGCAGACACAACTTGCTGATTACAAACAAAGAATGATTTTGTTTCTTTTACATCAACATCCCGACAAATGATCTTGTTAGTAGACACATCTATTAGCCTATATGCCTTAGATTGAGTGCTATAACCAGCAAAGAAATATCATGCACATTTTGAATCTAGTTTACTCCTCTGTTTTGTAGGAATGAGCTCATATACAGCAGAACCAAATACACGAAAATGTGTTACCTCTGGTTTGATGTTGGACCAGGGTTCTTCCGGAGTGATGTTCTCCAAAGCCTTGCAGGGACTTATGTTTAGTATGTGGACTGTCGTGTTAATTGCTTCTCCCTAGTATTTATACGGCACACCTTTGCTATGCATCATGGATCGAGCCATCTCCATGATTGTGCGATTCCGCCTTTCAACCACTCCATTCTGCGGAGTGTATGGGGTTGTTAGCTGCAGAGGAATTCCTTCCTTGCCGCAATAGTTTTGAAATTGCTTTGAAGTGAATTCTCCCCCATTGTCGAATCTTAAGGCTTTGATCCACTGACTTGTCTTATTTTCTACCAGTGCTTTGAATTTTACAAACTCAACAAACCAGTAAGACTTCTTTTTCAAGAAGTAGACCCACATTTTTCTAGAAAAATCATCTCCGAACAAGAAATACCTTGCACCAAGAATGGTAGATGACTTCCAAGATGGCTCCAACAGATCTGCATGAACAAGATCAAGGAGCTCCTTTGCTCTCCAGGCACCTTCAATGGGAAAAGGCTTTCGCTTTTAATTACCAGCCAAACAACCTACACATATATCTTGCTTGACCTGGATAGTAGGCAATCCAAGAACCATATTCGATTTTTGGAGTTTGGCCAAATACTAAAGATTGAAATGTCCAAATCTCTCATGCCATACAACATTGGGATTATCCTCCACAATTAATGCATTCAAACTAACGGTGGCAGGATCAACAAGTTTGTACAAGCCATTTTGCCCAATGCCTAGGGCTATGACTTTATCATTTTACACAACACATTTCTTTCCTGAGAAATTGACTAAAATGTGAGGATTTTTAGTTAACTGACTGATTGATAGAAGATTTTTGTTCATCTTAGGTACATACCTAACATTCTTGACTATGAACTTTGCAGCATTATTCAACACAATGCGTATATCTCCTATCCCTTCTACAGCATGTGATCTACCATCACCCAAGGAAACTGAATCTGAAAAACTTTCTTTTGTAGTGAAATTTACATACTAGTCTTTTCGACATGTAAAATGTTGTGATGCACTGGAAACAAAAAACCAATCATTGATAGTCCTCTCATCGGAACATGATGCCATAAGAGCATATTCCTCCTCAGAGTCAGCTTCAACTATTGCCACATTCCCTTGCCCTTTTGCCTTCTTGTTATGTGTTAGATCATATTGTCGTTTTTTGCATTCTTTGTTAATATGACCAAATTTTTGACAGTAATAACTGTTGTCAACCTGGAGCTGAGCCCTGAATCGAAGACATGCATGAAATGGCCAGTCTTCTATCCGGCTGAAACAATGGGATCTTCTCACGAGGGTGGGTGCCTCAACTGTGAGAAAAACCTCCAGAGAAGGCTGGTTCCTGTATGATGTATCAATGTAGATCCCTACTCTACGCTGCGGACTACCATGAAAAAAGAAGGAAACTTAAAGGGGAAATCCTACCTAAAAATGGTGATACACCAGAAGTTCGATCCACTCAACTTGGAACCTTGAACACTGAACAATCAAGGGAAAAGGAAGACCTTAGACTTCAATCAATCACTTATGCATATATATTTCATGAAGAAGTTCGATCAATGACTAAAACCTGAGGGAAAAAGATGGAGAGAGGTCTGATAAAAGACACTTTGTGGCCACCTAACATCCACTTATAGCTTCAGCAAAAGACAATAAAGAACACTGAACATGGCCTGCACAAGGATAATCTAACAACTAGGTATGAAGCAGAATTTGGGAAGGGAGAGAAATCTACCACTTATGCCAATTGCTGAAGAAATATACACTATGCTAGCACTTGAAATTTGAAAGTACAGTCCTTATTGATTGAAGAGGTTACACAACTCACTAATGGCAGAGTCTGGTCTAACCAAAAGAGATTGGATGATTTTTTGAACAAGGCTGAAAGCCATTATATAGAAAATTACAAGAGGCCAAAGATTGGAGCTGAAAAGTTGAAGAGAAGGATTCACTTTGGTTAACTCAAGGCTTTACTTGGCCTTTCAATAAAATATATTTTCCTTTTTGTCCTTGCATGAAGCTTCCTCGTTTGATGAAGTGAACTTATCTTTGTTATGAACTGCCCGCCTCTCTTTGCATGGAAATCCATGCAAATATCAATTTTAGAACTTCGTGAGCTGCTTGATGTCGAGATGTAGCGTTTGAAAGCTGAGTTAAACGAAGAGATTATGCTGAGTTGGATGAAGAGATCAAGCTGAGTTGGACTGTTTGGTACGCTCAGTTGGACGAAGAGATCATTTTCTTTCGCATGGAAAGCTCCTAGTGAATGTGGCGTTTAACAATTAGTCAACTCTAAATCTTGAACAGTCAACTCAACATTTGAATTTGGAACTTCAGTTGGACTCTCGGATGCGTGAGATGATCTGGAGACGAGCGGGACTTCCATAACCAGTCGACTGAAGCTTTGATCGATGTTCTAAAATAGCCCCTGCTTGCATGTATTCTGTCCTATTTTAGTCTACCTGTTCATGTCTATTTCTGGCAGGATTCTATATTCGGATGTATTTGTATATATTTTTTCCCGTTTGGCCTTTTCTTTCGGAATTTTGGGTTTACCCCTATTCCAACGGTTACTTCCTGCGGTAAAAATTTGACGGCTAGCAGGATGTCACCTTTGGTCATTTTCTCCTTCGGACTTCTCTGTTTATCTTCGGACTTCTGTCTCGCCTCTTTCCTGCGGACAAAATGTCAGCAAGAATTATCTCGGTCTCTGGCCTTCGGAATTCCTACTTCGGGTTTTCCCCACGGCCCTTTCTCCGAATTTCTTCGGACTATTTGTCCGAAGGAATTCCTTCGGACAAAAGTTCAAAGGTCTCTTTTTCCTGCCTTTGCCTTTGCTTTGCAACTTTTCCGAATTTCTTCGGGATTTCTTCCATCAGCTTTTCTACGGGCCTTTGTTCGAAGGAATTCCTTCGGACAAAAGTCCGAAAGAATTCATTTTCTTTGTTCTTTCTCTTCTTTTGGTCCCTCCTTGTGTCTTCCGAATTCCTTCGGACTTTTTGCCCGAAGGAATTCCTTCGGACAAAAAGTCCGAAGGATATCTTCCCTTGCCTTTTCCTCCGAATGTGCCCTTCAGCTTTTGAAATGTCCCCTTCGGGAAATTTGTCATGGTCCCTTCCGCCGACCAAGTGCCCTCTGCAAGGGCATTTAGCTCTCCCTCTGTGCCTTTCGGAAAAATTGTAGGGCACCCGGACTTTTTGCTAAGGTTCTGAATTTGGTCTTGTGCCTTCCCGAAGGGTAGGTGCCCTTCGGGAATATTGAAAACGATCCTTCCGAAGGGTACCCTGCCCTTCAGGATTCTTGTAATGGACTCTTCTTTTATTTGGGTGGACTTTTGGATTCTCCCTGTTTGGTCTTCGGGTGTTCTCTTAGAACTTCTCCGAAGTATTCCTTCGGACAAAAGTCCAAAGGAATTACTTCCTTTGTCTTCTGCCTTTCGTTTGTCTTTTGCCTTGAGGACTTTCGCCTTAGCACTTTTCCGAAGGTTCTTTTCCAAAGACCCATCTTTAGCCAAACCTTTTTTGATGAACCATCCCCTCAGAATTTTCCTGTTGTAGCAAAGGCCCCTTACCAAGGAAAACAATGTATTCTTCCTTCCTTGGCTAGAGACGAGAACTTTCCAAATGGCAAGAGAAAATCTGACTTGTGGAAGATTTGTCAACAATAACATTTTACCTTGAATTTCGGGGAAGATGAAGACGTATTTGAATGTCTTTTCCATTTCCCTTTGTTGGATTGGGCAGCAAATGCACTTTCCGATTGGCCAAAATTGGACTCATTGAAGTGTGTATGCCTGCGTTCTTTCTACATCAAATATGAACTCCCTTGATCAAAAATGAGTGTTACTCTCTGTCATCAGGTGCAATGCTTCCATGAATGATTCATATGAAGGTGTCAAGCTATTCATAACAAGAGCCACCATATCATCGTCATCCACCTTTTTGTTGATCGCTAACAACTACTCACGAAGATCTTTCATCTGTAATAAGTGTTCTTGAGACTGGTCCATAGGGCACTTGCCTGTATAGCATTTCGGACCTCCGGAATCATGACTCAGACATAGACAGTTTTAATAATAGAAGGGCTTCTTTATGACGTTTGTCATAATCGGCAAAATTCGTTGCCGGTCTCTGTCCTGTGTCAAGTATGATCTTGTCGCAATCACGGAATTACGCAATCGTCAAGATCTTATGATTCCAAACATTATAATTTTGTCCAGTCAACTTTTGGGCCTCCGGAAGGACTAGGTTTTGGATATTGGCCATTTTTCACTCGGAAAAATAATTTTGAAACCAATACAATAAAATTCCCGTACAAAATAAAATACTCACAAAATTGAATTATATATATACATATATATATTTGAATTTAAATTTCCTGGCTCCATTCAATGTTCAAAATACTCAGGAAAAATATTGGAAAAACCAAAAAATAAAAAACCCGCAGTAAAGTTTCTGCCCTTGGCGTCATGGGAAATTTTGTGAGTCTACAAATTCACCCTCCGTCATTTTTATTTCCTACAACCCTCCTTGCTACTCCATGCAAAGATCTTTCATGCCCTCGCGTTGTCCTTTTTGATGTCTTCGACTGTCTTCTTGCAAATCCTCGACGGTTCGCGTTTCTGTGTCTGCAACTGCTACGACGACTGTGTTCTTGCAAACCCTTGACAGTTCGTGTTTTCGTGTCTGCAACTACTTCGACTGTATTGCAAATTCCTTTCGAAACCCTCATCTATTCCTTCGTTTGGCATTTTTCGTCGCGTTTGCCGTCGACAACTGTGTCGTTACCCTTCCCGACGTCTTCCCCACAACCTTGTCCTACACGAGTTTCTATGACTGCAAAACCTTTGCCTCACGTTTTCGATTGAATACGTATCTTCCACAGGATTGTGCCACCCGTGATGACCTCGTGACTGTCAGAAACTCTTCCTTGTGATTTCTGTAAGCTTGTCACGTTCTCTGTAATGTCCACGATCTTCTCTACCTCCTCCCGTCCGTACCCTTAACACCAGGGTTTCCTTGAACAATGAGCACTCGTACGTTCGTTGGCTTCCTCAAGTGGTGGCTCTGATACCACTGTTAGCAAATGAGAAGAGATGATTGAAAGCACTTGATGTGATCAGATCGATGCAGGATCTTTATTTATGCAGTCCAAAAATGGTTACAAGAGAGGTTATGGAGGTTATTAGTTAGACCTCAACTGGTTTTAGTTAATACTAATTACATTATTTAACAGGAATAAGAAAGGTGTCATAACCAAGAGGCATTTCATCACATTCATAACCAAGAGTAGAAATATCATGATCACTACTTTGCTCATTTATACTCGCGTTTGCATCATTGGTTTTTTCATTATCATAGTTGTAAGAAAAAGAGGATTTATCCTGTTTTTATATTCTACAAGATCTTCATATGCAATACATTGCTCAGGAGGTGGATTAAAGAAATGGTCATAATGGAGCTTAAATGCATTCTGTTAGTGATGCCATAAGGTTTGCAATGTTTAAGACAACTTTGAAGCACACAACCACTAGGGCCAAAGCAAAGATGTAACTAAGCATTCCTAAGCTATGCCCATATAAGTAAGAGAGATCAGATCTGAAAATAAAATACAAAAATCTGAAATGAATTTTGAAGAATGTGAAAACCCTAATATGCAAACTAGGGTTTTGGTTCAACAAACAGAGAACAGGTTCACCAAATGTTTTATTCTTTTTGGAGTTCACAAGAGAAACATATAAGTAATAAAAGTTGTTTGAATGCAGTATTGTAATATTTGGATCTAAGCAATATAATATAGTATTTCAACAATACAATTCATTAAAACATGTGCAATAAATATAGCAATGATTGTACAACTACATGACTAAAGGATGATAGAGAGCATATCTTGTTTGATGTTTTGTTCTCGAGTATGACAATGATTAGGAATCATCATAGGTCTGTAATAGAGATATGGGTTCCATTCGTTCTGAGTTCTGACTACATTTGACCACTGAACACTTGCATCCAAGTTGGACACTTGCATTGATGATAGTGTCCTTATGTTGACATTAGTGTCCAGACCACAATATGGCTCTGTTTTCGAATCCGTCAGTTGGGTTTTTATAGGTTTTTTTGCTGCTTTCTACCCAATGTCTTTAGATCTTGTGCATACGCTGTTGCTCTCAGTTTATTGATCAAAAACCTAAGTTCATTTTTCTTTGCCCTTGAATGATGCCTTGGAAAAAATGGGTTAGTGGGCACACGGTATTGAGTTGAACCCAAAGACCCCATTGTCAGACAACGCTACCTACATAGCCAATACTTCAAAAGAGCGCCTCATTCTCATGCAGTTCTCCCCTATGTGTTGGCTTGTGTGTGAATCATGCAATATTGTGCAAAGCAAGTATAACAATGGCTTTACTTGTAACTTGGCAAATCAGGCTCTTGGGCTACTCCTTTAGTACTTCAAATCTATAGATGTGTTGTACCTATGATTGGTGTGGAAATAGGGAAGCTTTGTTCAATTGAATGCTTGATAGAATGCTTTTGATAAGTTGCCTTAGTCTCTTTGGTCTTTTGCTAGGTGTAGCTAGGTGAGGAATGAATGAGGGTTGATCTTGTATTTATATTAATCCCGTTGGAATAATAACTTGCTTTAACCTATGATTGGTGTGGAAATAGGGAAGCTTTGTTCAATTGAATGCTTGATAGAATGCTTTTGATAAGTTGCCTTAGTCTCTTTGGTCTTTTGCTAGGTGTAGCTAGGTGAGGAATGAATGAGGGTTGATCTTGTATTTATATCAATCCCGTTGGAATAATAACTTGCATTAAAGCATTTAAGCCAACCATTATGATATGTTTTATTTGCAAATTGGGGGACTTTAAGGCACTGGACACTTGCATCGGGACAGGACAATAGTGTCGATGCCACTGTCTATCCTAAACGTTAGTGTCTAGGCAGCAAAAAAGTTGGAACAGGCCCAAAATTTGCAAAGGTGTAAGTTAAGTACATTTTAAGCATTCTGGGCAAGATAGAAGGCACGGGTCACCAACATAAGACTAGTCAGACTAAGAGATATAGGCCATGGGGCACAAGATAGAACAGATGCAAGACTTGCAGAAGTGAGAAAGGTATAGAACTGAGAGGAACAACCAAGGTCTAAGTGTGTCAAGTGTACAAGACTAAGGTGCTATATAATCATAAAATAGTGTCTACAATTGGCTTCCCAAGATTCTTCCAAGTCTCCTCTAGATGAACATTCACTCTAGAGCCCCTATCGACGATAGTGTATGTCAAATTCTGGCCTAAGATTTCCATATGCATGACTGTCAGTTGTCTGGTTGGATTCATTGTCAGGGGTACGGGATCAATTTCTTGCTCACCTAACAATAGGGGTTCTATTATTGGTTCATTATCCAACTTTTTTTCTTACAGTACACGCCCTTCAAACACTAGGTGCGCTGCATGCTCCATGTTGTGATCAATGCATTACACAATAGAGGTTATAACATCTCTGAACTCTAGAATGCTTTGTAGTAGGTCTACTACTTTGATGGGTATGGTAGTTTGCAAAACTTGCCTTGCAATTACTTTGTTAGACCTGATCTGACTGGTTATCGTACTTGTATGTTCAACAAATTATCGTCATTTCTCAATCATTGCTCTTTCAACCTCTATTTTTGCATTGGATAGTGATTATTTGTACTTGGGTCGGGGAGATTTATATTCCTTGTTTTGGCCCTAGTGATTGCCATCGCCCCTTCATTTATTACATCAACCATGTTGACATTTGCTTGTTTCAAGCAATTGGCGCCCGTTTGGTCTCCATGTTCCACCATCTATAGATAAGTCTAGTGTTGACTTGGTTGGGGGTGCAATCTCTTGCAAAATGGCCCCACTAGTTGCACTTCCAACATTGGACAATCAACCGATCTTGGTTCATTATTCTAGCAAACTATATTGTTTTTTTCATTTCTATATCTGCCAGGGGATGCGCAAGAGGACGCTTCCTTCTTATCTTGGAATTTTGTCAGGGTGGTCAGTGGTGTCGATGGCCATTAACATGTAATGGCAATTTTTTATTTCATGGCCATTAATTTGATAGATTTCATAGAACAATTTTCATGAATAGTTGGCCTTGGTGTGCCCTTTTGTTTTGCAATTGGTGCACCAAAGGTCCTTCCCTTCTTTGGTGTCATTTTTCATTTCTGTTGTCATTCAGAGTATCTCCCTCCGGAAAGCCCATACGGATCTTGGTTCACTATCATTAGAATCAGAGTCCTTATCTTCACTCCATCTTGTATGCGAGGATGTTTAAATCTCACTCTTGATGTCCTTCGATCAGTTATAGGCATCCTTGTAGGATGAGGGTGGGACCACCTTCATTTTGTTTCTTAATGAGTGTTGTAAACCTGAAGTTGCACCCTGATCGAAGACGTGCTGAAATGGCCAATCCTTGCTCCTGTTGAAACAATGGGATCTTCTCACGAGGGTGGGTGCCTCAATGGTGAGAAGAACCTCCAGAGAACGCTGGTTCCTGTAAGATTTATCAGTGAGGATCTCAACTTCTACACTACAAACTGCCTAGGGAAAAGGGGAGAAAGAACTTGAAAAGAAATCCTAGCTAAAGCGGTGATACACCTAATTTGCTTGATCCACTCAAATAGAGCTTCTAAGAACACTGATTCAAACAAGGAAGAGACAGAAATTCAACTCCAATTGATCAATACACATAAGTATTTCACGAAAAGGTTCTGTGTAATGATCTAAGCTTGAGGGAAACATAGAAATAGACCTGATGAAAGGCACTAAACAACCACTAATATTTACTATAAACTCAACAAAAGACATTCAAACATAGAATGTGACCTGCATAAATGACCAGCTAGTAACTAGGTATGAATCCAGATTTGACAAGGAAGAAAAAAAATCTATCACTTAGGCAAATCTATAACAAAAGTACACTATACCAGCTGCTAGAAATTGAAAAAACACAGTCCTCTTATTGATTTTGAAAAAGGTTACAACACAATCTTTGGAAGAAGTTTTCTTGTCAAAAGAGGGATAATTTTTTACAAAGTTGAAAAGCCATTAATATAGAAAATTACAAAAAGCCAAGAGATTGGCGTTGGAAAATAGAAAGGGAGTAAACTCAATCCAACTCAACCTTTACAAAAGTCTATTTTTGTCTTGCATGAAAATTCCTTGCATTGAAATGGACGGTGGGCTCAAACGTTTGACTTTGCTTATGCATGCTCGGCTAAGCCATGCCTAAAATTATAGACTAGCTCTTTAGCGTTTGAAAGTGGATGGCTGGGCGTTTGAAACCTCTCTTTGCACGGAAATCCATGCCCACCTCTAAATTTAGCTTCTTCATCTTGAGTTGTTTGAAAGCTGAGCTAGATGTTTGGGGACACAAGCTGGAATGTTTGAAGGGTTGAGTTGGATGACCAGTCAACTGAAGATTAGCCATCCACCAAAAATAGCCCTTGTTTGCATGTATTTTTTCCTATTTTGGTATGCCTATTCGTGTCTATTTTTGGCGGGATTCTATTTTCTGATCCTTTTCGTTGACTTTACCTTGGTCTTTTTATTTCTTGTGGACTTTATGTTCTGTGGATTTTATCTCCCTAGTCTTATCTTCGGATCTTTCATTTCTTGCCCAAGTCCAATTATTCCTTCGGAATTCTGTTTCCTGTTGACCTTTTTTCATGTTGACTTCTCTTTGGTTTATTATTTTCCTTTCGGCTTTCTTGTTTGCATTTTTCTCGAAGGAATCCTTCGGACAAAAAGTCCGAAGGAATTCCTTCTTTACTTTTTTTTTTGTATTTCCTCGGGTTTTTTAAAGGGCACCCAGGCTTTTGGGAGGGCACCTCCGAAGTCTTCCTGAAGGGCAGATGTCCTTCGGACTTTTTGTCCTAAGAATTCCTTCTTTACTTTTTTTTTTGTATTTCCTTGGGGTTTTTGAAGGGCACTCGGGCTTTTGGGAGGGCACCTCCGAAGTCTTTGTGAAGGGCAAATGTCCTTCGAGACTTGTCCTTTTGCCTCCTTCTGAAGGGTAGGTGCCCTTCGGAATCTCTGAAATGGTCTTTCTCGAAGGGTGCTTACCCTTCGGGACTTTTGTATGCACCTTCTCGAAGGGCAGGGGCCCTTCGGGATTTTTGCCTTGATCCTTTTTTGCCAAGTGAATCTCCAACGGCTCTTCTAAGTGAACCTTCTCGAAGGGTACATACCCTTTGGGACTTTTGCAATTGTCCTTTTTGAAGGGAAAGTGCCCTTCGGCACCCTGCAGAGTGCCCCCTCGGGGAAAATGTCAAGAACTTTCTCGAGGGGTATGTATCCTTCGGGACTTCTGATAATAGCCGTTTTCCTTCGTGGACCTAGCCCTTCGGTTAAGTCACTTGTCATATTCCCAAAGGGAAGGAACCCTTTGAGATTCTTGTAAAGGTCCCTTTGCTGCCTATGCCTATTTCCTTTGGACAAAAAGTCCGAAGGAAAGAAACTTTGATAGTATACCTCGAGAAAGTTGGAGCCCTTTGAAAAACCTGTGCCCGAATTCTTTCTGCGGATCCCTGTCAACTGATTTCCTTTGGACAAAAAGTCCGAAGGAAATAAACTTTGTAATATCCACAGTCATTTTCTTCGGCTTTTACACAGTCCTCTGAGAGCTCTTTCTTTCGGACAAAAAGTCCGAAGAAATACTCTTCTTACAACCCCGAAAAAAAAACTTTGCTTAGACAAAAATAAATGAACTTACAGCTTGTATGTCTTGGCTTTTAGCTGTATATGATGCTTAGAAGAGAAAAACCCTTTCAAACTGTTGTAGATGAGGTTTTTAGGAGAAAAACCCTTTTAAAACTGCTGCATGTGTCCTTTTGAAACGAACTGTCTGCTCTATACGATGGTTGTAGGAGTCCATCAGAATTTACATGGCCGAAGGAGACCTTTTCGTCATCATTTGCATGGCTGTATTTGTACATTGCGTTGGCTGTAATCAAGAAAGCTCCTTGGAAACCTCTGAATGACTAAACTTCACTTGGCTGTAGATGGCCACTTGAGTGGCTGTAAATGCACATTTAAGGACCCCAAAACTGATTCATAAGACAAACTTGGCACCGTAGCAAAGTTTCAAATAGTAGGGGTGACAATTTGCCCTGTGGGGGCAAAATTGTCGACAATGAGGAAACCAACCCTTCAATAACCATCTCTTTGTCAACCCATCTATTGGTTCCTTCTTGAGTTTCCCAAGCAATTCCTTGAGTCTTCTATTGTAAGCTCATACCATCTTGAACTTAACATGCGGAGTTTTGTCAATTGCATTGACAATCTCATTGTCATCTCTTATGAGTTTGAATTCTTTCTCGAAGGCTTGCTTGAGTGTTGTCCATGTTGCTTTCTTCGAGCTTGGTGCATTTGTGTACTAGTCGATAGCCATTCCCCGAAGGATTGTTGGGAAATATCTTAACCACAAAAGTTCATCTGTGAGCCCATTAGTAGTCCAAATGGTGATGCATGTTCTACAGTGTCGTCCCTAATCTTCAGATCCATTACCAGTGCTTTGCCAACTTTTGTTTCTTTGGTGATGGGTGTAGCGAAGTACCCATGGTTGTGGGTATAGGGGTCTTCTTAGGTGGCTCTTCAAATACAATCTTCCTCCTTAGGATGGTCTTTGTCATATGTTCCTCTACTCTTTCAACATTGTTGGACATGTCTTTGTACTCTACCCGTCTTTCAACAGTTGTCCATACTTAGTCTTGCTCAACTTCAAGTTCCCTTTTTGTGCCATTGCCCCCCTTTATCGTTCAAAATGTTTTGGTTGTTCCGGCTGCCCTAGTGTCCTTGACACTAGATCTTGAACCAACAATTCTTCAATCCCGCAGATATTTGTTTTGTATGCGGCTCTTTCTTCCTCTGTGAAATTGTTTTCAATCTCTATATCATAAAGAAGATTTACCTCAGGAGGGGGTTGAGTCGGATCCTTCCCAGTGGATTCCATTGAAATTGATGTGGGATTTCTCATCCAGAGGGATAGACGCTTAGAAATGTCCTCTCATTGTGTCGCTGAGAGTGGTGTAGGGTGTTTGGTTTCTTGTTTTAGTACCAATTGAACCCTCGCTCGGTTCCAATTTTGGCTTCGACCTACACTTTGACTTTGTCTTGGGCTTCGACGTCGGATTGGGCTTTGATCTCAACTTTGACTATTGATGTCCTGCCCTTGGTTTCTTCAAGTGATCACTTTTTTCAACCTCCTCCACTCTTCTTGTTTCAAGAGTTTGGTAGATGACCTAATTTCTGTTTTGTCTGTCCTGCCACCTTGTTTTCTTTGTTCGCCTTTTTTCGTGGTTTAATGGCATCGATGTCCACTTTCCAATTTCTCTTCCTCTTAAGAACTTTGCCTTTATTTGTACCTTTGTAGGATTGGTTGTCTTCTATCCTCTCAGACACATTTGGCACAAAGGTTTTGCAAGGTAATGTAGTGCCTAGCAAGAAGTCTTGGTGGGTGGTCAAGGAGTTGCTCTACTTCTTCTGTTACCATCAATTTGCCGCAGATGGAATCTATCGGCACTTTGGGTTCTTCCGCTTTCTTCCTTGAAAATTCTTTGTCAGTTATTCTTATTCTCGTTGATTGGTTCAACTACTTCTTGGATAGGTTGACCCATTTAAGTTTCCATCAAAAGTATGTCGTCATCAAAAGTATTGTCGACCGATGTTTGCTTCCAACAATTTGCACCTTGACCCGAGTTCTTGAAAGTCATCAGTGCCAAAATGTAGGATGATTACAGAGTTACTTGACTACCAATTACAGCATGTACAGAATAATAATTGCATAACATACTATGGCACAGCAGAGTGTTAGACTAATAGCCGTTTAGTATTCAGAAAGGTAGTTCTCAATACAATTTATATAGTTCATGGAGGACCTGATACAAGCATTCCTACCCCCTTGGCAACATGCTGTTTGAATACCAAAATGTGGCGGTTGGTAGTTACCCCAACCATTTAACCAAACATAAAATTCAGTACTACCTAATGCTGATTAGTAATAACATAACAAGTTCAAACAACAATTAATTTATTAAGAAAGACCATCTATACATGCCACATGTTGGCTCCTCCATACACACATAATGCCAGTGTATGATTAGGTGCTTAATATGTAATATTCAACATAGTCACTTGAGACTTTCACCTGGTCCCAACCTGTTTAAAACATGTCTTGAGGAAGTGAACCGTGGTATCTGGCACAACATACCATCAATCTCACCATTGAAGTAAAACTTTATTTACTGACATTGATGTTGTATTGTGGATTTTTTCTCCAAAAAAAAAAAAAAAAAAAAAATCTTTATCTTTGGCAATTTTTAATCGAAGTCAACTATATTATAGAAAAAGGCCCAATGGAAAGGTTGCATACTATATTTTCTTACTTAATGTTTTGATTATCTATTAATCTTGATTTCCTTCTTGCCTATGGAAAGTCTCGAGTCTTGAATTAGAACCCTCATATTCTTTGGTGGCTCTGCCCATATTATGGCTATTTCCTGCTTTAGCATGGTAAATAGGTATCTTTGAATGTAAAATAAAAAAATGAATGTGAGTGGCCTTGCACCCAGCTTAATCATGGTGTTTATGAAGAGTGGCTATTCTTTGTTATCATGCTTCATTGACTTTTTTGAATTGTTGACGAATTCAAACTAAAACCTCACCATTTGTGGCCATGTTGACAGATCATATCATGATGGGGAACACTACAATAGTGTGCGATTGAAAAATGACGATGGTTCTGGGCCAGCCAAACCAATTGTGATTGAGGTTGGCATGACTTCTTGGATTGACTCATGACTTATATCTTGCGTTTCTCACCATCAGTTATATGTGCATTTCTTATCATAGACTATTGCTATGTTGAGTGTTATTTCTGCGGTGAGTGTACTTATATACCGGATTTATACTCTTGTTTCAAGGAGGACGATCATCATTTGCCATCTTGTTCTGTGAAAGAGAAACAAAAGAATTCAAGTTCACCATCAGAAAACAGTGTGTATGATGAAGAGTCAATGAAGTTGGTTTTGGCTGGAACAGGATGTACAGATATTGCTCGAGTTCATGATGTGAGTGTGTTCTATCATTCACACAAGCATATTTCTGAAAATACTGATGGTTCTTTTGTACATTGTGATAAAGGCTTTGCAG
The DNA here is from genome assembly GCA_037957365.1 of Torreya grandis. NCBI lineage: Eukaryota > Viridiplantae > Streptophyta > Pinopsida > Cupressales > Taxaceae > Torreya > Torreya grandis. The sequence continues at coordinate 2,307,260 of JARHVA010001589.1, forward strand.
TATAAATTATTTTCTAGTGCTTAACCAGAGACTAAACCTAATCGATGTATTAATTTCACTCATATTTTTTTTGGTCTGGAAGTCTTAATAATGGTCCATTATTTCATTTGAACCTGACTGTGTTGACTCAACAGGTGCTGCAACAGGTTCATGGGGATACAGATGCTGCAATAGAGTTTTTAATAGCCGAACAATCTTCCAGTATGCAGGATTTGATTGAATCTTGTGCTGAAATAGATTCTAATGGTAGAGCTTTAATACTTGTTGCATCTAGTTTCTTTGTGTTTGGCATGATCTTTTTGTATGTTACAGCACGATTGTTTGACAAATTGAAACTATTGGCAGGACTTGATGAAAAACAGCTGTTTGGACCTCCACCCAACATAGGCTTTGCTTCTCAAAGAATGTCTGTTGACCTACAACCATCAGCTGAGAAGGATAAACATGAAGGAGCAAAAGAGACTGATAAGCATCAGGTCAGTTGTATTTCTAAATGTGCATTATCTGTTATACTAGGTTTCCAATAAAGTTTCTAGTTCAAAATTAGACACACTGATGTTTGTCCTGTTTCCAAGCTCCAGAAAACTTCTAGAAACAAGCCCTGTCCATGTGGATCAAGAAAGAAGTATAAGGCTTGCTGTGGAGCAGGGAGGTAGAAATTTGATGCTAAGTTCATGTATTCCTTATTCCTTGCAGCTAATATTTTTCTATCCTATTAGCTTCTTGATATTTGCGTTAGATAGATGATATTATTTATCACTGTATTGGCTGTTTTTCATTATTCATGAATATCAACGTGATGTCTGTGACAAGTAGCATCAATTTTTATGATTTATGATCAAACTAGCTATTTGTATGATTTCAAATTTTTGTGCATTAGTTCTCAGGAAGTCTTAACAAACAAGGCCATGAAGATGAAACTCAGAAGTTACAAGTCTGAATCACAATTGAGTCCACTGTGCTCCACAGCTACTATGGGACCTCCTGATCTAGGAGCACTCTACATATGATATTAAAATGATCGTGAATGCCTAATATCTCTTTCTCCTCTCTTGAGCATATCTGAAGTCAGCTTTTGTCTGTAACTACTATTACAGAGACAGCAAAATTTATGAGAATTGTCAAATTTGTTTAATCGACAAAAAAAGAGGAAAAATGCACATTCTTCTAAAGAAGGGATATTTGAAATAAATATTGTATCTTTTATCATAAAAATAGCTTGGAATCTTGATTCAAAAAATGTGGGAAAAAGAAAAAAGGTACATTGAACGTTATAGAGACACATGAGAAATACTGTAAAAGTATTTATTTATAACTCCTGACTATATCAAAAATTACATATTCAGAACAGGATCTACAAGATTCATGCATGAGAGAGGAGCTGTCATTATCTCCAATATCATCCGATCCAAAATTGTAGCCCCTAAACTGTGTAGGAAAGATTGATTATCATGTGGGGAAGCAAATTATTGAATGAAGTAGAATTTTATGCCACAAAGATCCGAACCGAGTTTCATGGTAATGGTTGCTGAAAGAAGTTTGCTTTATTCTTTCATGAGTTGAGATATAAATCCAAAGGCTATGAGAAGGGATTCGGTGAGTGAGTTCAAGGTGAAATATAATTTATATACGAACATCAGGTAGTCTGCAGATGCTGATTAATGGTTTGCAGTATGGTTGTGCCTGTGATCTTAATGCTCAAAATGCAGGTATTTATTAGTTTGAAGGAAAACAACTAGTTATCAAATACAAGCAATGTTACTATCTTCAAAATTTATGATGGTCTAAATAATCTGATCTCAAAAATGTTTAACGACTAAACACTCCAATAAATCATGTTCAGCAAAGATTAAAGCAAAATAGAAAATCAGGAAGATGTTTGTCTTCTCTTCATCAGCAAACAGGTTCGAGTCTATGCCTGCAGGACAATTGACATTGTTTACAGGTTCGAATTGTGGTATTTATTCTCATGTCACGAGGGGCTGAATGAAGTTAAGGGAATATTGTGGGCAATATCAGAATTGCCTGGTCTAATCGGGCAGCACTTATGGCCTACAAAGCTTTGGTAGGTGTTGAACGATGATTGGCACATAGTTTTCTTTGCCTCTTTTCATCACAAGTCAATTATAAACTCAAAAATATTGCCACTGATTTATTTTTGTCAAACTTTCACTCAAGTCTTACTCCAACTTCAAATGTTCACTCACACACCTATTTGTCATGAGCACTCTTACAGAATAGTCAGGTTTTCTTAATTACATGCATCCTGATGTGGCTCAGCAGGAAACGTATTATGCAGTCACTTTTATGATGCTAAAATGAGCAGCATGGTTGGTAGCGCTGTAGAAGATTGGAATTAAAAGTAGGCCACACAACGGAGATCAAAGCTGTAGAATGTATTAGCTTTCTCGAGGGCATGTTACCCTTATTAGAAGTATGGACATTATGTTATTGAGATATAAGTATTCTCACAAGATTTCACTCAAACCAAAGGTTTTATTCCATTATAGGTTGGCTAGAAATCCAAATTCAGACTTGATGCCCACTGTTCAAACATGGTCTCTGAATTTTGGACAATACATCTGCTTAGACTTACTAGTGTACGCAATCCTAATAAACCAAAATCCAAGATTTTCATGAGATTATACTTAAAACCTATGACTCAAAATGTCAGTGAACAATATATAATATAAATGGAAATCAATCCCCTTGGAGGGTTCTACAAGGGGAGTCTTATACACAAAATTGTTGTTTCACTTGGTGGTGACCTAAAAACTCTACATATAATTTATTAAAAGTAAAGTTTAATTAATTTATTGTTTGCTATCCAAGTGCTAGTAGTGCGTGCTAAAAGGATTGACTAGGGGCTTGCCTCAATCAAACGTATGGTGTGGAAGGCTTGTGTTTGGGAAAATTGAACATAATATTCAAATTTTGGTAGCACTTAAGCAATGATACAAAGTAAGGAAACAAGACATAAATATTAAAGATGGGTATACAAAATGATGATTGAGTTGATGCCTATTTTGTGAAAGCAAGCAAAAATTATAGTAACAGTCAAAATTCAAACATAAAAATATCAATCTTGAATTGTTAAAATTTTTTGGACCATTCTTCCTTGTATCACAAAAATTGTCTAGTGTCTATTTTTTTCAAACCACTTTAGGGATGGTTCCATCTCTATAGTAGACATGGTGGCCTTTAATACCTGATACCTTTTTGCATGCTCACATAAAGTTATCTTTCATTTAATTGAGAACCATATACTCTTATTTTTCTTCGTATCTTCTAATTCCAATAACTACTTGCCAACATCTTCAACGCCTCACATTTCATCAATGAGAATGCTTCAATTGAATGCATGGTTCCTTCCTCCGTGAGTGGCAATTCATATAACATGTTTAGCTCAACCGATGAAAATACCTTAAGCTTAGGAAATGTTACCCTTTCACCAAATTTCTTGTACAACTTATTTGTGCTGACACATGCAAAAATTTGTAGGTTCTTAAGATTCACAATTTTGTTTAAAGTCGTGTAGTTGTTTCAACATCTCACAATAACACAAACAAATTAATCACATACATTGAAATGTAGATAATGACTGTTCCATTTTAATTAATTGAGATCATCTTAAAAAGAGCTTCAATTTTGATATGATAATCATGTTGTGGTAGACTTACCATCTTTATGGCATGTAAGTGCAAAAGATTCCACATGCACCATTAATGCTTTCTAGTGTACCTTCACTAGTTCTTTTTCCATTGTTTTCAAGGTTTAATTCACAAACAAATTAATCACATACATTGAAATGTAGAGAATGATTGTTCCATTTTAATTAATTGAGATCATCTTAAAAAGAGCTTCAATTTTGATATGATAATCATGTTGTGGTAGACTTACCATCTTTATGGCATGTAAGTGGAAAAGATTCCACATGCAACATTAATGCTTTCTAGTGTACCTTCACTAGTTCTTTTTCCATTGTTTTCAAGGTTTAATTTTTTAAGTTGTTTTGAAGTGCCCAATTCATTTATTCAAATTAAAACACCTCTTCTATTTTGCTCTGTTTTTATCCATGCGTTTGGACAACTGTAGGTGTTCAAATACTCCAACTAGACTCAAGCTGTTAGATTCCATTAGTTATGGATTGTGAACTTTTATGAAAACCAATGTGCAAAATTCTTAAATAGTTCAACTTATTTATAGATGGCAGTCCCCTAATATTGGAGAAACCAAGATCCAATATTCGAAGGTTGTTCCAAACAACGAGGGAGTTTGGGAGTCTCTTGCTAGGCACACCTTGTAACCATAAACAAACTAAACATTTTGAGTGTCCTATGATTTTATTAATGATTGAAGTGATGCATGTGATAGATGTAGAACTTAAATAAAGTTCACTTCCAATCACATGCTATGGAATTTATTTTAGATCAAATGTTGTAGGAAGTAGCCATGAGTAGAGATGTGGAGTCAAATGTTTTGGGCACACTTCTTAAATTGTTGACCATTAATGAAATTTGAAGTTTCTTGCGAAAATCATTGGATGATAAATCTTGTGAATATTTGCTTGCACAAAACAAACAATTATCTTATGGCTTATCAATTTGTCATGCTAAATTGTGCATCCTGATGGTTCCCCACTTTGATCATTATATTCACGGATTATTTGAACAAGACAATATCAACTAACAAATTGGCATAGCTTTGTGCAATTTGGAGTATATCTTGCCCCGTGACTAGTCCTTCTCCAATCCATAACATGCTATAATCAAGAGTGCATGGTATTTGATCTTTTGGGAAGGCAACTATGTAAAGAAAACACAATTTCAAGGAAATATCAAAGTCAGCGAAATCATTATAGCTTAATTGTAGCTGACCATAAAGCATGTAACATCACCACACTTGATTAGCTCTGCGTTATGCCACATATTGACTATAAATTCCCACCATCTTGATTATGTGATTAATGCCATCGCTTGTATTAATTTTATGGCTATGGGATGTCTCTTGTGGTCACACACTGGCCTCAATGTTTCTTCTTGGATGCTTTGATCACCTTAACATCATTGCATGAAAAGGCGCATGAAAGAAACAATTCCCAATTGTCATCATGCATCAACTCTCACGTGGATGGTTGATGAAGGTGGAAATTCAAATTGTAAAAGCACTCTACTACTTTTGGATGTGACTGATGGTGTTGGAGTTCTATGATGGAAACACAAACACATTAATCTCATTTAACAAGGAGCTTGCCTATGTTTTCCAAACTCATCTAAAAACAAGGCAAAATTATGCTCACTCAGTCTCTCATTCAACCATATTTTCAAAGATTCTTCCTATGCACTCTCTAATGTTTCATTTATTCTCAAAACTATTTGTTTTACAAGATCATTTTGAATTGTTTTGAACGAGGTAGTTTTGAATTAATAGCCCAAAGCAAAATAAACTTTGTACTTGGTGGGTGTTGAGCCTTTTGAGGAGTAGGATCTTGCTCGAACTAACCATTCTAACTATTCAAATATATGAAATTTTTTTGTTGTGTGGAGTGGATCAACTCCTTTAAGTCTTGTGGAGGCTTAATCTTGTCGTAGAATGAGGGGATCCTCAAGATATTGTCTTTGACATGGCTAAACAAGTGGTTTAAAAGAAATCTTTAATTTGAGAGAATCAATGCTTTCTCTATCATTTGAAGTGCTTCTCAATTAGCCATATCTTGCTACGGCAAGTGGGAAAAAATAATGATAGGAGTGGATTCAAGACATTTTTTAATGAATGAAATAAGTCGTGTGATCATTATGTTCATGCTAAAACGAGATATCATGTGATATGATGATGGTATGGTGCAATGTTGATCCAATTCCACTTCTTTTTGGAGAATCTTATTCAATTCATTGAACCAATTTTTTATCATTCTATAATACAAGGATTCTGTAAAATAAGAAAAGGTAGAAGACCATTCTAGATCTAACACATATACAAGACGTTGATCTGCAAGGTGGTATGGGAATATAGACAAGGGTCATGAGAACATGGGGTTGTAAGTGGTTTTAAAAGGGGAATCTACACACACAATAGCAATTATATAGCCTAACTAGATCTAGGGTGTCATTAAATGATAAGTATGAGCCACATGGGTAATCAAAGATAGAAAAATTCCATTGGGTGGTAGCCATGATGATCCAAGAGGATTTGAGTCACTAGATCATTCTAAACATTACCATTGTTGCACATCAAGGCAACAACTCAGGGAATGGGTTCTACACCTACACATCAATCTGTTCAATGTAATTCCCTCATGTGTTAGTGCACAACCCCTACAATGCCAATACTGTAACTTGTAACTCCTCAATAATGACAATCAATGACATCACCACACTCTTCGATTATGAAGCGGTCATTACAAACTATTATAACGGTTCAACCGATGCTTCATCCCCCTTCATTGTATAATAAAATACACTTCCATTCTTTTTTAGGTTAGCAAAACTATAAAAGAATAGAGTTAGGAAGTACGTAGACCCTAGACATTTGTTCTCATAGATATTGTACAAAACATAGCATGATACAACTTTGCTATTATAGTTCTATATTGGTTTTCATCTCTTTCTTGTTTTCCTTGTTCTTTGAATGCAATGCACTTTCATTTTCTCCATCATTTAGTCATTCACTTCCATTCACAACCCTCTTAAATCTGTTAAAGTAGGTTGTCCATTGGGTCTCCCCTGGGCCCCAGATCAGTGGTATTGGAGGATACACACTCCATATCATTTTTAAGTGGTATCATGGTGTTTTTGAATTTCATCATTGTTTGTATGCCCACTCATATGAGGTTTGATTACAGGAAGCTAGGGCTTGAAACTTGTGACCCTTCATCATACATTCCCTCATGTCCTCAAATGGGAGACAAATCTTTTAGGACACCAACTTTTGAGATGTTCCAGAAAATGAGGATGCATTGCAAAGACTATTGGTGTAGGTTTTTTCCTCTGATATGGTTTAACCTATACGGTCTAGTTAGCTTGCTTAGGTGTCACTTGGGTATTTAATAAAGGTCATTGGGGAAGATAATCCCACATTCATGAGGGTGTGAGGACATGTATATCTTCCACTTATAAATGTACATTTCATAAATCTATTTGGCTAATGAACTTGAATGTTATTGTATTTGAATTTTTTTGCACATTGTGAAGTTTCTTCCTCTCATGTGTTCATGATTTCACTACTCCATACAATTTCTCCTTCGTGCATTCGATCATATCTAGTCATCGATCCTTAGGTGTGGCCCACTCTAATATGGTATTAGAGCTAGGAACAATTTCTCTTTTATGAATTAGAGTCTTTTCAGCATGTATCGAAACTTCCACATGCAATGGTAGTTCACTTTCTCGATGTCGAAAGTATCGACTGCATCAACCGTCCATAACTTTGGCATCAAAGTTATGAGTTGCGTCAACAACCCAAAAGTTTGATATCAGATTCCTTGATTACCTCTGTAGTCAAAATTTTAGCACTAGAACTCCTGACTACATCTGTAGTCAAAAGTTATGCTACCGAAACTCTCAACTACATCTGTAGTCTAAAGTTCCACTTGTCAAAATTTCTAATTGCAACCACAATCCAAAGTTTTTCCTATTGGAACTTGTGGATACTTGTGCAATCCACAAGAATCTCCGATAACTACAAGCCTCGATTGCAAGTTCGGTGCACATTTCAGAGTACGAGAAGTGGTCAAAACTCTAATGATGGGCATAGGGATGCCAAATTTAAGTCTGTAAATTGTGACACTATTCATTGGCAATTTTGAGTTAAATTTAAAGTGACATCACTACCCCAGTCACATCATGGTGTTAAGTGACATCATCAAGGGGGTGCACTCATCCTAGCCTTCAGCCCTTGGTCACATCAACATTCAAGCCCTTGGTCACCACCAACCAAAAAGGGCTTAACTTTTCCATGAAAAGTTGAATTAAATATTTTGTAAGCCTAAAATAGTCATCAGGGACCATTTCGTTTGAAAGTACAAGTTTTTTTGAGCTCTACGCATTTATGCTATTCTCAAACCTTGTAAATTAGAATCTTTGTAGTTTCAAGGGGGTTGCATTATGTGTTGACTGTATACGCACTAAATATAAAGTGCCAACCTATGCAATATCAGGGAGAATTTGGGGACTATTGCACAAATTACTCATTTGAAAACATTTTTGACTAAGTTCAACATCCATCACATTGAGCATGCATGGTTATTTGTGGTCATGTCGACTCACATATATCCAATTGGGAGATACTAGATGAAGATCATTGATTCTACTCTAGTGGTTGTTCTTGGAAAGACTAACTATGCTTCATGGTAGATGTACATGGAACATGACCTTATTCCATTTCTATATGGGCAGATTCTTGCCTCCACTTACACTTGTCAATATAATGACTAGGCCAACTCTTGTGACTGTGTCTATGGTACCTTATTGATGCACGTTTAATAGGATCTACATCATCATGTGAAGTACACAAAATTTCCCTGCACTATTTGGAGCACTTTTCAAACTTTTTTCAGAAATCCCATTGAGATTTTTATCACTTCACTTCCTATTATCTCTTTGTATATTGTTGTACTCCCTCCTACTCCTATTTCTTGTGATGAGTCATTCTAGATGGACAATGCTCTTCCTTCTGTCGAGCCACCACTAGTGGACGAGTTTCTATAAACCTTGGTTGTCTTTTTGTAGAATCTACATCAATTCCATTGTAGAATGTTGCTCTTCTAAAGCCATCACATATTTGTTTTTATAAGGATCATCTCGTCTTCATTAATAGAGTGCACTTATTGAGAGCATCAATGACTCATATGTTATTATGGATATTCATTGTACATATCCACATGTTTCATCTACAATCTCTTCTTTAATTTTGAGTGTTGTTGAGCCATGCTCTACTCTTCACATGGACATTCTTCCAACAAATGTTCCATGCCATTCTTCTGACATGTTCACTTCAGTGGCATTACATTCGATTCTTGTACATGATCTTGCCAGACCAATCCCACACTTCAGTTTTGTACCATGCTTAGAGATCTTCGTCATGTTTCCTTCGTCTTCCATTATGGAATGAGTAGACTTTCAGTACACTCATCATGTTCTTCCTCTGGTAAAGGGAAAAAACATTGTTTGATACAGATGGCATTTCTTCAATCCTTAGATAGAGGATCTCATTATTGACCTTGGTCATTTTGTGAGCTCTATTGTAGGCAACTTCAACATCTTCTAAGGGGACTTCTTATTTCTCTATTTGTTATGTACTTAGGTACCTCATCAAACTTTGTTGCCAAGACCCAATTATGCTACCCACCTAAGCTACGCTTAAGGGGGGTGTCACATCTGGTTTCCTCCACAAACTATTTAAGCATTAATGATAGATTATGAGACTAATGATTGGTAGTGTTGATAGTTATTTTTGAGTTAGATTTGTATAAGTTATTTGACTGATAGTTATATTACTTGTTTCATTATCAATATCTAAATAGATAGTTGTTGCATATATCTTATTATGCTTTATGATCATGATTTTGCATATTACTTGCACTCAATAGTTTATTATGGTTATATGTTGATGATTAGTTTGGCTTTAGACTAACTACTAGTTTGTTTGATGAGGTGGATGTAGAACTGTCCCACCCTCACAAACAGTTTAGAGGGAGAGTATAATCAGAGAGGGGGTGTAAATACCAACAATGGGGGTTGAGAGAGCTCCATCGAACCTGTGCACACACCACATTCAATTATTTGAGTGAAATAAATGTTACTTGCATTGGTTGTTTGGTAACAACTAGGTCTTGTTACTTTGATTTCATTAAGATACATGATTTGCACATGTATGTTAATCCTCTAATGTTCTGTGTTGATTCTCATTGCATTAGATCTGGTAGGCATGATTGTATTGATACGATTACATTGCTTATGCATTTTGATTATCTGAGTACATTATACATTTGTGATATAACTCAAATTATGTTAGGTTGCTTGATCTATCTCATTCAACTATGCCTTTATAATCTGACTGTATTTATGGGTATTAATAGTTCGAGTGTTACTTGTCTTGTTTCGATTTATTAAATATCTTGATTGAATATCACTGGCCATGTGGGTAAAAATGCATAAGGGTCAAAAGAGGTAAAATTCTCCAAAGCAAATAGGTTTAAATAAACATCAAATCTTGATAGTTAATTGATTGTTATAATCAATGGCATCTTAGGTAGTTTCAAGAAAATGAAATTACATTGTTTGGGAATTTTATGATTTAATATTATGATGCTTTAGAATACTCATATGTTTTGAAGCTTTATACACTATGAGCTTTTTTCATACCTAGGTATATAGATACACCATGATCTTGGAAGGGAACTTTAAAAATTAGGTTATGTTTGGAAGTTTCAAGAATTATTATTATTATGCTCTATTGTCAAATGACAAAAGGTAAGAAGAAAATTGAATTAGGGTTTTTGGTTTGGGTTATCGTTATGATTGTGAGGTTTGACCTTGCCAAGGGAATGATGGAGAATTTTCTTCCACCATACCCATGCATGGAGTTCTGACTATGAGTTCAACAGAAAAAAAGGAATGGAGTGGTGCATTGATTAGAGGAGTTGCATGATGGGCAACTCACAAAATAGTAGGAGATTGGAGAGGCCATACAAGACATGCATGGACAAAGAGAAGGGAATAAGAATGATAGTGAGGGGAGGAAAGAGGACATCATGATAGACTATAGAGACGAGAAATGAAGCTCATAGCAGGGAGAAGAAAAGTTATCCATATCAGCAATCAAACTTTGGATCCTTCTTAACCAGGGAAGTAATATATTAGACTTATGTACGAGAAATAAAATGAGTTTTGTTCTAGTCTTAAATTAGATTGGAGATAGACGAATAAATGCTTGGTTTAAGTTTTATTTAGGTTGATTGCATATATTGGTAGATCCATTTTTGAGATTCAGAATATTACAATTATAGCCCTAGGAACATAATTTTATTCCATTCCCACGCCTATAAAAGTAAAGTCGAAGCCCTTCACCTTTATTAAATATGGAAGCTTTTGTATATGACCTGTGTAGAGTCATTTGACTACTTTCGAGAGTTTTGTTGAGAAAAATTATGTGCATTTTAATTTGAATGAATTGGTAGTCCTTTGAATACCTTGAGGATGTCTTTGCCTAAGTTTATAGATAATAAATACAATTGTACGTTTTTGGAAAGATATTGGTGCTTCGATAATCATTTTAGTTTGCCCTCAGTTCATTAAAATTATTATAACTTGATGAAATGTTAGAGTTGCATATAGGTGATGGAAGTAAAAGAATGTAAACTATGTGTGTGTACAAATGTGTGTGTGTGTGTGTGTGTGTGTGTGTGTGTGTGTGTGTGTAGACACACACACACATTAATAAATGAGTGATTGTAGGCCTAAATATAGACTTTGCATTTTAACTGTGTGCATACAATCATATTTATAATAACCTGGTAGAACATATCAGGAGAATATTGTGTATATACCTTTATATTCACATATACTGTGAGGTCAATGATATCTAATGGTGAATATGATAGTGTAGATAATTGCCAATGGAATGATATCCTTGGACTCATAACTATTTTCTTTTTATAACCAGTTGTAGGTTAAATGAAAAGTTTTACAGACCTGTGTGTGTGTGTGTGTGAAATTTTAGTTTTTACATAGGTAAGCTAGCCTATTATGATGTTCAAATCTTTCGATGACTCGATATTTGAGGTCGATACATATATGATAACTATTGTGTGTGTGTGTGTGTGTGTGTGTGTGTGTGTGAAATTTTAGTTTTTACATAGGTAAGCTAAGCCTATTACGATGTTCAAATCTTTCGATGACTTGATATTTGAGGTTGATATATATATGAGAACGGTAGATTCAATACTTGATGCATTTTTATAATAAACTAAAAACCCTATGCTAGCAAGTAGTTTAATAGACATAGAATTTCCTATATGAACTTATAATGATTTTATGAGGAAGTTTTGCACAATTGTAAGTGAAAATATGGATTATGAGTAAAATGTATAACTAAAGGAATGTCTCTATATCAGTTTTGTTTATGAAGGTGAAGATGATTGTTCTTACTTGTTTAGTTATATGATAAACATGAAGAGTGAACTTAAATATATTGAACACCTATTCACAGAGTTATAACACTTTAAAGGCTCCAATATAAAAGAAAATAAAGCAGATTTTGTATGTAAAGTATAATCAAAATATTATAAAGGTCTTCTTTCACATTAGAGCATGATGAAATAAATAAGGGCTAGGTTGTAAAAGGGTATCATATATATTATAAACTAAAAGCCCTATGCTAACAAGTAGTTTAATAGACATAGAGTTTCCTATATGAACTTATAATGATTGTATGAGGAAGTTTTGCACAATTGTAAGTGAAAATATGGATTCTGAGTAAAATGTATAACTAAAGGAATGTCTCTATATCAGTTTTGTTTATGAAGGTGAAGATGATTGTTCTTACTTGTTTAGTTATATAATAAACATGAAGAGTGAACTTAAATATATTGAACACCTATTCACAGAGTTATAACACTTTAAAGGCTCCAATATAAAAGAAAATAAAGCAGATTTTGTATGTAAAGTATAATCAAAATATTAGAAAGGTCTTCTTTCACATTAGAGCATGATGAAATAAATAAGGGCTAGGTTGTAAAAGGGTAGCATATATATTATAAACTAAAAACCCTATGCTAACAAGTAGTTTAATAGACATAGAGTTTCCTATATGAACTTATAATGATTGTATGAGGAAGTTTTGCACAATTGTAAGTGAAAATATGGATTCTGAGTAAAATGTATAACTAAAGGAATGTCTCTATATTAGTTTTTTTTTATGAAGGTGAAGATGATTACTCTTACTTGTTTAGTTATATAATAAATATGAAGAATGAACTTAAATATATTGAACACCTATTCAAAGAGTTATAACACTTTAAAGGCTCCAATATAAAAGAAAATAAAGCAGATTTTGTATGTAAAGTATAATCAAAATATTAGAAAGATCTTCTTTCACATTAGAGAATGATGAAATAAATAAGGGCTAGGTTGTAAAATGGCATCATATAGCTTTAAATTCTGATAGAGGCCATTTGAATATTTATGGAGCATTTTGTTGGTTGTGGGTTGATACTTATATGCATAAATAGTGTTGAAGGATTTGTTAGGAGAAGACATAGAATGACTAGATTCTTATTCAAGTCTACTAAAAATATTTGGTTTTGAATATATTTGTTTGATAAATATATGTTACCACCTTGGTGTTTAAATGATTGGTAACAGTTAGATTCATAAGAGATGTTTGCTTGCATCATTTATTGTTGTATGGTATTTAATGCATATTGAAGTTATATTATTTTAATATTGAATATTTATATGTAGATTGTATTTGGATAACAAGAGATTGTTATATGAGTATGTCAGTGATTAACTCATATAACTATTCCCTAATATCGTATGTTGTCATGATTCAGTAGTAGAGTGTTTTAAATTTTTTGGGAATAATAGAGTTTTATTCCTATTTTAGTTAAGGGTCTGGATTAATAAATCAATAAAAAATATTTCAATAAATATAGTCTTGATTTGTATAATTTATTTGTCTTTTTTACCTTTATAAAAATAACAATAAACAAGGAGAAATATAACTTAGCTTGAAACTGGACTAATACAGATGATATAGAGGCTAGAATTGGCTATGCAAGACTGGGACAGTGTCATGAATCTAAATTTGGCTTTTGTCTAGCGAAAGGATAGGAGCACCGAAAACAAGACACTTTGGGGTCTGGCATTGTTATCCACTCCTACCACTATTGTCCAAACTAGTCACAGAGACTTAAAACTTTTTAGGTTTTTGTGTTGTTCCTGTGTGAGCCTGCCTGTGAAATCTTGAGTGCTGATTCACGATGGAACTCACTGTAGAGTTGACTTAATCTTCAAACCCTAACCCTCCATCATTCTTGATAAAATAATGTTTGAACCACTTGAATAAAATGGGGGTTAGTGTGTAAAATGCACTGAACATGTAATCCACACCCCTTGTGTAGGCACACTGCCTACATACCAATACTGCAAAGAGGGATCAAGCCATATGTAGTTCTCCCACCTAATGTACTTTGTGCAATAGTGTGATGCAGATGAAAAAATGCCAAATTGAGAGTGCTTGAAGTGGCTAGAGATTGGTATGAGGGTTTGAGAGTGTTTGCAACTGTGTTGGGTGACTATATGCAGAGAATAGATAAGTTTTTCTTAGTTCTTTGTTTGTCTTTTTGTTTGCTTTGTAAGATTTATCACCTCCCTTGTAAATGAGCTTTGGATAGGCTTTTATATGGAATAATTGGTCATGGGTTAGATGTATTCGCGCTAGGCTAACATAATTAAGGATAGGGATTAAATGAAAATGATCATTTGGACTCAAATTATAAATGGACAAGAGCATCAAAAATGGGACACCCTAGGGTTTGACACTATAGTCCAAATATGGCACTATTTTCCTATAGGATTGAGACCTAGGGGAATAGGATTGGCTTGGGAAAAGTGGCCTGGTTGAGATGGAATGATTGTTTATAAGGTTTTAGATGGATGGTAATGAGCAAAAAGGTGTCTAGAAGGGTCACAAGAGCATGCAAAAAGGAGCTATACATAGGGTGTCACAAGCCACACTCAAACTACCAATTTGGACATTTTATATGACTACATTTGCCTCTCCTTTATTCTAGTGATGCAACAAAGTGAAATACTAGGATAAAGTAAAAGGAAAAAATGTACCTGAACTTGCCTACAAGGGTGAAGCCCATGAAGATGTGTGATGTTGAGTAATGTTCGATATGTGCTATACCAAAAGTAATATTGTGAATGGAGCTGAGTACTTAATTCCTCAAGAGTGGCTCAAGAATACAAAGGTTGGCCCTTTGGCTCCATTGTCATCCACTAAGTGAATCTATGTGATCATGCATGTGTTAATCAATGTTTGGACTGTATGTCCAATCCCTCTAAGTAGGTGGATCAAGAATACAAAGGCTAGCTAGTCCTTTGGCTCCATCATTTCCCACTAAGTGAAGCTATGAATTGATACCAATATGAATGTGTTTCATATGAGATGGCTCTTGAAATCCATGAATGCTTTGTAATCTGACAATGTGGCATGGATAGCCAAATGTGTACTGAAAATTAGGCTAATCTTGGCCACTCTAAAAGGTGGAGATTAGGCTTGTATGAAAGCCACTCTGAACTGAGAACTAGACTTATATGAAATCCACTTTAAAATGATGCCAACCACCTGTAGATGGAATAAGGCACACAACTACTAAGATTATCTGAGTAATACAATGACCTAGAAAAAAAATAAGTCAAATGTGTTGCGTACATTACTCCCAATCATGGTGTATGTAACATGGATTCTAATTTGGAAGCTGTTACCAACTACCTAATCTAAAAATGGTAGTGAGAGCCATCATGCCATGCATAATGCCCCCTATATTTGGATACTCTGAGTAAAACTATACTAAAACTACCCAATCTAAAATGTACTATAGCTGATAAAACTATAATTGATCTTACCTGTTTGTTTGTTTCTAGAAATTTGATTTTTCAATTGTTTATATGGGAGCACCGAAAACATGACACTTTGCTATCCGATGTTGTATTCCAAGTATGGCGATCTTGTATTTTACTATATTTGATCACTATTTTGTATTCATCACTATCTTTCTCATCTTTTTTGCCTAGTTTGAATTCTGAATGTTGTTCTGAATCTTCTAAAAATTGAATTTTGATCGATAGAAGGATATGATCTCTATGACAAAACCCATTTTTGTTGTCCCCTCTTCTGATGGTAGGAATAAATATCCTGCAATGACTGCCCTAAAAAGAAGAGCCCTATAGGTGTGTTATGCTATGAAATACATGATATAACAATGATAATCAAAAAGATGTCTCAAGATATAGCATAGTTTATATTAAAGATTGTTAGATCAACAAGGGTATGTCTAGATAGATGTAACAATGTAATATCATGCACAATATACTGAATTGAAAGTGGAAATATGGTTAGTTATAAGTTGTTAGTTGTCAAGGAGGGAGGAGCATGATGTCCATCATGACATCCAAAAAATCAATATAATGCATGATGTGGATCATGGTATTGCAAACATCTGAGAAGCAAACAAACAAATAAGCGCAAAAGGAAAGAAGAAAGAAGCATACGAAAGAGGCCAAAGGGCCAAACAAACATGGGACATGGGCACATGTCACTCAAATCAAGAAATCAAGCATACAAAACATGTTCAAATGCCACATACACATATAATTAAAAATAAGAAAAGTTGGCACGAGGGACACAAACACATACAAGAGTACAAGCAAAATATATTGGCACAAGTAACAAAATAAGAACTAAGAAATGCAATCACATCTAGATACTTAAATCAAGAAAATAAAGCATGTAAATGTTGAAAATACTATTGCATCTAACTAATCAAAGCAAGAAGTGAAAGTATACAAAACATGGAGTAGAAGACTAGGTAGATGCTAAGAAATACACAAGTGTTATATACTAGTGAGTATTGATAGAATGATCTATGTAAGCTAGTAAGTAATGTACATCAACATGATAATTAGAGTGTGTAGTGTAGGAATGACATAACCGTAGAAGATGCCTTTGATGGGTGATATGTTAATGTATGTCTCAAATGTAAAAGTAGGATGCCCCTCAATGGGTAGAGTGAAGCAATGAAGGATATGGGTGTCACTGCACACACTCAAAAAATATCAAGTGAAACATGGTAATGTAGATAAATCGACAAACAATAGCATAAAACAATAAAATGTAAGTCTAGCATGGCAGTAGAAATGTAAAGCATGGATAATGCATACAATTGATTTTTTTTTTTTTTTGTGTTTCGAGTTATTTGAATGTTTTTGTATTTTGACATCTTATATTGTTTTTAGTATTTTTGAAATAAGCTATGTACAATCAATCATAAGGAAACTATGTACAAGAAAGTTGAAAGAAACTATGTACAATAAATTTAAAAAAAAAGCTATGTACAAGTAACCTGAGAAATTATGATACTAACCAATGAGTCTCATGAGAGACTCCCTATCATGGTGTCCTATATCAAGGCGAGGGATCGTGCATGATCATGAAGCATGATGTAAGGGTTGAGACTGTGGCTTTGAAAGCTGTGTATGTTATAAGTATTCTGAAATGTCTATAATGGAAACTGACTGTAGGGTCCCCCTGTAACTCTAAAAAATGGATGCAATTATGGGGCTCTTAGGGACCCATATGGTAGTATAAGAAGCTCTCTAAAAATTTTCTCTATGTGTAGAGGCATGAGACCTCAATGATACTACTCTAGGTGTGAATACTATAGTTGAAAACTATCTAGAGTCTTAAAACTATCACTGATTTAGTGGTCACTCTAAGACAGGCCTCTGTTGAAGTGTATGAACTCTCTATGCTAGCGAGGGAGGCCTCAGATGTGTTTGAATCTCAACTGGAGGAATAACTTCAATTGACAGAGGAGCTAAAACTGGTGACTGTGGAGTAGGAGATGGCTTTGAAGTGGGGAGTGGTAACCGTTGGCCATTTTTTGGCCCACATATCAAATTGTGCCTACATGGATCCGATTGTTAATAGATGAGCAAATGTTCTAGATGAAATGAATGGATCAGAAAGATTTACAATGCTAACAAAGCTTTTGAAACACTTTAAGATTTCTTAAAGTGTATTTTGTCAATTCTAAGGGATAGGTCTATAGATCCAAGAAAAGGTTCTTGATCAGTTTTCATGGCGAACCAAGAAGTTCAATCATGTCAAGCATGACTCCATAGAGCTACAGACTCCATCAGTGGAACTACTTTGCTTAAATTTACTTATAAGTTACAAGTCTCAAAGGGTCAAAGTGTTTTGGGCCTACTTCTAATGTAAAATTGGATTTTCCATGTGTTAAGTCTTCTTGCTCAAGAAACCCGAGTTACTCATTTCTCCTCTCTAGAACAAATTGGGTTTTTCGAGTTGCTTGTCTTATAAAGTTTTATGAGTAATAAGTTATTCCCCCTTGCAAACTTGATTTACTCTTTCCTTTTGTAGTCAAGTTTATGGTAGAGCTTGACTTATAAAGTTTTCACAAGAAGTAGTGCGGGTTCAAAAACCTGATTTGTTCTCTTTAATGTTAATCGGGTTTAGCAGGGTGTAAGTCTTCTTGTCCCAAGACTCCGAAGTGGTCTTCTACAGTGTCAATCAGGTTTCCCATTCATGAAGACTTCAGACTTTTCAAAGGGCACAATCCTTTTAAAAGGTCTCTTTCAAGCTTTCTAAAAGACTTCATTCATTTTCAAAGGGCTCATTCAAAAGGCTCAAAGGGTACCCTACCCTTCAGGAAAAGTCTTCAAAAAAATTTCAAAGGGCAAGTGCCCTTCGAAAGGAACACTTGCAAGAGACCCAAAGGGTAGATAACCTTCAGAAAAATTAGTAAGGAAATGGTACGGGAAAAATCCTAAAGGAATTCCTTTGAGAAAATTGCTAAAGGAATTTCTTCAGTAATTATACCGAAAGAAAGTTGTCAAAGGAAATAGAAAGACCCATGCAAAATTTTGTTGAGAAGTCGAAACAAGTAAGCCGCGGGAGGTTGAAGACAAAGATCCAAAGCTCAAATGAGTAAAGGCAAAGTGCATAAAGCAATAGTCAAAAAGGAAACCCAAATAACCTGAACCAGGTAAAGTGAAAGGTGCCTGGATGGAAAAAGGGACCCGAATGGGAAGATAAGGGGCCCAAAATGGTAAAATCAAAAGTTTTGAAAGGAAGTGTATAGAGAGTGGTCAACGAATCAAGGCTAAGGTCAAAGACAAGTGGATAGCTATGGAGTGGACAAGTGGCATAGACATGTTTAACTGACAGAACTATTTTCCAAAAAGGGGCTATATATATATTGCCTATATACTCTATATATACTATAGGAAAACCAATGTCTTGAATTAGTTTTCCCCTATAATCGATAATCAATTGGGGTGGATGGGAAATCAATCCATAAACATGGATCCACTTTGATCGAATAGGTACTTCACTATCCAAGGCATGGCATGGATGTCTAGGGTATGACATAATCCAAGGATTTGATCTTTAGGGGCAATTCAAGTGGACGTAAAATCCCAAGATGGTAGATTGGTAGTTGGAAGCAGCAGTCAAAGACAACATTTCTACCTAGAAACAAGCATGGACATCACACAGATTTTCCTTCAACCATTAAAGATAAGCTTGAGTACAAGTGGTAGTATTTACAACAATCAATGACTTCACTCTTCTTTCTTGGCTCTCATGTAAAAGAGAGTTGATGCTGCCAGGGGCTTGACCAAGCAAGGAGATTTTCAACATCATGATAGTCTCCTCTCCATCCTTTCACGTAGCTATCTTTTCTCTCTCCTCTTTTTTCTATAAATATGAGATTTTGATCCATGTAAAAGGATCCCTCAACTAGCAATAAGATTACTTTGCAAAAATTGCTTTGTAAAAGACTCTTTTGAAGAAATACAAGAAAGACCTTATGTTTCTAGTTAAAGACAAGTGTGGACATTTTGTTTTGTTTGTAGAATGTATGATTGTTTTTCATCATCTACAATTTTTCCAAGCACCTTGATTTTGATTCTTTTGGTTTTGTGCAGGATTGTGCGAAGTGTTTTCACATTGAGCCCTCTTTGAAGTATTACCAGTTTGTAGTGTCTCCCATAGACCTAATTTTTATATCCTTCAAAGTGTAAGGCTCCCCTTCGACCTCCATGCAAAGGCTTCATGCCCATGGCCTTGAGATAGAACCAGAGTAGCCTATGCCTTGGTTAGGTTCATCAGTAGTTGATTGATTTCTAGAATTTAAGTGGATCATTTTATTTTGGTGCATCACCTCCCTTAGCTTAGATTTCTTTTCAGTCATCCTCCTACCCATTTTCCTTAGCTAATAGTAGATCTTAGTGTGGGAATTAAAAGCTAAAGTGAAACACCTAAGGAATTAGCCGCATTAAAAATCTTAGAGGTTCAGTCTCACCATAGGATACCCATATCCTGAGGTTGTCCCCATGCTTATTTATGGAAGTGGGAGAGCCTGAAGAAATCTCTCACATGGGTGCAATTTCTAGCTATAACAATTCTGACTTGCTTGGTGGGACACACTACCATTTTCACTTCATTTTTTTAATGGAAGATTGGTCAATTTTGATGTTATTTTGATCAATTTACAATAGTGGTAGTTTTCATCTTCCAACATCTGGTGGTAGAGCATTAACTATCTTTCATGCCAAAGGTAACTACAAGATGGACTTCTACAGGTATTCATTTTGATTTTATTGAATTATCTTTAAACTCAACAAAAAGGTTAAGGTTATCCTATACTCACCCTTACGTAAGAAGCTATTTTTTTAAACCAGTCATAAGGCATACCTACGTGAGGAGATCCTTGTTAGTCCCTCTTGCTACCATGATTCTCCAAAGAGCTTTTGTGGGTTTCAGTAGCCAAAGTCCTTTGAACTTGCCACAATATGACCCTATGCTAGTAGCATTCCTTAAAATTATCTCATACTACACAGGAGATCAAGTTGTAACTCCTACTGAGCACATAACAAACATAGTCAATTTTTTCAACATTCACAATATCATAATGGAGAACGTGGCTATTAAGATATTAGTTGTATCCTTCAAGGGAAAGGTATTAGATTGGTATAGGGGCCTAGCTCCTAATTCTATCCACTCATGGGATGAGTTAGGAACAAACCTATGTAAAAGGTTTACAAATAAGAGTGATCATCTGTCACTTGCTAATCAACTAACCACAATCAAAATAGCTCCCCATGAAGTCATGCAAGACTTCAATACGAGATTTTAGAAGGCATGGGATAGAATTCTAGCAACTATTAGACCATCTCCAAACTTTGATTTCTTGTATTACTTGAAGGCTCTCTACAATGATATAGTTGTAATGATCCAGTCCATGGGAGGGGACATAACTACTAAATGCATACGAGGTGGTCATTAAAGAAAAAAATTGCTTGGTTTAGGTGGGCAAGCTTACTCCCAGAACCTCAATGCCTCTTTTTCCTGAGATCAGACCACCTCCTGCAGTCATTCCTCCACTTGATGTTATACTTCCAATGCCAAAATTGTTGTTGTGCCTTCACCAAATCAAAAGGCCTCCACTAGTGGATCCAATGACTCCCAAGAGCAAAAGAATTACTTGGAATTGAAGAGTATGCTCCAATTTTTGGGGAATGATGTGGTCAATGTCAAGAGACAACAAGATTACAACAAGCCATATCAAGATCCATACCAACCTCAACAATAGCCTTATCAAGAAAATAGGCCACCCTACAAAGAAAATTTCCAAGGAAAGGGCAGCCTAACTATGCTAGATAGCATAATTATAATTCAAATGCTGCAGGCCCTTCCAATTTCTTAGTTTCGGTTCAAAATAATATGGCTCAAGATGTTGAAGGGATAATGCCTTGGAATCATTCTTTTGGGAAATCGATTGTCCCAACTAATGGCTCTAATCAGACATTCAATGACCAATGGTAGCAGGTTGTTCCTTATAGGTATAACTAAGCTCTTATGGCCCAAAGCATGGAGGTACCCACAATGACAAAGCAGGAGTAGCCTCCACAAGAACAAGGCTCAGATCAGGTATAAAATTAGTCGGAGGCCATAATTATCATCAGTGAACAAGAAGAGTGTTATGCATCCAATCAATAGGCCATCCCCAGTCTGGTTCATGTCCCAGTCTTAATAAACACAAGATTCAAGAGAAGGAATATGGGTGACAACTAGGAAGCTTTCAAAGAACCTCTTGTCACCTCTCCTTCATTGACAAAGCCAATAATAGTAGCTCCTAAAACCTAGGAAAAGGTTGGTGGTACGCCAATCAACATTGTGGAGCAAATTAATAAATCCAATGTGAGCATACCAATGTGGGACATGATTTCTATTCTATGCCCAACCAAGTGGACATCCTTCAAGAAGGTTTATCCAAAATGAGTGTTACAACAACTGTAGGTAAAAAACCAAGCAAGGAAGCTGAGGTCTTCACTAATGCAACCAAGAATCCTTTAAGAGAAAGGTCAAGTAGTGTGACTAACACCCCCCCTTTTTACATCTCATTAATCATCGACAATTCCTTGGTGCACAACTGCTTGGTGGATAGTGGGGCCAACACCTTAGTCATGCCAAAGTCTATAGCTGATTAGCTAAACCTCAAGTATGAGCCACACACTAAGGGAGTCTTACAGATTGATGGTTCTTCCACAAAGCCATTAAGTATCATCAATAATTTAAGCTTAACCCTGCACTCTTGTCCTAGCATTTTCAAGGTGTAGGACATGTTGATCCTTGATGTTACTCCTTGCTTTGATTTGTGTCTCTCTAGGAAGTTCACAGCCAAGATTGGAGGTTACCTTGTAGCAAATTGGTCTTACATGGAATTCAGAATAAGGTATGGGACTAAGGTCTCAATCAAGGTTGAACCCATGGCACAATTCCACATTTAACCCCATCAGCTAGATAACATAAACCTCAATTATACTATCCTTGATGAGGATGAGTTTATAATTGGCCAGGAGTTGAACACTCATCCTGAAGAGGTTCTAGACTTGTTCTTGGATGAGCTATGGAGAGATAACTAATATTTCAACCCTTTGGAAGGAATTAAGGAAAGAGACATGGGTGTCTATCTTCTGCATGAAGAGAATCAGCCCATGTCTTCCCTCATTGGACCTAAAGAAGACCCTAATATTTTATGAAAATTGTTCTTTGATGGCTCAAGGAGCAAAAATGGTGTAGGTGTTGAGGAAATGTTGGTTTCCCCTTCGGGTAACAAGCTTTTCTCTTCCTACATGTTCCATTTCAGTTTCTCTTCAAATGCAATAGAATATGAAGGCTTGATCCTTGGCCTTCAATGGGCCAATAAAAGAGGAATCAAACTACTGCAAGTTTATGGGGACAACGAGCTCATAGTAAACCAAGTCAAGGGCCTAGACATTACAAAGAATTCCTTCATATGGTCCAACAAAAATAGAGTATGGGACCTAATTAAATATTTTGAGGCTTTTGACATTCAAGTTATCCCAAGAAATTAGAAGCAACATGCTGATAGGTTGACAACCATGGGAGCTCAGTTTGACATTCCAAGTGAGCTGAAAGAAGCTAAGGTTTAACCACATGTCAAGGTGGTGGTGAGGCCATCATTGCTGGATAATGAAGCTCATTGGCATGTTTTTGAAAGTGGCAAACAAATTACTTATTTCTTACATCAGGAAATTAAGTTATCCTCTAATCAAGCTAAATTGTAACATCAATATGAGGATCAAATTTTTCAGCTAAAGTTAAACAAACTTCCTAAGGGGCTAGTTACGCTTGAGGGCCTTTTTCATGAAGGAGACCATGTGAGGAAAGAGAAGGTAGTAATGTCTACTAATGAAGAAAATTATGAGAGATTCCTCATCTTCAAGGATAAGCTTCTCAAGCTTGGGAAGGTAAGTAACAAGGCTGAGAGGCAAACTTTCATAGCACTTTGCCAAGAATATGTAGACATTTTTGCTTGGGATTATAACAACCTGAAAGGTTTTGATCTGAAGTTAGCTTAGCACACCATAGAATTGGAGGCCAATGCCAAGCATATAAGGCAAAATCAAAGGTTGATCAACCCTAAGATAGAAGAATTGATGAGGAAAGAGTTAAGCAAATTGATCGAGTTTAGGATCATCTTTCCCATCAAACACTCATCATGGATAGCCAACTTGGTGCTCGTAATGAAGAAGAGTGGAGAGATTAGGTTGTGTGTGGACTTCAGAGATTTGAACAAAGTCTCCTTGAAGGATCAATACCCTCTACCATATATGGAACAACTTCTCCAAGTAGTTTTAGGATTAGAACGCTTCTCTCTGTTGGATAGATTTTCAGGCTATAACCAAGTCTGGGTGAAAGATGAAGATCGGTACAAGACTGCCTTCACCACCAAATGGGACACATATGTGTAACAAGATATTACCTTTGGTCTATAAAATTCTATCAAAACTTTTCAAAGATCCATGAACATGGCTTTCCAAGGGCTACTAAATCAAATGGTGCTAGTATACTTGGATGACATCATAATTTTCTCCAAGAATGCTAGTAAACACATGAACCACCTGAGGCTGATTTTTGAGAGATGTAGGGAGTATGGGATTTATTTGAGTCCCAAGAAGTGCATGTTTGTCATGCATGAAGGCAAGTTTTTGGGCCACATCATCTTAAAGAAAGGGTTGTCCATTGATCCTGATAGAATAAGTGCCATCTTGGCCTTATCCTTACCCAAGCATACGAAGGGACTCCAAAGTTTCCTTAGAAATATAAAATTCATGAGAATATTTATCCCTAGTTTTTAAAGTTTGGTTAATCCCATCACTGCTATGCTGAATAAAAACCAAGTGTTCACTTGGTCAAATAAAGGTAAGTTAGCATTTGAGGCTATCAAGCAAGCCATTGCTCAAGCATCCACAATTATGAATCCTAATTTCTCAAGGGATTTCATTTTGTTTGCTTTTGTCAATATTGATAACATATCAGCTATGCTAATGCAAAGGAATGGTGAAATACTTGAGCAGCCATTAGCATTTTTCAATCAGGGCCTTGAAGGGTATGAGGTGAGGTATACCTTTGTGGAAAAACAAGTCCTCATAGTAGTAAGGAGCCTCAAGAAGTTTAGGCCAATACTCTCCAATAGAAAAATCTACCTTATGGTGTCTCATCCTAGAGTAAGAGACTTCCTTCTTAACAAGGACTTGAGCCAAAAAAGAGCTAGTTGGATTACTAAGGTCATGGAGTATGACATGGAGATCAAGGTCACTAAGCTAGTAAGAGGTAAAGGCTTATGTGAGTATATGGTCGATAACCTTCATGAAGACTAAGAGACCATCTTGGTAACACAAGATAACCCACAAGCAGATGCACCTCCACCTCACATTAGTTGGTTTCATGATATGACACATTTTCTGCTAACAAGTGAGTGCCCTCAAGATATGGACAAAGCAAAAATAAGGTATTTTAGACTTTAGTCCATACCTTATGCTTTGGTTGAGGGGGTTTTATTTAGAAGGGACCTTAATGGAGTGCTCCTGAGGTGTGTAGATGATGATCAAGTAGCCAAACTTTTAGAGCATTTCGATGATGGACCTGTAGGAGGTCATTTTTATCCAAGGACTACAACAACAAAGATCATGAGGGCCGGTTATTACTGGCTGAGCCTCTTCAAGGATGCTTATGCATGGGTGAGGAGGTGTCAAGAATGTGCTCTCTTCATGGCTAAGCAAAGTTTAGCAGCTTTCCCTCTCAACTCAATTCAAGTGGAGCAACCATTCATGCAGTGGGGTTTGGATTTCATTGGTATGATCAACCCCCCATCAAGTGCAGGGCATAAGTGGGTGATTACTGCAACTAATTACTTCACCAGGTGGGTGGAAGCCATTGCATTGAAAGAAGCTAGTGAAAGTGTAGTCTTAGATTTCTATGACAACATTGTGACCAGGTTTGGTGTTCCATCCACTATCATATTTGATAATACATTGGCTTTCCTTAGTTTGAAAACAAGTGAATGGGCCCTCAAGATGGGCATCTACCTCAACACTTCCTCAAATTAATATCCTCAAGGCAATGGGTTGGCTGAGTCCACAAATAAAAATGTGTTGAAGATCATCAAGAGGACTATGGAAGAGAATCAGAGGATGTGACACACCAAGTTGAAGACAACCTTGTGAGCTGACCGGGTAACTCCTAAAGTTGTTGTTGGAAATTCTCCATATGTTCTACTATATGGAAGGGAGGCCAAGTTACCCATCTCTCTTGAGCTACCTACATTAGAACTTGCCCATTAGCTATATCTACTAGAAAATGAACCCATGAATGTCATATTGGTAGAACTCACAGAGCTTGAGGAGACAAGAGACCTTGTACTGAAGACTTTGGAGTCACATCAAGCTTAAGTCAAAAAAGCTTTTTGATAAGAGAGCCATGACAAATAATTTTAATGAGGGAGACCTGATTCTCAAATGGGTCTCAAATATAGCCAAACTAGGCAACCATACCAAGTTTGACAGCTTGTGGAGTGGCCCTTATTTGATCCACAGATGCATACAACATAACACCTTTCAGCTCACTCAATTAGATAGAGAGGTATTACCAATCCCAGTCAATGGGATTCATCTAAATCCTTGATATTGAGAGTTTGCATCCATTGTATATATTTATGTACGTTTCATTTAGTTTTTTATGTTTTCTTCTAAGTGCCTTGTGCACATCCTTTTCAGTTGTGTGTTTTCCATTCCCTAAGTGCCTTGGGCACAATTTATTTCATTTTAGTTATTCTTATTGCTTCAAGGGAAATTTTTAAATAGATCCAACCTTGTCCAAAAAGTAGTGACTCCATGCCCAATGGATCGGATAAAGCAGATGAGTTGGGTTCTCAAGCATAACATGCATGCTTCCCTGCGAGTCACCAAAGATGTTGGCCATTTTTTGGCCCACATATTGAATTGTGCCCAGATGGATCTGGTTGTTAATAGATGAGCAGATGTTCTAAATGAAATGAAGGGACCAAAAAGATTTACAGTGCTAAAAAATATTTTGAAACACTTTAAGATTGCTTAAAGTGTGTTTTGTCAATTCTAAGGGATAGGTCTGTAAAGCTAAGAAAATCTTCTTGAGAAATTTTCATGGTGAACCAAGCAGTTCAAGCATGACTCCATTAGAGCTACGGAATCCATCAATGGAACTACTTTGCTTAAATTACCTTATAAGTTGCAAGTCTCAAAGGGTCAAAGTGTTTTGGGCCTACTTCCAATGTAAAATCGGATTTTCTATGTGTTACATCTTCTTTCTCAAGAAATTCGAGTTACTCATTGATCCTCTCTAGAACAAATTAGGTTTTTTGAGTTGCTTGTATTATAAATTTTTATGAGTAATAAGTTATTCCCCCTCTCAAACCTGATTTACTCTTTCCTTTGCTAGTCAAATTTTTGGTAGAGCTTGACTTTTAAATTTTTCACAAGAAGTAGTGCAGGTTTAAAAACTCGATTTGTTTTCTTCAGTGTTAATCGGGTTTAGTAGGGTGTAAGTCTTCTTGTCTTAAGACTCTGAAGTGGTCTTCCATAGTGTCAATTAGGATTTCCCTTCATGAAGACTTTAGACTTTCTGAATGGCACAATCCTTTCGAAAAGTCTCTTTCAAGATTTTTGAAGGACTTCATTCATTTTCAAAGGGCTCATTCAAAAGGCCCAAAGGGTACCCTATCCTTTGGGAAAATTCTTAAAATAAATTCTGAAGGGCAGGTGCCCTTCAAAAGGAACACTTGTGAGAGTCCTAAAGGGTAGATACCCTTCGATAAAATTGGCAAGGAAATGGTGAGGGAAAAATCTTGAAAGAATTCCTTTGAGAAAATTGTCGAAGGAATTCTTTGAAGTATTACCAATTTGTAGTGTCTATCGTAGACCTATTTTTTCTATCCTTCAAAGTGCAATGCTCCGCTTTGACCTCCACACAAAGGCTTCATGTCCATGGCCTTGAGATAGAACCAAAGTAACCTACATCTTAGTTAGGTTCATCATTAGTTGACTAATTTTTATAATTGAAGTGGATCATTTTTTTTGGTGCATCACCTCCCTTAGCTTAGATTTCTTTTCAGTCATCCTCTTACCCATTTTCCTTAGCTAATAGTAGATTTTAGTGTGGGAATCAAGAGCTAAAGTGAAACACTTGAGGAACTAGCCTCATTAAAAAACCTAGAGGTTTATCCTCACCATAAGATAACCACATCTTGAGGTTGTCCCTTTGCGTATGGATATAAGTGGGAGAGCCTGAAGAACTATCTCACTAGGGTAAAATTTCTAGCTATAACAATAACTCATATGAAACTCCATAAAATATTACAACCTGATTAGCATGAATGAATTTCATGCATCTATGAACTGTAGAAGGTACTACTCAAAGTTTTTGAATCCATAATCGACCAAGAAACATGTCAAAGACTTCTACACCAGGAACAATAGTAAATGGTGTGGCCACATGTGTAGGTCCAACCTGTAGAGCAAGTACAATCTCATCCAATGAAATTTGTATGTGTCCATTGAATCCATTGATAAATGTGTCCATCAGGGTAATATTTTTCTCTAAATATCCCAAATGTTGAAGTAATGTTATAGTACACATGTTCATGCTAGATCCATTGTATATGAGAACACTATGAATAGTATGATGATCAATGTAGGCTTTGATAAAGAGTGCATGGTAATCTGAATCATCTTTAACTATCTCTTACTCTGAGAAGGAAATTGAAGGTCTATCTAGAACTCTAGAATTATATACACCAATCATGTTGCTCAAAAGATATGATTCAACTGAAGGTGCCTAATATGCACCTAGTGGAGGGTGTGCATGTTATGCATGGTGAACACTTGATGTATCTCCTATCTCTTGTTTTGAATTCTATGGGAAAGCATTTGAGAAAATTTTCAAAGCCTTGTCATGTGTTTGCTTTTCTTGAGGAGGCTTAATTAGAGTGACAAGATCAATAAAGTTACCATCTATCAAGTCTTGTATCTTGTGTCACAAACTAATACATCTATTCTTTGTGTGGCCTGGTGCCCTATGAAAATTGCAAAATGCATTCTGATCATATCCACATGGAAGAGGCTTTATTGTATCAACTTTACGGATAGAAGGGAGAGATATGATATTGCATTCTAATATCTATTCTAAGACTCTAGTTGGAAATATTGGTATATTGGTAAAGGCTCACCAAGGAGGTGCTAATAAAACCACTCACTAAAAAGGATATGAAGCTACATTAACTATAGGTTAATTTTGACTTTTGTTATCATTAATTTTTACTTTGTATGGGACTTTAGTATTACTCTTGTTTGTTGTGTCTTATATGCTTGTATACTTGAGTTTTGCTATTAAAATTAATTTGACTTCCCTTTCCTTTAGTGTATGACATAGCTCAATGAAGGAAGAGAACTTTTTGGACATTATTGACTCATGTAAAGCTAGTAGAAGACTCTGTTTGAAGAGGTCCTATAATTCTTGATCGACCATGGGGCTAGTTATTTTAGCCAAGATAGTCTTATATTGAATAATATAATCTGTGAGATGCTCATTTAAATATTTCTATTGTGCAATTTAGGCATAATAAACCTTGTCATATATGTTAATGATGAAATGAGCTAAAAATATGTCAGCTAAAGGATTGAATGCATTGACTAACAGATTCAGTAGACTATAAAACCATTATAGAGCATACTCCTTTAAAATCCATAGAAATAGCTTGATTAATAACCATTCATTTGGCACATAGTCCAAGCATGCTGCATGAAAACCTTTCAAGTGTGTCTCTAGATCATCCTTGCCATCATATAGAGTGATATTGGGTTGAACAAAACCTGGTGGTAAGGGTGTAGAATCAATATGATGTGCCAATGGTGTATGAAGTAGAGAAAAAGAGTCCAAATTCTATGTTGGTCTAGAGACACCTTGCTCAAGATGTAACACCTTAGATTGAAGAGATTTTATCTCTTGCACAAGTTCAACCACATTGGGAGACAAGGATGTACTAGTTGTAATTGGTGGTGCCTTATAGGAAGGTTGGGTTGCTATAAGGGGTTGTTGAGACATAGTTTCCCCTATAGTGTCATTTGAAACTAGTTGTTATGAAGGAATAGAAGACTCAAATTGCTTAGCCTTTTTAATTTCCATGATAGATTGTAAGACAAGGGCATGATCTCAAGGTTGTTTATTGAGTCTCTCTCTAAAAATTTGTAGAATCAAATCTTTGTTGATGACTACATCATTATCAATAATAGATGGAAGTGGATCAAGAGCCCGATGTGGTGGGTCATGAACATCAGTGTATGTATCATCATTATTATTCTCATATTTCTCATTGTTGAAATTATCCTCATGAAAATTAGTGTAATCTAGATGTATAGGATCTATAGTAGGAAACTGAGTTGGTTGTTTATCCATGATATATGGATAGGTTGGAGGAATCTAAGTGAATTTAAGAGGGTTGCCACTAAGTCTTGCACTTCATCTCAAAGGAAAAGATGCAAGGAGCTTAGGTGGCATAAGGAAAACAAATTGAAAAATAAAAGAGAAGATTAAATAAATGTAATCTAGGATTCGAAATACAACAAAATATAATATGCATAAAAAAGATACGAAGCTCACAGACATGTAAGGTGATACCTCAAGAAGCAAAGGGACCTAGTATATTCAACTAAGATTTGATATAATTTTTTTAAAAAATTACTATGGTGAATTTAAAAAAATTAAATGTAAAATTATGATTTATATATACAATAAAAATCATAAAAATACTAAAAAAATCAACAAGAAATTTTTTCTAGGGTTTTTAGGGTTTTTGTGCGTAAATGAAGTAAGTCGAGTTCACCAAATATTTTAACTATTTTGAGAATAATGGATTTTTATTATTATTTTAATTAAGGGTCTGGATTAAAATATTAGTAAATAATATTGCAATAAATATAGTCATGATTTATATAATTTATTTGTTTTTTTACCTTTTTAAAAATAATAATAAATAAGGAGAAATATAACTTAGCTTGAAACTAGACTGATACGGATGATACAAAGGCTGGATCTAGTTATGCAAGATTGAAAAAATGTCATGAATATGAATCTAAATTTTGTTTGATGAAAGGATAAGAGTGTCAAAAATAGGACACTTTGGGGTTTGACGTTGTTGTCCACTTCTGCCACTATTATCCAAACTAGTCACAGAGACCTGAAACTTTCTAGGTTTTTATGTTGTTCCTATGTGATCTTGCTTATGAAATATTGAGTGTTGATTCATGATGGAACTCGTTGTAGATATAATTTAATCTTTAAACCCTAACCCTCCATCATGCTTGATAAAATAATGTTTGAACCACTTGATAAAAAAGGGGGGTTAGTGTGTAAAATGCACTGAATGTGTAATCCACACCCCTTGTATGGAAAAACTATCTACATACCAATACTTTGAAGAGGGATCAATCCATATGTAGTCCTCTCACCTAATGTGTTTTGTGCAATAGTGTGATGCAAATGCAAAAATATCAAATTGAGAGTGTTTGAGGTAGTTAGGGACTGGTATGAGGGTTTGAGTGTGTTTGCATCTATGTTGGGTGACTATATGTAGAGAATAAAGAAGTTTACCTTAGTTTTTTTTTTGTATTCTTGCTTGCTTTATAATATTTTTCACCTCACCTATAAATGAGCTTTGGATAGGCTTTTATAGGGAACAATTGGTCATGGGTTAGATTTATTCATGTTAGGCCGACATAATGAAGGATAGGGATTGGATAAAAATGACTGTTTGGGCTCAAAATACAAATGGATAGGAGTACCAAAAATGGGCCACCCTAAGGTCCAATGCTATAGTCCAAATATGGAGCTCTTGTTCTATAGGCTCAAGACTTGAGGGAATAGAATAGGCCTAGGAAAAGTAGCCTGGTTGAGGTGGAATGACCATTCAAAAAGTTTTGGATGGCTGGTAATGAGTGAAAAAGTGTCTAAAAGGGTCATAAGAGCATGCAAAATGGAGATATGGATAGGGTGTCACAAGCCACACTCAAACTACTAGTTTAGACATTTTATATGACTACACAGAAAGTTTAGTGTGAGTGGAATTGATATAAATTTTTAGATCTGATATCTATAATGAAAACTTTGGCCAAAGTAATGTTATAATTGAAACATTATAATTTTTTTGTACTTCTAGTTTACATGTGTTTTTGACATCATTTATATAGAGGATTAGATTCTATGGTCTATTTTTTAACTACATATAATAGTAATAGTATTTTTATCCTTGAATTTAGTAAGCTCAATTCATGGGATAACCCCTACAAATGTTGTATGTTTCATAGCCCATGATCATTAAGCACACAAAATGAGTCAAATAAATTTCCCTCATGCATGATTTCCACCTCAAAAGGTTAGTATTTTTGATAGTTTTCACCCTTTGTATTTCAAAGAATTTTCTCCAGACTACACAAGGTTTAAAATCTTACAAGCCAGAGAATTTTCTTTGAATTGCACCCCAATGTACAAGGGCAGAGAATTTCTTCACCACTGCACATGTAGGATTAGATAAATTCTCCACCCCTGTAGGTGGGCCCACCACCACAGGGTAATTAATGGTATTAATGATGGAGGTTATGTATATTTACTCCATGTAAAATATTTTTACCATTTGTTTATTACTCCTTTCTTCTCACCATTTTCAAGTGCAATCACACCTATTTACTCGCCATTTCCACTCTCATTTGCTTTGGCTTGCCCATGGATTTATCTATCTATTATAGATCTCAGGTAAGCTCTTTTTATCTTTCTTGATTTTTCTCCTTTTTTTCTTCATTTTTATCCTCATTGTCTTGTTTGCGATATTTTCATTTCAAAACCCTGCACAACCTTTGTGTCATGTTTTCAAGCCCATCACCATTTCTTTAAAACATTGTGTAAATTTGAATCCCCATTCATGTTATCCAAAACCTACCTTTTAGAAATCCCTATGTGATTCAAACATTTTTCTCTGATTAACTTGGTTTTTCCCTGTCAGGTGCACTTTTAAGAGTTTTCTTCAAAGTATATTTGACCATCCTTTCATTTGGTGCAATCTGGAGACTTTTCTCTAAAGTGCACCCAATCCCCCAAACTTTGGTTTAAGTCAGAGATTTTTCTACGACCTACAACTAACCTTATCCAATTCTACCCAAGTTCGTATAGGTTAAATAATTTTCTTTGACCTACACCCAAACCTTAGTATTCATCAGTCCTATCCATTTGTGTAGCCCAGATATTTTTCTTTGAGCTCCATCCTTGAGCACTAACAAAATGTAGGCCAAAGAATTTTATTTGGCCTACATACTTTCTTTGAATATCCTATGTCATCCAGAGAATTTTCTCTAGATTGAACAAAAGACACCTACCTAGGGTGTAGTTCAAAGAAAAATCTATGAACTACATGAAGTGCTTTACTACCCCCATGCAGTTCAAAGAATTTTCTCAGAACTACATAATTTCTAAATACATGCATAGGGGTAGATTTTTTCTACCCCTACATATCTTCCTGCTAGATAAAATATGATAACTCTAGAGGATTTTAACTCTCTCTTGCAGTTTCTCAACCAATGATGAAAGTCTCTCCCACTAAGAGAATCATAAAATATAAATTATAAGGAGTGGTCCCAATGTTTGCAGTTGAATTTAACATGGACCAAATAAAAGATATATAGATTGGTCATGTAGACATGATGAAGTTCTTAGAAAGTCTGAACATAGACCTTATTGCACCTCACATGCAAGCTATTTTGAATATCAAAATTCACTTGGTGGCTGCATTCCCTGTATCAACACATGATTTAGAGTTTATCTTGACAGTTGTTGCTCATTTTGATAATCAAACCAGATCAGTTAAGGATGCAGATGGAAAAGTGATCATCCATCTTGATGAGGATTATTTTGACAAAATATTTCATCTCCCTGACATAGAAGAATATTCAGATATTACCATGAACTCATCCCAAGAGCATTATGATAAGAATTCTGACAAATGCAAGAGGCACATCAATTCTCACTGGCTTAGGACTCCTCAGCATTCCATTTCTAGATGACCCAAAATAAATTATCATAGTGAATTCTTAGAGGAAGTATGGGATTTAATCACTCTTTTGAGTAGAGTTAAGGGGCTTCCCACATTAAACATTTTTCAAGTGGATGTATCATTACATTTGGGTCATCAAGAGGGGTAAACAAAGG
Organism: Torreya grandis; assembly: GCA_037957365.1. Classification (NCBI taxonomy): domain Eukaryota; kingdom Viridiplantae; phylum Streptophyta; class Pinopsida; order Cupressales; family Taxaceae; genus Torreya; species Torreya grandis. The sequence goes on from JARHVA010001589.1 coordinate 2,341,166, forward strand.
ATCTTTTGGGGAAAATAGATAAGTGATTCTATTTTTCACCAACTCTCTAAGATGAATTTTTATCTCAATTTCTTCATGACCTCTTATCTATTATATGCTACAGCTAGTATGGAATCTTTTCCAGGTTTAAATGGTAATGGTGATAGAAGGAAAACTCATGTGTATGAGTACTATCCACAATTGACTCTGAAGGAGAGCTTAAAACATTACAGAAGGGTTAATGATGCTTTCTTTTACAAGTACATTTTTATTTTTGACAAAGACATTGAGAAGAAGAGAGTTTCAGATGTAGCATGGGAGCAAGTGAATAAGGTTGGTTATATATTCTTGTAATTCCCAACTTGCACCTATATCAGAGTAGGAGGGTTCGATAAAAAAACCCTATATGTTACCTAGATATCTAAGTGACAAGCTGATTCTAATGGAGTTATGTCAACAGATGATGAGTGTACACAAGAATTAATTAAATGCCCATAATTATAATTTTAAATTTCTAATCAGTATTGGTTGATATAAATTGTCTACCACTCCAAAGGCCAAAACAATGGAAACCGAATTATAATGGATCACTCTCAAAAATTTTAAGAGTAAGGAAGACTTTGACTACAGGAAGATGAAAGAAAAGCTCAAAGGGAATTACTAAGAAGATGTGAGGAGGCTTGACTACAATCGTCTCACTATAGATCAAATTATTAATTTGAAATTGGCTGACATTCCTGAAGGAATGAAATATGATGGGAATATATTGGACCCTCTTTATGAGATTAATTAGGTTGCTTCTACTCCTCTTACCCCAATTCAATGGTCAGTAAAAGAACATACTTTCATAAGAGATAGATTCCAACTCATTCTTGAAAAAATCAATGCCTAGTTGGAGGGGAAGGACATCAAATTGAAACCATTCAACACTGGCTCAGAGGAAGAATATGATGAATAAACTTCCAAAAAGAGAGAGGAAATCAAGACAAAAAATAAGGAAGATGCCCCCACCTCTACACAAAAGGTGAAGTTTGTTTTCAGTATCAAAGGTAAAGGTAAAGGTAAGGGCATCGACATAGAGGAGAAAAATGTTCAGACTAGTGTAGAAGAAAATCCTACCATGAGTGAAACATCAGTGCAACTGGTGACTTCTCAAATAGAGGCTTCTTAGATAGTGGCTTCTACTCTTCCCCCAGTCACTCCTGTATCAATTGCCTCTATAGTGCCCCTTCAAACTACTTATTCTTCTCCTTCCTCACCAAGAAATGATACACTTTTTCAAGTTCCTTCTCATGGAACTTTGGACCAAGTATTTGGGTCCCTTTCTAATTTACCTAATCCTTCAAAGTCATCAAGATCACCTACCAATCTATATTTTACCTAGAAAGACATCGATAAGTTCATGTCTACTTCATGTTTAAATTGGCAACTCAAATCTCATCCACTCCTATGTATAATATGCTAATGGGAACCAAAGTTTCCACCATACCAACCTAAATGCCACCTATCATTACCACCACTCCATCGGTATCCATTCCATTACTAGATACCTCTATTCCCCCTTCCATTCCACTCACCTCACAAACTATTGATCCTCTCCCAATGTCCCAATCCTTGACATCATCTGGATAAGAATATTCATCAACCCTTCCCCCTTGGTTGATGTCTCAAATGCCAAAGAAGAAGAATCAAGTTGTGTCACCAGATGATTTTGACTTTGGTCAACTTGTGCCAGTAAAGCCAAAAATAGCAAAAAAGGCCAAAACAATATCAAGAGTGATTTTTTATTCTGGTAACAAGTATGTCGATTTTGTAGTTCCTCTAGAAGGTAAAAACATTGAAGATATTCAAGCATATAACTATGTAATTGGATGGATATATCTTGGTAAACAAACACATGAAAGTATAAAGGAGGATTTGTAGGTAGTGATGGCATCTTTGCTTGAGAGATATGACAAAGACAAGGTGATCAAGGATCAAATCAAAGAATAGGTAGAACAATTGACTTTAGTTCTACTAAAGATCACTCAATATTTTGAGCTAGTAGAGCCCATTGGTAATGAATCCACTGAAAAATCTACTCAATAGGCAAAAAATATTGGGTCACAAGGTCAGGCAGTCAATGCTTAGATAGAGAGACTGTTAATGTAAGGTGCTCAATATTTGCATTCTACCATTGAGATTTTGAATAACTTGAGTGAAGTGAAGGCAAAAATTCAATAGACACTTGACACTCTCTCTCAAGATTTGTAGTTAAAAGAAAATGATTTTCATACATGGACCTAGCTACATCAATTCAAGTTGGAACTTTTAAATGAGTAAAAGGTGATTCCAAATAGGAAAATGTTTGTAGAATATAGGGAAGCGATGAAGAACAAGAAAGAAGTCCTCCAGAATCTGATTAAGGATCTTGAATAAGCCCAAGACATGTGCACTGACAAGGGGCTAGACTTTATAGACAAGGTTGGAGAACTCCCTTACCAGTTAAAATATGACTCTCAAAAAATCCTTCCTATAGAAACAATCATTCAAGAGTTCACTTCCTTGGTTCACATAGAAGTCAAAACATGAATATTCACATTGGAATCCATTGACAAGCTGGTTGAATTCCAAGTTATAATGGATAAATTACAAAGAATTTTGGATAAAAACAAGGGCATACCAGTCAACATAATAGACTCCATTACAAGGGTCCTTGTCATCTCCAAAAATACATCAGGGCCAGATGATAAGTAGGTTCAAGCAACCTTGAATAAATATGAAGCATATCTGGAGAAGAATAAAAAGAAAAAAAATTCTTGTGTCTATAGAAACTTAGTTTATTTTCATAGTTTTTCATATTCAATTTTGTTGTATGTAATTTACATGTAGGAAAAGTACACAGCCCTAAGTAAAATTTAACTCTATCAAGAATAAGTCAAAGTAGTTATGTTTTACCTATTTTTATTCATATCTCTTATTTATAAATAATAGGGTGCTCTTTTGTAAATGCATGATCACCAGGGCTTTAGAAGAGAAACATTACTGAATTGAGAAGCAATATTTGAAACTTTGTATTCAAATTGTCAATCTTAAATTCTATCAATATAAGAAAATCAAGTGATCTTTCAATCTTTATGTTGGAATAAACTTGTGTATTGGAAATGTTCTTACGTATTTTAAATTACAATTTCTTGTGCTTTTTATTGGATTGTGGTGTGAATTTTTATAAATCAAAAGGTGTCAGGAAGCTGATTTTGAAGTCTTTTGAGCTGTAATATCGTTACTGGGTTTGTGTTCATTATTAGAAGTGACTTACTGTGGAGACTTTGGGATGCAAGTTATTTTATTTGGTGATTTAATCTTTATTGGAAATAAGGTGAATACTTTGGAATACACTTTGTTACATCTATTCACATTACAATGTTGGTATTATTCTAGTTATTATTACATCTAACTAATCTTAATATCAATTATTATTGCTCCAACAAGTAATTTTATGTTTTCATAATACATTGTAAGGAATGAAAGGACTTATAGTATAAATTTGAAAGTAAACATCAATTCTAAAAAAAGAGAATTGGATGATATGATAACACCCACTTTGATAAAATTAGTGTAAATAAGTGTAATTAATTACTTGTTTTAGTTAGCAATAATATGGGAGCCTCCCCTTTTTTTGAAGAGAGATTTTATCTCATCACACTGTGGTTGAAAGTACCATTATGTTATCATTTTGTCAGTGATAAAATATTCACCCAATAGTTTTTAGTGACTTTATTGGGAAATGAGCATGCAACTAAGAGCTACACTCATTTGGTTGAAATGGGATTAACACCTTATTATTTGTAATTGTTTAGCTGTTGCTAATTTATTTTTTTTTAGATAAGTCTATGATCTGACCAATAAAAGTTACACTCATAAAAAAAGGGTAGAAGGACACATTGATCCTACATTTGAGTTGTTTCAAGAGCATAAATTTGATATTTTTCTGACACATACACAGTCACCTCTTCAGTGTACAAAAAGTTTTCCTCCTACCAATACAAGATCTCTTATACCAAGGTAAGCTTCCAACATTTCTTTTCTTTACAAATATTTGTTATTCTTCCATACAACCCACACAAAATGGCTACTCAAAGTCCATGGGGAACTATTTTTGGTCCATTGAACTTGACACCACCATCTCATGAACTACCTCATGGTTCACGAAAAAAAATTCTTAAGTTCTATGGTAATGGAAATCAACATCCGAATGAACATATTACCATATTATACATTGTATGTGGAATTATTGGAGTGGAACATAAATATGTTTCTGTAAGATTGTTTGTAGAAACCCTTGAAGATGTTGCTATTGATTGGTTTTACTATCTTGCATCAAGAATAATCACAATTTGGGCAGTACTTAAGGCTAAGTTTGAGGTAAGGTTCAAGCTAACAAAAGATGCTCATGCCTTGTTTACTCAACTTACAAAAATGAATAAATAAATACATAAGCCCATGCATGAGTTTGTATAAAATTTCAATAAGCTGAGGAACATGATCCTAATTGTTGCACAATTGACATCTAAGAACTTGAAGTGCTTCTTTGTTAATTTTAAGTTTCTAGAGGTTAGTTTTCTTTTGCAAAGAGAAACTCCAGATGATCTTGATGCTACTAAAATATTGGCCACTAAATTAGAAGGTGATTTGATCTTGGAGAGAAAAGTGAGAAACAATTCAATCAAACCTAAAGGGAAACCCTCTTCAACTTCACCTTCTACTAGCACCATGGATCCTATGGTGCAGAAGTTGTCAAATGAATTGCTAGCATTCAAGAAGCAAATTTCCTAAGGTATTTCCTTTTATTCATACAAGGATAATCCAAGAATAACATAACTAAATGATTCTAATTATTCCAACAATGCTATGAGGAATCAAAATTAGAATAAGCTTCCTCCACTATAAGCAAGGCTTGCATTGGTGGCACCTCTAGATAATGCAGTAGTTAACTAATTGAAACCTAAAAATGATGATGTTCTAGAGCTAGAATATGTTATAAAAGATTATGATAATATCTTCATGGGAGATGAAGAAGGAGAATTCGGTGACTCTGATATTAGGTTTTTAAACTTTTAAGAAGAAGAAGTTGAACAAGAGGAAGATACACACAATGAGTCTTATGCCATATTCACTTATTCTCAAAAGTAGTTGAATCAACAAAAAAAAGTTGATAAAGTTAAATCCAAAGATAAACCATAAAAAGTGGTTACAATTTCCAAAAGAGGAATTCCTTTACCATTTTAGCCAAAGGACAGTGGTGGACAAACAAGTAAGTACACCTCATCATTCTACTTCTCCTTCTACATTTAGACCCAGTGCCTAAAATCCAAAACCTAAAAATGAAAATACCTCATCTTCCTCAACTACCCTATACCCACTTTTTGATATCATATACCATGCTAAGAAGACAAAAATTCAAATGTCTGAGGTTGAATACCTCAAATCTAATCCTGATCAATTTGAAATATTGGCCAAGTTTGTTAACAATAAAGTGGCCAATTCTAATCAAGTTTCATCCAAGAGTGTACTTGTTGACCCTAAACCAAATCCAAAGAAAAATAACTTGGTTGTAACTCCCTCATCCATCATTGTAAAAATAGAGACCTTCTATATTTCCCTATTTGTCAATGGTTACAACCTTAGTAATTACATCATTGATTTAGGTGCTTTCGATAATGTGATGCAAACCAAAGTAGCTATTGCCTTGGGGTTAACTCTAACAAAGATTTTTGGCCATTTATTTTCAATGGAAACTAAAAAAGTACCCCTCATAGGCCAAATCAAAGATGCATAATTTACATTTTTTACTTTTTTAGAGAAAAAGATAAAGATGGCGATTTTTGTGGCTGATGTTTTAGCCTTGTATGGAGTTTTATTGGGACAAAAAAAATTCAAAGATGTTGGTGGTGAAATCAACATGGTTAGTCTGAGGCTAGAATACCTGTCAAAGGTATTATGTGAAAACTTTATCTAGAGAAGCAAGTGAAGTATACTATGATAAAGACTAAGGATCCAAAGGCTTAGATTCTTTTTGAAACCTATAAAATGGGTACTTATTTCTTAACCAAAGATGAAGATCCAGTATCATCAGATGATATTTTAGATGAGGGTCAAGAAATAGATGAATCAGCCTCTTTAGATGAAGAAATTTTAGATTTTGAAACTATCAAAGTAGAAAGTTCAAATGACGTTTGGAATTTAAAATTTGATGGTAGTTGATCTTCAATTAGATCCAGAGCCAAGATAGTCTTCATATCTCTAAAAGAAAAGATCTTCCATTTTTATTTTAAGTTTTAGTTTGATAATACTAATAATACTGCTGAGTATGAAGCCTTGTTGTTAGGGATGGATGTTGCACAAAAGAAAGGAATTAAAAATCTACATGCTCAAGGTGATGCTGAGTTAGTCATCTATCAAGTCAGGAATTTGTATCAAACAAATAATGAAAGGCTAAGGTATTATCACAATCGTGTTTGGGATTGCATGAAATTTTTTGATGATTTTAATATATCAACAATCCCAAGAGAATACAATAATAAGGCAAATTCATTGGCCATTTCAACCACCCACCTGATTCCTCACAAGGATTTCCAAGGAAATAGGTATACCATTAAGTTAATCTTCTAACCTAATGTTCTTGATAATGCCAATAATTGGCAAGTTTTTAATAATGATGAGCAAGTCATCGCATTTTTGGAAAAGGCAAAATTTTTTAGTGAGTTATACTTCAAGGGGAGTGATTCTACTCAAAAAACAATCTCTAAGATAGAAGAGGAAACTGATGAAGAGATTTTATAGCTGAAAGGGAATATGATTTCCAAAGGATTAGTTTCTCTAGAGAGACTCTTTGATAAACATGATCCCTTTATCAAACATCAATAATCTGAATCAGATTCATCAATAGAAATTGAGCAAATCAATATAGGAATAGAAGATGATCCTAAAATGATAAATATTGGGAAATCTTGCTCGTTAGAGAAAAGAGAGAAATTAGTAACACTTCTATGATAGTAAATTGATGTATTAGCATATTCATATGCTTATTTGAAATCTTTTTGACCCAAGTATAGCATTATATTTCTCTTAAATTTGGGTTTCAGCCTCACAAGTAGAAATAATGATAGTACAATCCCAAAATCTCAAGTACCATCCTTACCAAGATCCAAAAGATGTTGAATGCTAGGATCATATTTCCTAAACATCACTCAATGTGGATAGCTAACATCATTCATGTGATAAAAAATAATAAATAAATCTATATCTATGTTGACTTCCATAATCTGAACCAATCATCACTTAAGGATAATTACCCATTGTTGATAATGGATCAAGTAAGACAAACAATAACAGGTTCAAAGATGTTGTCTATGATAGATGGATTTTGAGGATACAATCAAGTGGAAGTGTGCGATGAATATCAACACAAGAGGACCTTCACTACTCCATGGGGAACCTTTACATATCATAAAATGCCTTTTGAGTTGATTAATGTTGGTGCCACCTTTTAGAAGAATATAGATCTGGCTTTCCAAGATATTGTTGGTAAGTTTATTGTGGTCTATCTTGATGATTTTAATATTTTTTCAAATAAGCATCAAGATCATTATGATCATTTATAGAAAGTACTTCAAAGGTGTCGTCAACATGGGATATCCCTCAATCCAAAGAAATCCATTTTTGGGGTTACTAAAGGTAAACTCTTTGGGCACATTGTGTCCAAGGAAGGAATCAAGATCAATTCTGAATGGGTCAAGTCTATCTAGAATATTAATTTGTTATCAAGTAAGAAAGGAGTGCATTCCTTCTTTGGGAAGGTTAACTTCTTGCAAATATTTATACCTAATTTTGCTAAAAAGACACATCATATTATTGATATTGTGAAAGGGAAATCAATTTTCCATTGGAATGAAAAAGGGAGAGATACCTTTCATGAAATAAAGGAATCAATTTATCTTGCTCCTGTCTTAGTCTACTTCGGCTATATCAATAATTTCATCATGTACAGTTATGCTTTTGAGCATACTCTATCCGCCATCTTGGTGAAACTGAATGAAGAGGGGATTGAATTTCCTATAGATTTCATGAGCTATCCTCTAAAGGCTCATGAACTCAAGTACTCACCCATCGAGAAACATTCTTATGCTATGGTGAAAGTGGTTAAGCATTTCAAGTATTACATCCTCAAATCTCACACCATCACATTGGTACCAGATTCTACAGTCAAGTCCATCCTGACTCAACAAGAATTTGGAAACAAAAGAGGTAATTGGATTGATAAGATCTAAGAATATAATATGAAAATCAAACTTATGAATCTGGTACATGGAAAGGGTTTATGTCAGCTCATGGCAGAGAACAAACTAGAAGAGTTATCTAGTGATAAGAGAGATATAGAGGAAGATCTTCTTGTTGGAACACAACTAGATATTAAGAGGGGGTGAATTAGTATATGAATTAAAACTAGTCCTTTAATACCTTTTAGAACATATGAAATATCTATGTGGATCAAATCAAATATGCAAAGATCATACAAACACAAATACATATGACACAAGATTTATATGTGGAAAACCCAAAGGGGAAAACCATGATGAGAATGGTTGCTAGAATCTACTATTCTAATCCAGCCTCACTATTTAAAGCCTCACTGTCAAACCTCATTGGTTAAACTTTTAAGGACATAAACCCTAATGAGACACCAATCCCTAATCTGAGCACCAACTTAACTGAACCTCACTAGTTACAATATTTAAGGGCACCAACCCAAAATCGACACCAATCCCCTTACTAAGCACCAATTCAACTTGTTTGATGGCACTGAATAATTAGATCTATGGATCTAAAGTCTAGTATACAAAATAGATTCATAAATGATTCCAACTCTGTTCTCTCTATTACAAGTCTAATCTATAACTAATCATGATATGCACATTATCTTTGTGTGCCTTTAGTCTCTTTACCCCTTTGTCTCGATGTTTAGATATGTCTTTATTCACACACTTCATCTCTCTCTCACTCCAATCCTCTATGCCACTACATTTTCTATTTGACATAATTTGAATGGCTCTAATAACATCTGCCTATGTCCTAGATGTCATATATAAGCAATGGATCTAAGACTCCATATTTTCAGTGTGTTCACACTTAGACTACAACACATCATGCCAATTATAGACTCTAATTCATTATGACTTGGACTATAAGTTTTTTGTATCTTGATTCCATACATTACATCATAATTGTAGGTCTCTACTATCTGTATCATCTTTTAGACTCATGTTTTGATGCATAAGCTCTTTAATGTAGATTTGATCGGTTGGCTCGATCAATTTCATTGTCTACATCGAGATATAGATCTTATACACAAGTTCCTACATGTTCTTGTAACTAATTATTTATCTGAACATGAATTTAAATGTCGATCATTGATCTTACCTTTAGCACCATGATCTGAGGGTCTCTATTAAATTGGCTTAGCTTTAAAACACATCCATTCGATCAATCTCTGATAGGCTCATTCTATCCATTAGATCTTTGTGTGCTTATGAAATTTATCTTTGTCATCTTTAAAATGCGCATGTTGATATTTTTAACTCAATATTTTACATGCTGTTGGATCTCTAAATATGCACGTTATTTATCTCTATCTAGACGTTAAACATTGAGCTCTTTATCCCATATCTCTGCTTCCGATATCTTTGGATCACTTTTACTTCATCAATCTTCTCAAACCTGATCAGTATTTAACTTGCCACTATGTCAATAAACATTGATCATTTTTTTCCATCTGAGTCCACTCACTCCATTGGATCTCCTTTATATGATTACCTGCTCACTGTCAAATCTTCTGACAAGCTTGATCATTAACTCTATCTAACCCTTGAGGATATGACACTTGGCATAAGCACATACCTTCTGTACATAGATATTGGTTCCTAATATTGAGACATTTGGAATCCTCACATTACTTGTTGACCTTTTGGCTTTAAACCACACCATAGATAACTATCCAAGCTTTGTGATTGTGAAACTTGTCACTTGCACATTAAATTAGAGGAACCTTTGATAATTTGACTTTGTTTCACTTTGTTGGATCATTTGTGTATGATGAAATGATATCCATTGATCAATCTTGGACATAATATAAAGTCTAAGACTTAATAAATATTAAGTCATTTGAACCGGTAATTTCTAGGTCGAAGGGGCTAGTTTCACAACAATGACAAAGGCTTAAGTTATAACCTAAGCTATCAAGTCCTAGCTACAGCCAGTCACCATCAAAATAAAAAGTGTTTATTTGATGCCATGACATGAAACCTTAGGGTTTTACAAAGAAACCCTATCCATTTTGAGAGCAAAGATAATTCAATTTTGAGCTCATTCATTCTCAATTGAACCTGTAATCCATATATTCAATATGCTCATGAAAAACCAATAACATATCTACTATCTATTTCTTTTGCAAATGTCCATAGATGATCTTTTTAAAATCATGACAACTTTGCATGACCTTGTGCAAATTTTGTCTAAGTATGGAGATCATTTAATTTTGCTTGGAAGGCTAACTTTGCATCTACATAACTCTTGTTGCACTTAGTCGCATGACCTAAAAATTGATACATTTGTTCCTCTTCATATAAAATTTGATCCATATATCTATTTGGTCCTAAATCCTTCTTATGTGTAAGATATGGCATTATAAAAGTGCCTACTTATCTTTATCTTGCAACCTACAAATTTGACTGTGTTGAAAAACACTGTGAAAATGGCTGGGAGTCCAACTTTGATCAAGAATATCTTCTAATCACCATATCCAGTCCTTAACATCAATGACATGCTCATAATGTCCCTTTTGAGATCAATTATGATCATATTTCTAACACTTCCCATAGTCTTTTTCGTAGGCACAATAAATGAGTGGTACTCTAAATTGCCCATTTCCTCATGTATGGAGAATATCCAGAGCATTTATCATATATAAAGAGAAGAGGAAAATCAAGATTAAAGTTACAAACTTTGTTCTTTAGGAAAATGGTTTGTACAAGAAAATCATTGATGTATTTTTTCTATGATGTGTAGACAAAGCACAACAAGGCAAGTTGATAGAATATTTTCACAACTTAGCATGTGGAAGACATTTCTCAGCTCCGATCATATCCCACAAGGTTTTAAAAGTGAGGTACTACTGGCCAACACTTTTTTAGGATACATACACTTGGCTATGTAAATGTGATAAGTTCCATCAATTTATGGGGAAACCCAAGTTGGCAGCCCTACCCCTCAAGCCAATAGTTATTGATGAACCTTTCTAGTAGTGGGGCATTGACTTCATTGGCATAGTGAACCCATTATCAAGTATGAGTCACAGTTATGTTCTCATGGATACTAACTACTTCACCAAGTGGGTGGAGGCCATCCCACCCAAACATGCCACTTTAGAGGTTGTTTGCAACTTCCTCAAGTAAAACATCATCACAAGGTTTAGAGTACCTAACAAGATAGTAAGTGATAATGTTGCTTGTTTCTTGTCCCAAGAGATATTGAATTCTATTTTGAATATGGGATCATTATATCACACGCCTTAGACTATTTCCCTCAAGGAAATGGTTAGGATGAGTCAAGTAATAAGAATTTGGTCACTATTATCAAGAAGTTGGTAGAAGAAAATCAAATATCCTAGCATAAGACATTGTATGATGCATTGTGGGTTGATCACATCACTCTCAAGTGAGAGATTGGTATGTCCCCCTTCCAAATTCTTTATGGTTTGAATGCAAAAATACCTACCACATTAGATTTGTCCACTCTCAAATTAGATAAATCAATTGAGGATGAAATATTTGAAAATTTTATAGATAAGTGTATTATGTTCATTGTTGAGTTCGAGGAGAAATGTACAAAGGTGGTTGACCACATTGCTAAACATCAAAGCCAAGACAAGAAACTTTTTGACAAGAAATCCAAGCTATGAGATTTCCAAATTAGGGATCTATTTCTATTATGGGACAAGAGAAGAGAGCTGAAAGGAATACACAAAAAATTTGATTCCTTGTGGAGGGGTCCTTTCATCATTCATCAACTTTGTGGAGAGTACAGTTTCCTTTTGGCATACCAGGATGGAACACCATTACCATTGCCCTACAACAGACAACATATAAAGCTTTTCACTTAGTGAGGTTTCAAATAAGTTTTTAAATTTTATATATATCTATATAGTCTTTTTGTTTCATCTTTAGTCTAGTTTGTCGCCTGATTATGTGGCCCAATAGAGAAAGGTACTTAGAGTTCTAAGATTCTTTTTCCCTCAAGCATTTTGAAGAATGCCTGAAGAAAATTACTAGTCAGATCCAATTATTATCCTTGAATTTATCAAGTTAAATCTATGGGATAACCATTACAAAACTTATCCATTTCATATCCCATGAGCTCTAAGCAAAAAAAATAAGGAAAATCAATTGTCCTCATGCATGATTTCCACCTTAAAAAGTTAGTATTTTTTATAGTTTTTCACCCTTTGTAGTCTAGAGAATTTTCTCCAGACTATACAAAGTTTGAAATCTTATAGGCCATAGAATTTTCTCCAGACTGCACCCCAATGTGCAAGGGTGGAGAATTTATCTGAAACTACACATGTAGGACCAGATAAATTCTCTGCCCCTATAGGTGGACCTACCACTATGGAGTAATTAATGGTATTAATGATGGAGGTTAGATTATTTACCCCATGTAAAATATTTTTACCATTTATTTGTTACTCCTTTTTTCTCATCATTTTCAATTACAACTGTACCTCCTTGCTCACCGTTTCCATACTCATTTGCTTTGGCTTGCCCATGGATTTATTTATCTATTATAGATCTCAGGTAAGCTCTTTTTGTTTTTATTTATTTTTCTCTTTTATTTCTTCATTTTTATCCTCATCTTTTTTACGATGTTTTCATTTCAAAACCTTGCACAAACTTTGTGTCATGTTTTCAAGCCCATCACCATTTCTTTAAAACCCTATGTAAATCCCAAGGCCCATTTTGTGTTATCCAAAACTTGCCTTTTAGAAAGCCCTATGTGATTCAAATATTTTTCTCAAATCAACTTGGTTTTTCTCCATCAGGTGCACTTTAGAGAATTTTCTCTAAAGTATATTTATCCATCCTTTAATTTGGTGCACTCTGGAGAATTTTATCTGAAGTGTATCCAATCCCCTAAGCTTCAATGTAAGTTAGACATTTTTATCTAACCTACACCCAAACTTACCCACTTCTACCCAAGTTTGGTATCGGTTAGAGAATTTTATCTGACCTACACCCAACCTTACCCAATTTTGCCCAAGTTTGGTGTAGGTCATAGAATTTTCTCCAGCATACACCTAAACCTTAGTATTCATTGATCCTATCCATTTGTGTAGGCCAGATATTTTTCTTTGATCTACATCTTTGAGCACTAACTTGATGCAGGATGGAGAATTTTCTCTGGCCTACAACCTTTCTTTGAACATCATGTGTCATCCAAAAAATTTATCTGGATTGCACAAAAGACACCTACCCGAGGTGTAATTCAGAGAAAATTCTCTAAATTAAATGAAGTATTTACTACCCCCATGCAGTTCAAAGAATTTTCTTTGAACTACATAATTTTTAAATACATGCATAGGCACAAATTTTCTCTACCCCTACATATCTTCCTTCTAGATGAAATATGCTAACTCTAGAGGATTTGAACTCTCTCTTGAAGTTGCTCAACCAATGATAGGAGTCTCTCCCACCAAGATAACCATGAAATACAAATTCTAAGGAGTGGTCCCAATGTCTGCAATTGAATCCAACATGGAATAGATTAAAGATATATAAATTGGTCATGTAGACATGATGGAGTTCTTATAGAGGCTAAACAAGGACCCCATTTCATCTCACATGCAAGCTATCTTGAATAGCAGAATTCACTTGGTGCCTGCATTTTTTGTATCAACATAGGATTCATAGTTTGTCTTGATAGTTACTACCCATTTTAACAAGTAGACCAGATCATTTAAGGATGTAGATGGAAAAGTGATAATTTGACTTGATGAGGATTATTTTGATAAAATCTTTCATGTCCCTAACATAGAATAATATTTAGATATTACCATGAACTCAGCCTAGGAGCATTATGATAATAATTCTGACAAATGCAAAAGACACATCAATTCTCACTAGTTTAGGACTCCTCGACATTTCATTGCTAGATGGCCCAAATTTTTTTATCATAGTGCATTCTTAGAGGAAGTAGGGGATTTAATCACTCTTCTAAGTAGAGTTAAGGGATTGGACACATTAAACATTTTTTAAGGGTGGATGTATCATTACATCTAGGTCATGAAAAGGGGTAAAGAGAAGATCTTCTGGGGAAAATAGATCAGTGATGCTATTTGTCACCAACTATCTAAGGTGACTTATTCTCTCAACTTCTTCATGACCTCTTATCTGGTATATGTTATAGCTAGTATGAAATATTTTCCAATTTTAACTAGCAATAGTGATAGAAGGCAAGTTCCTGTGTATGAGTACTATCCATAATTGATTCTAAAAGAGAGCTTAAAACATTACAGAAGGGTCAATGATGCTTTTTTTTATAAGTAAATTTGTATTTTTGACAATGACCTTGAGAAGAAGAGAGTTTTAGATGCAACATAAGAGCAAGTGAACAAGGTTGGTTATATATTCTTGTAATTCCCAACCTTCACCTACATCAGAGTAGGAGGGTTCAATGAACAACCCTATATGCTACCTAGATATCTGAGTGACAAGTTGATTCTAATGGAGATGTGTTGGTAGATGATGATCGTGCACAAGAAATAATCAAATGCCCATAAGCCTAGTTTCAAGTTTCCAATCAACGTTGGTTGGTATATAGTGTCTACCACTCCAAAGGCCAAGACAATGGAAACTAAATTACAATGGATCACTCTGGAAAGGTTTAAAAATAGGGAAGACTTTGTCTATAGGAAGATGAAAAAAATATCAAAGGGAATTAAATTCACATGCATAAAATAAAAGATATTTGGGCTGAGTGTAGGATAGAGAAAGATGTGAGGAGGCTTGACTAAAGTCATCTCACTATAGATCAAATTCTTAATTTGAAACTGGTTTACATTCTTAAAGGAATGAAAGATGATGGGAATACATTGGACCCTTTTTATGAGAGTAATTAGATTGCTTCTACTCCTCTTCCCCCAATTCAATGGTTAGTAAGAGAATATACTTCCATAAGAGATAGATTCCAACTCATTCTTGAAAAATCCAATGCTTGGTTGGAGGGGAAGGACATTAGATTGAAACCATTCAAGACTAGCTCAGAGGAGGAATATGATGAATAAACTTCCAAAAAGTGAGAGGAACTCAGGACAAAAAAGAAGGAAGTTACCCCCACCTATACACAGAAGGTGAAGTTTGTTTTCAAACGCAAAGGTAAAGGTAAAAGTAAAGGTAAGGTTACCGACATAGAGGAGAAAAATGTTCAAACTAATGCAGAAGAAAATTCTATCATGAGTGAAGCATCAGTACAATTGGTGAGTTCTCAAATAGAGGCTTCACAGGTAGTGTCTTCTACTCTTCCCCCAGTCACTCTTGTATCAATTGCCTCTATAGTACCCCTTTAGACTACTTATTCTTTTCCTTCCTCACCAACCAGTGATACACTTTTTCAAGTGCCTTCTCATAGAACTTTGGACCAAGTATTTAGGTCCCTTTCTAGTTTGCCTAGTCCTTCAAAGTCATCAAGATCACCTACCAATCTATATTTTACCCAAAAATACATCAATAAGTTCATGTCTATTTCATCTTCCATATTGGAAACTCAAATCTCATCCACTCTCGTGTCTAATGTGTCAATGGGAACCAAAGTTTCTACCATACCAACCCAAACTGCACCTATCATTACCACCACTCCATTGGTATCCATTCCATTCCTAGATACCTCCATTCCACTCACCTAAAAAACAATTAATCCTCTCCTAGCACCCCAATCCTTGACATCATCTGCACAAGAAGATTCATCAACCCTTCCCCCTTAGCTGATGTCTCAAATTATAAAGAGGAAGAAGCAAGCTATGCTACTAGATGATTTTGACTTTGGTTAACTTGTGCTAGTAAAGCCAAAAACAAAAAAAAGGCCAAAATAATATCAAGAGTGATTTTTGATTCTGTTAACAAGTATGTCGATGTTTTAGTTCCTCTAGAAGGTAAAAACATTGAATATATCCAAGCATCCAAATATGAAATTAGACATATAGATCTTGGTAAACAAATGCACAAAAGTGCAAAGGAGGATTTGCAGGTAGTGATGGCATCTTTGATTGAGAGATATGATAAGGACAAGGTGATCAAGGATTCACTCAAAGCAAAAGTAGAACAATTGAATTCAGTTCTATTGAAGATCACTCAATCTTCTAAGCTAGTAGATCCCATTGGGAGTAAGACCATTGAAAAAACTATTCAATAGGTAGAAAATATTAGGTCACAAGGTCAGGTAGTTAGTTCTTGGATAAAGAGACTATTAGCAAAAGGTGTTTAATGGTTGCATTCGTCCATTGAGATTTTAAATAACTTGAGTGAAGTGAAGGTAAAAATTCAACAGACACTCAACACACTCTCTTAAGACTTGCAATTAATAGAAAATGATTTTCATATATGGACCCAACTATGTCAGTTCAAGTTGTAACTTCTAATTGATCAAAAGGTGATTTCGAATAGGAAAATGTTTGTAAAATATAGGGAATTGATGAATAACAAGAAAGAAGTCCTCTAGAATATAATTAAGTATCTTGAAGAAGCCTAAGACATGTGCACTGACAAGGGGATAGACCTTATAGACAAGGTTGGAGAACTTCCTTGCCAAGTAAAAGATGACTCTCAAAAAATCCTTCCTACAAAAATAGTCATTTAAGAGTTCACTTCTTTGGTTCACATGGAATTTGAAATAGGAACATTGATGCTGGACTCCATCGACAAGCTGGTTGAATTCCAAGTTATAATGGATAAATTTCAAAGAATTTTGGATAAGAACAAGGTCTTTCTAGTCAACATAATAGACTCCATTACAAGGGTACTCACCATTTATAGAAATACATCAAGGCCAAATAACAATGAGGTTCAAGCAACCCTGAATAAATATGAATTATATCTAGAGAAGAATATAAAGGAAGAAATTATTGTGTCTATAGACACTTAGTTTATTTTCATAGTTTTTCATATGCAATCTTGTTGTATGTAATTTATATGTAGGAAAAGTACATAGTCCTAAGTAAAATTAGACTCTATCAAGAATAAGTCAAAATAGTTATGTTTTCCTTATTTTTGTTTATAGATCCTCTCTATAAATAAGAGGATGTTGTTTTGTAAATTTATGATCACCAGGGCTATATAAGAGACGTGTTGTTGAATTAAGAAGCAATATTTAAAACTTTGTATTCAAATTGTAAATCTTGAATTCCATCAATATAATAAAATCAAGTGATCTTTCAATCTTTATATTTAAATAAACTTGTGGTGTATTAGAAATGTTCTTACGTCTTTTTCATTACATTTTTTTGTGATTTTGATTAGATCATGGCGTGAATTTTTATAAATCGAAAGGTGCCAGGAAGCTGATTTTGAAGTCTTTTGAGTTGCAATATTGTTACTGGATTTGTGGTCATTATTGGAAGTGACTTATTATTGAGACTTTGGGTTGTAAGTTATTTTATTTGGTGATCTAATATTTATTGAAAATAAGTTGAAGACTTTGGGCTGCACTTTGTTCCATCTATTCACATTGCATTGTTGGTATTATTGTGGTTATTCTTACATCTAATTAATATGAATATCAATTATTATTGCTCCAACAAGTAATTTTGTGTTTTCAAAATACATTGTAAGGAATGAAAGGACTTATAGTATAATTTTTTAAGTGAATATCAATTCTAAAAAAAAAGAATTGGATGATATGATAACACCCACTTTGATAAAATTAGTGTAAATAAGTGTAATTAGTTATTTTTTTAGTTAGCAATAAGAAGGAAGCCTCCCCTTTCCTCGAGGAGAGATTTTATCTCATCACACTATGGTTGAAAGTACCATTATGTTACCATTTTTTTGATGAAAAAATATTCACCCAACAAGTACACACATGGGTTCTAGTTAATTTCTTGATATTTGCATTGATCCTATCTATCTCTATGTGAAGTGTAGGGCCACTCCTAGTGGGGAGGTGTGAAGGAGACCATTGGTTTGTGGTTGGAGGTAAATCACTCAGATGATGCTCTACCTTTGTCAGTTGATTCTACCTTTTAAATTATACTCAGTCTACATTGAAGGATCAATGAGTTATTTATAAGCTCCTTTTATACTATTATACCTATTTTATTATATATATGACTTTATACTACATTGTTCTTTATTCTTTGATGGATAATTAAACTCAATAGTGGCTATGTAAATTTTATATTATTCTTAAATTATAAAAATAGTGGCTATAAGCTTGTTCATGGCTGAAATATGGATTATATCAATATATATTATACCAGATTTCATCTATTGTACTTTGATTAAAATTTATTCAACTTGTAATCTAATTTGATTGTTTTAAAACTAAATGGATCAGACTTTATCCATTAGGTTAATACATTGTAGCATTTATTACTTTAGATACATTTAGTATTCAAACAATGATAAATTAAATAGCTAAAAATAATTTTATAAGTAATTAATGTGATGAAAAAAACTAGTGTAATTATTGATTAACTTAGTGGGTTCTAATAGGGGATGTTGGTGTCGGATTTTTCCCAATATGTGGTTTATCTATATGGTCTAGTTAGCTTGCTTAGGTTTCACTTTGGTGTTTAATAAAAGTCAGTGGTGAAGATAATCTCGCATTCATGAGGATGTGAGGACATGTCTATTTATACATATATATGTACATTTCTTAAAGCTATTTGCACACTATGAAGTTTTTTTCTATAATATGTTCATGATTTCACTACTCCATATACTTTCTCATTTGATATTAAAGTGTGTCACACTATGACAAAAACAATGTGAAGATTTAGAAGAATGTTATGCACATGAACAAGAAAGTATTGTTGATCACTTCTTACTACTTCTCAAGCAACATGCTCCTCCCAACACCTCTCATTCTCATCAATGATTTGGACAAACACCATACAAGGTACAATTCAATCCTAGACATCCCTATATTTGAAGGCAAAAGAGATGTAAATTCACTAGATAAATAGATTAACCTTATATGTTCATACTACATGGTTAATCAATTCTCTTACCAAGAAAATATTACATCCACTCTTCTATAAAAAAATATTAGTAAAAAATGATGGGAAAATTATTGCACTTCACATGAGAATCATGAAGATGAATTAAATTTAAACACCTAGAATGGGTTTGTAGAAGCACTAAAAGATACCTATTATCCTATTGGTAACTATGATGACCAAGGCAAGGAACAATCTATGCAATAATACACATATTTTTCATTATTTGGTGTCCAAACTCGGGATCTAAGATTTAGAGCAAAATCTTGTTTTGAATTATGAGTTAGGTTTGAGACCTCATAATTAGTTAAGGATGGATTTATTATAGATCTCTTCAATTAGAGAAGCCTCAAAATTTGCTTTCAAGTTTGAATCAAATGCTAAGGCCAAGACTAAGACAAATAATTCTAAGTCTCAGACCAACCAACACCCAAAATCTTCTAAGCAGAATTATAATCAGCGAAAAACTCCAAGCACCCTCTATAGAAGAACTAATAATAATCAAATGATCATACTAGGCAATCCAAGACTGGAAAGTGGTGTTAAATTCACAACTCCATCAATCATTCCAATGAATAATGCCACGCTAGGAAGACTCTAATTACACAACTTAAAGATGTAAGTACAAACACAACACCATTGGAGAAAGGTAAGCAAATCATGGATACTAAGCTTAGTGTCATGATGGGTACCAAAAATATCTACTAACCCTATGGAAATAGATAAAGTAGAAATATTATTCCATTCTTAGATGTGGATCAATGCTCAACCAATACACATCATTATTGACAACTAAATTCTTAAGATCTTGATTTCTCTTGAAGTAATTCACAAATTAAACTTTCCACTGACACCTCACCCTTAACCATATTACATTAGATGGTTTAGTGCATGATACGAGAGAAATTTCACTTAGTAGTGTCAATTGGTGTATATAATCATGCCCTTTCAAGATACATTCCTTTGATATGTCACTCCATTGGAGTTATGTGATGTTCTACTTGGTTAACCTTATATTTACCATCAACATACAACCTATGAAGCAAATCCTATAAATGTTGTCATATATATTATTGATATGAGATACCATATATCAAAATTAATTCCTAAGCTATCACTCTTTAGCACCAAGTAGTGTAAGAAGTAAGTCATATCTAGTAAATTTTTTGTGCTTTTGATGGTAAAATCTAAATGTAAGAAATTCCTTATGGCACCAATCTCTACCATAGTTCCTCCAATAGCCATAATAGATGCATTGGAGTTGAAGCTCAAGTTGGAAAAATACAAGGATATATTTTGACTACAGAAGGAAGTTCCTACTTATTGTGTGGTGAAACACACTATTGATTTGATCCTTGAACTACCTCTCCTTAATGGTTCTTTATACCACATAACCTTTTTAGAGAATGAAGAAATCAAGTGGCATATCCATGAACTTATGGACAAGGGACATATCAGGCCCATCTCGTCACCTTGTGACAACCTAAATGTGACACACAGGGGTTTGCATTGACTACCAATATCTAAATAAGATCATAGTGAAAAAATATTATCCTTTTCCAAGGATTGAGGATCTAATACACTAACTTTACAATTTAAAATACTTTACTACAATTGATTTTAAATTTGGGTATCATCAAATCCCTATTAACTATAGACATATGGAAGACAAACTTAAAATCCAAAGAAGGTTTATTTTAATGGTTATTCATTCCCTTTAGTTTGACCAACACACCAACTACATTCATGTAGATGATGAATGAGGGCATTCAATACTTCATTCGTTGTAGTCTACCTTGATGACATCCTAATCTTAAGCAAAAATGGGATGAACATCTGTGCCATATAGAGAAAGTGCTTAAAACTTTTTATAAACATAAGTTGTATGCAAACATGGATAAATATTCATTTTATTTTAAGAAGATACAATATCTGGGATACATAGTAGACACACAAGGAGTGCATGTGGACTTGACCAAGATTCAATTCATCTAAGAATGGCCACAATCAAATAATCTTACATAACTTCATAACTTCTTGGGATTAGAAAATTTATATAGGCTATTTGTACTTGGTTTCTCTCATGTGACTTGACCTCTAAACCAAGTTACCAAAGGTGGCACTACAACAAACTTCATTTGGGATGCTACACAATAGAAATCATTCAAAGACTTTAAATGTTGGCTCTGCTCAACACCAGTACTTACTTTACCATAGATTCAATAAACATTTTAGCTTGAGATAGATTCCTCTAACTTAAAGCAATCCTTAGTCAACATGGACATCTAGTTGCTTACCATAATAAATTGTTCTCTACACCAATATAAAAATACCCAACATATGATCATGAGTTTTATGCTATTGTTCAAGAATGTAAGCATTGGAAGCATTATATCATGGGCAAGGAGACTGTGATCTACACATATCATAAGTTTTTATAGTTCTTGGAGACTTAGAACAAGTTACAACTAGAGTGCATAAAAAATGGTCTCTTTATCTTCAACAATTCCATTTGAACATCAAATATAAGAAGGGGAGTGCCAATACAATTGCAGATTTTTCAAGTCACCTACCAGTTCAAACTATCTTTTCTATACTTGATGCATGTGGACTTGAAGTCAAAACATGGTTGGAATTGTATCCATTGAACATAAATTTTATGGATATCTATTAGAATTTGCTCTATAGTAATTAAGTTATAGATTTCTACTTTCAGGATAGAAATTTATATAATATTGGGCACTTATGTGTTCCACATGAGGAAGGGAGATAGAAACTAATATGGGAGGATCATTTTAGGAAGGTTGCAGGGAATTTTTAAGTTTCAAAGACTATCTCAATGTTTCAAAAGTATTTCTTCTAGCCACATCTCAAGTTTGATATATTCAAATATATCAATACTTGTACCATATGTGCAATTTTCAAGATGGTCAACAAAAAACAAGGTTTGTACACACCTCTGATAGTTATAAAAAAATTGTGGGAATTTGTTTCCATAGAATTTATATCAGGATACCATACTACCAAGCATGGTAATGATTGCATTTATTTAGTAGTTAATAGATTCTTGAAGATGGAAATTATCGTACCTTGTAAGAAAATAATATCATCTCTAGAAATAACTTAATTGTACTTTCAATATGTTTGGATCCACTTTGGAGTCCCAAAAACTATTTTATATTATAGAGATACAATGTTTTTGATCCATTTTTATAAATCACTTTGGTCTATTCTAGACACAAAGCTGGACAAATCCACTACTTTTCATCCACAGATTATGGACATACAAAAGTGGTAAATAGGATAATAGTGCACTTTGTGAGAGTGTAAAATTATAAGAAGCAACACACTTGAGATGAAAGTATGCCTTTCATTCAACATAACTATAATAGAGTTTTTCACAATTCTACCACACACAACCCCTTTTAGGTTTGTTTGGGTTTCCAACCACTAACACCCATTGATGTAGTTTATCCTACCCGGCATCAACATTTTTAACTCCTTCAACTCAAAATGAAGTTGACAAATTTATTCAATTCACTGATCACATTCAACAAGTTCAAGCCATCTATAATAGGCAAATGTGAAATACAAGAAATGTTATGATAAACACCAAACACTACACACCTTACAGGTTGGTGATCGAGTCTAGCTACACCTACAGAAGGAAACACTAACAAGACTTTATTGTAATATTCATCCACTTAGGTATGGGCCCCACCCCATCACCAATTAATTATGAGATAATAATTTTGAACTTAATATTCCATCTCACCTTGTGTTGCATCTAGTCTTCAACACATAATTATTTTGACATTACTTTCCACCCCTAATGGATACTTCAAATATTGCAAAAACTCTTCAAAAAATAAAGATTAATCTAGATTGTAACATTCTAGCAGAATTGGATGAATTCATTGATGCTTGGGTCAAATAGACACATTGATAAGATATTTTTCTCTTCCATATTGTAAAAATAGGTCAAGTGCCTTCCCAAGGAAAATGGTTTACATAAGTGCAGGTTATCAATTTGATTCAATGTTTTCTTTTGTAATTGCATGCAATGGGGATCATTGTTCTTCAAGTAGGGGTGATTGATCCATGAGGATTTGGGTCACTAGATCATTATGAATATTATGATTGTTGAACATAAAAGATTACTCTAAATTCATCAGCTCGGATAATGGGTTATACACTTACAGATCAAGTAGTTCAATGTAATGCTACTCCTTGTTACCATAGAACTCATACAATGTTAGTATTATAGTTTGCAAATCCGCAATAATGAGTCAGTGATGTCACCACACTTTTTAGTTATGAAAATATTATTACCAACTATTGTAATAGTTCAATTGATGATTCATAACTATTTATTGTATGATAATATACACTTCCATTTTTTATAGGTTAACAAAACCATAGAAGAATAAAGTTAGGAAGTATGTAGACACTAGACATTTATTCTCATAAATATTTTATAGAACTTAGCATAATAAACTTTGCTATTAAAATTCTATATTGATTGTTATCTCTTTATTGATTTATTTTTTTTAATA